>JBAMMX010000009.1:10180904-10590356 GCA_037126225.1 Dillenia turbinata
AGATCATCATTATTTCGATTTCTTGGGATGGGTCCTACAAGAATGAGACGACAAATGTTTGGAGAGTTGAGGATGAGTTGGAGATGACTGATTGAGTGGAGAGATCCAGTCATTTCGCGGTTGAAAGGGACTAACATGGCGGCGACTTTGGGTGGTGAACCAAGCGGTGGGAGCTTGAAGAAGGAGAATCTGGGACGGCGACTCGGAGAGGAATAGGGAGATCTGGGAACGGAAATGTGAAGGTGGTGGTTGAGATGGGTTTATGGTTTCCGAAGATTGCTCCGTCCAGTAGCCATGGCGAGTATGTGATTGTGCAGATCTGAGGTGTTCGTATTCGTTTTTATAGCTTGAGATTAGGCAGGGGGTGATCGTGCTGGGTAAACGAATTCGATTCAGGGGTTTATTACTCTATTTTTTTCTACTGGTTAATCTAAATGATTAATGTAATTTTAGATATTTATATTAATTGCTTAAATCCATATTTCCATAAATTGTGTAATTTATAATTCTATGAATTAAACTATGTATTACTCTTAGGGTTTTATCTATTATTTTTGTTAAATAATATTAAAAATATAATTTATATTTGTGTTTTATATTGGTAGTAGATGTGGTAATTGTCGCAAATTCAAACATGTTGGTATCATTTTAAGTGTTCAAATTATTTTGAGTTTAATATTATTTTGTTAATTTAATTTAATTACTTTATCTATTATTTTTTGTAATTTAAAATAGTATTTATATCTACATATGTATTTTTTTACTATTGATCCCAAATTCAGATAAGGGAGGAGCTTGCGGTAGTTAACATAAAACACCATTAGAAGTAATATTTATCTTAATTCTAATACAATTTAATATGTTTTTCATTGAAGTTTAGATAATATAATAATACTATAATGTTTTGTGCATATTATAGAAATATTAAAAATAACATAATACACTTAACAAGTAATCATATTTTGAAAGATCATATTGTGGTAAACAATAATAAATATAACAACCGTTGGTAACCTTATATTAACTATTTTAATGAAAGTCATGTATAATCATCAAATTACACTCATACATATAGGTAACAATAACTAGTAAATTAAAAAATAAATAAAATTGGAATTATTTTTGTAATTACGAATTCTTGGGTTTGACCATAATCTTACCATAAATTTTTTTAAATCATATGGGTTTAGATTATTTTAGACTTGGCTCGCAAAATCCTAGACCCTTTCCCAAGATATTGGTGTTGAGGATTGATATTAATTAAACAAATATCTAGTTGGTTAAATAAATTATCACCGATAACTCTTAAATAAAATTTGAAGCTCAAAATTTTTTTATAATAAAAATTATGTGAATTTTGCCCTTTAAAAATTTAATACGATTCGAATCGGATTTAATCAAATCCAATATTATCATATGGTAATGATTTATAAAAAATAAAATTAATGACAAAAATTTTTTCCATAATGCTTGTCATAATATATGGTGCTATTAAAAAACCTCAAGTTGGTTCACTTTGGCTTGATTTACTTTTATTTTATCTTATTCAATTTATAATATATTTTAATTAAGAAATTATTAAAAAATTAGAATTTTGTAAATACAAGTCTAATTTTTCAAAAAATATATATATAATCTTTACTATATTTTATAAAAAAAAATCTAGAAAAACTATAAAAAAAAATATTATTAGTTTAAATCGAGATTACACTTTGATTCCAAGTTTTGAAAAATTATTCTTTGCACCCCTCAAGTTAACAGAGTTAACGTTAACGGTTAGAATATTTTATTTATACACCCTAACAAACCATCCTAAGTGCTATTTCAAAAGGACTGGGTGCAACGGTCTATACTTATGATGGCTTTTATTATTTCTTTTAAAAATTTTTATTTAATCTAATTTGAACTTAATCCCCAAATTTTCTAAATAGACTTCTAAAAATTAAGTACTAATTACAAGAACTTTATAAATCAAAGGGTATTTTTTTTTTACGAAATAAATCGAATCTAGGGTCAAAAGAAGTCATTGTCATTAGGCCGACACCGGGACTTCAAAGGGTATTTTTCATCACAAAAAAGAATCTTCATTCCCAAATTTTTAATTATTTTTAATTTATCCGAAATATTTATAATTTTAGGATAATTTCTCATTTTTCAAGGAAATTTTCATGTCAATTAACATTAATATCGCTCATTTTTGGATAAACATAATATGATTTGTTGATTTAATACATGATTGTTTGATTTACGACATGTGCATTTTTTTTTTTTTCGATTACTAACTTGTTTTTGAATTTTCTCGATAATAAATTAAGTATTTGTTGCATGTTTTGGCAAATCATGCTTCTTTCTTTTCTATGATAAATTAACCCTTTTTATTTTAATTTTTTTTATAATTAATCGATATCCGAAATCATCTGAAGATTATTAGGTTTAATTTAGAAATGAGTTCTCTCAATATAATTATTTTTATTTTTAATTTTCAAACTCAAAACTTTATTAAAATATTTAACACTCTTATCTATTAAATCAACTGTCCATTCATATCCCTTTTCACTTCTATCAGTTATTTCTGTCGACAATTAGAGTCAAAAGGACGATGTGCAAAAT
Source organism: Dillenia turbinata (assembly GCA_037126225.1). Lineage (NCBI taxonomy): Eukaryota > Viridiplantae > Streptophyta > Magnoliopsida > Dilleniales > Dilleniaceae > Dillenia > Dillenia turbinata. The sequence continues at coordinate 10,183,515 of JBAMMX010000009.1, forward strand.
TTTTAGGAAATAGTATTATTTTAGATTGTAAAATTTGTATTCCCCGCAAATGTTCAATTCTCCTTGTTTTGTCCCAATTCTAATTGACTTCCTTTTAAGTGTTAAAAAAAAAAAAGCACAAAAAAAGTTTATATTTTTGTTTACTTATAAGGAACCTTTATTTTGTAAAGTGATTACATTCATTATACAAGTTAATGTTTTGAATTATCTTATAAACTCGAACCTGAATCTATTACATAAAAGAAAAGGGAGTCATCGGCGTCTCACAACTCTCTTAAATACTTCTTATTATATACTCATGATAGGCACCACATTGGTTGTCTCTTTCCTAAATTTTCTTCTTAAATATTGACATTTTATTTTTTTTTTAAAGATTTTTGGTTGAATCGGTTGAAATTGTTTTCGTATCTTATAAATATTTATTGTATGCTCTGCAAATTATATGATTTTTGATATCTTTATTTATTGATATTTATTTTTGGTAAATAAACTTTATATTATGTTGAGATATTAGGATATTAGCTGTATAAATCTTTGAATTATGCTTTCCTAATTTGGGGTGATTAAAGTTGTTTCATTATAGAAGACTGTATTACTATAACTGAGGGATATGATTGTATAGCTATATAGTTTGATTGTAGATAGTTAAGTCATTAATATCATCTATATATTATCTGTACACGAATGTATGAAAAACATGAATGAAAAAGAACACCACTTATCATATTTCTGAAGATATTATTTCTATGGATATATAAGTTTTTTAGGCTTGAATCAAGATTTTTCTAATTACTTCTAAAAATTTTTGTTAATATTTATTTTTTTAATCAGTTTCTCAAGTTTGTTTAAGAAGATGGTTGCTGTGCATTTCTTTCTTATTTATAACGTATTCAAATATTTTTAACATAATTGACCTTATTGTCTTCTATAATATGTCTATTTATGCATAATATAATACTATAGCTTAATTTTTCGACCAACTTTGGTGGGGTGTTCCCATTTATTTACCCGATTTAAATTAAATTTGGGTTATTCGATTCAGATAAATAAAAATCGGATGGAGTGAATGGTTTTAAATTTAAATTTGGGATGAATGGTTTGGGTATAAAAATAAAGATTTTTATTCGAGGATCCGTTAGATCGGGATAATATATTCTCACATAACATGTCATATCCCGTCAGATTAAGATACTATGTGTCTAACTCAAATCATTAAACAAAATTTTCATATTATGAGGTTATTTGGGTAAATAAAATCTAAATAACCCACCATGAATAATGAATTTAATTCGAGTAAATTGATTCGATTTTATTTTATTCGATTTGATTGAATTGAACACCCAAAAAAACCGAATAATCCAAATTGAATAACCCAAAAATCATTAACCTGCAGTAACGAACACCTCTGAACTTTGGAACCTAACTTATCAGGCATTCTACAATTTTTCTGAGATTAGTAATGTGAATATTCTGTACTCACATTCGTTTGAGCAACCTAGGATCGCAAGTATACAGAAAGACAAATTACCCGTTTTCTGTGTTTTATTATTTAGTTTAAGATTTCTATTTAATTGGGCCAATTTGGTCTTTGCAATTTGCAGATGTCATTAGGTTTTTGGGCCACAACAAATCTCTCCGTGCTTCCTTGTCCGGTTAGCCTCGAACCCTAGACGCCTTTCTCTTATCACACGTGTCAATAGATAACGCCGGTCTCACCAAACTTCTGTATTTTCTTGTTCGTTTCCCTCAAAACCTTGTATTAAAATCAAGAGGGGGAGAGGGGAGGAGAGAGAGAGAGAGAGAGTAAAAGAGGAGGAGAGAGGAGGAAGTGCGAAAGGCGGCAAACCAGTCCAATTCCAAAAACTTCGCCCCCCAAAATCCTCTCTCTCTCTCTCTCTCACCATCGGCATCGTAACAGGTACTCTCTCTCTCTCTCTCTCTCTCTCTCTCACCATCGGCATCGTAACAGGTAGCATCTCTCTCTCTTTATTATCATCGGTGCTGTGTCTTTGCTTGCCTTTTCTTTTCCTGTAGATTGATTGGATGATGCTCAGAATCCATGTTTTCGCTTGTTCGATGATGAATCTTTGATTTGGCATTTGCTTTATTTTGACTGTTCTTGAGTTGCTGATTTGTATTTTGAAGCCTGTAAGTGGTGATAGGATTTATTAGATAGACCGCTAATCCTGATTGCTGCGGTGTTCTGGTCGTTCAATTCCTATAAAAATAGTTTTTTGGCATTGAATACCTAGTGAAGTTATGACTGGATGTCAATGCTTTCCTTTCTTGGTAAAATGTGCATTTTCCTCAAGTATTATCCTGCACACAAATGATAGCAAAAAATTGTGAAGGGACGATGTGGAAAGGGTCGACTGAGTAATCTCTCAATTTTTTTGGGTGACGAGGTGTATATGAACCGGAGAGACGTAAGAAATTTATTCAAATAAGGATTGATTTTTGCATATTAGAGGTTGGTTTATGTCTATTTATGAGCATATTGGCAAGTGCATTTAAAGGAACTTGAAGTGATTAGTGAATGTACATGCTCATTAATATGTTGCTTTCTCGGAAAGCATATCATCTGTTGGTTTGAGTCAGTTGAATCTATAAAATTATTTATATTAAAAGTTTTTACAGCATAATATAATCATATTTTTGTCATACAAATTAAGATATTTTTTTATGTTTTGTAAGACTTGAAAAGATATTATAAATTTTGTTGATTGGATAAGCATTGCAAACCTCTAGAGTACGGACATTGATACAAGACATGTAAGAGTGATAGAAAATTTTGGGGTATTGTGAGTTCAAAAGTATCGTGTACTATTGGATCAATGTTGTAGAAGTGTTAGCCCAACATTGTTATGAATTATGTCTACCATTGAGTACACATTATTATACTTGCGTTGTTTTCGGAGTGAATGAGCACTAAATGCATAGGTCTGGGAGCAAGATGGATCTGTTTACCTTTTATACCAACCCATACCTAAATCCATAGAACTCGTGGGAAAGATGAATCTTTCTACCTTTTATACTGATATAATTTCTTATGTGTTTTATTCTTGGCTTTCATATCAGTTCTTTTCGTATATGTTTTACTAGATCTTGGGGTACATTTTGTGTGCTTAGAAAAAAATGATTAGGACAAGCAAAATTATCATTGTAGTGGCATAGAGAGACAACCATGAAGAGGGGAAAGAATGTAGGGAACCGGAGAAATAAAAGGGTTTTGGTACATTAGCCCTAGAATTACTATTTTGAAGAATTTTCTGAAACTCAAATTACCTACAAAAGTTTCCTTTGGTCATTATCATTGTTTGAAGTGACTTTAGACAAAACAAATAAAAGGATGCAACTGCTGAAAAAATAGAAAATGGGCAAAAACAGTTTTTAACATTTAAAATTTGACAACACTCAAAATTTGAGCGCATTCAAAGCATAGCCGCATCTCGTGATTGATTTCAGGTCTCACTGTGGGTTATTTTGTGGGCTGTAGGGGGGACTTATCAAAACATAAATTGACAAGGGAGAGGGAGGTAAGGAGAGAAGGTAGACAAAAAAATAGAATTTGTTGAAGGGTGGGACTTTAGGGTGTGAGTGTGACTTAGTGAGAAATGGATTGTTGGGTCCCAATAAAAAAGAAATTCACCCTTACTTCCATTGACTGAGAAAATTGATTATTTGGAAGGATAAACTTGTTATATTAAAAATTGGATTGACTTTCAAATCTTGCCTAGCCAGGTTTTGCTTTATAGTATAGTATAAATTCTTGCATTTATAAACTATAGGTTGGCTAAACTTCCTAGAACCCTTTCTTCAATTGTGGAGTTGTATTTTTAGACAAACTTCCAAAATTGTTTATCAATTAAAATGCAACCATTTGTGTGCGAGTGTGGGAAGGTGGAGGCGGTAGGTGGAGGCAGTTTACAAAGAAGATCTCATGAGAAAAATGTTGTGTGAGAGAGAGGGGGTGGAATGTCTGCCAATAGAAGTTAAATGTGATTTATACGAATTAATCATTCTTGTGAATGACTTCACCTAAGATCTTTTGTCTTTGTCTGAAAATTGTAGTTTTGGGTATCTAAAAGCCGTTAGTTGTATTATAATAGTAGTAGACATAGATATGTTGATATTCTCCTTTTGTTTTAAGGATAATTATGTTGAAAAATTAATGCATCAAATGTTCTTAGTGGGATTTTAACTATTATTTGGGCAACTTTAGTTCTTGGTTAGTTGATTGGCACCCTATAGAAAGCCTTCAAATTAATAGGGTTTGAGTAAGATTTATGAATTTTTCTTTATGAGATGGTTTGAAGAAGTTCTATGCCTTAAAATTGCAGTTTATAGTCCCCCCCTAAATAGGTAATTTGGACCCAAATAATATTTTTGAGCATCTTTCCATATTAAATGTTATAATTATTTATTTATAAACTACAATGCGGATTGCACATAAATTTTCTTAAAACTAGCTAACCACTTGCAAATATTGTCTTTGGCCAAGCCCTCTTGCAAAGAAGTGTGCATAAATTAGATGTTTTGGGGTTGTTTTCGTTAAGATTAAGAGCAAGAGATGCAAGAAATAGTTTTAAACATGTATTGATTGGTTGGTGGTCAGATTTTTTATTTCAAATATTTAATTACATGCATATATACACACGCACACGTATTTTACAATGGTTATATGCTTGGCATTAGGGACAGGATTTTGATTGCCTTAGGTAACTTTCTTTTGTGTGTTTTATTATGCCTTTAAACAATTTTCTTGTCAAAGCAAGTGGACACAAATATAATTTTTTTTTTTTTTTTTTTTTTTTTTTTTTTTTTAGAATGTGCAATATTTGAATTGAGTATCATAAATTGTTCCATCACTACTTGAACGTTATAATTGAATTAATGCTTTTGCTTATGACATTTTGAGGTCTTTTCATAGAGTGGTTTACTTATCCTTAAAATTTATCTTATTTATTTGTAAATTTTGCAGTGTGATGATGGATGCATAGAAGGTGTATCGAGTGAAGTTATTGTTGAAAAATTATTGTTTTAATAGGTCGAGTTATGCAAACTAGGTGAATGTTGTATCAACATTAACATTATCTCTGATTATATTTGCATGTATTATTATTATTATTATTATTATATATATATATATATATATATATATATATTTTTAACTTTTGGGCCTAAAATAGTATAGGGAAAATTAGTCATAAAAGTTTGTTCCCATTATATTGTTAAACTTTTTGAATTTTGTTTCATTATAATGTGGTTGGTGCATATATCGCATTTATTTCTTTTCTTTCCTTCTTATCAAGAATGTCTGATTTATTTTCTTGCTTAATATGATGGTGCAATCTTTTGGTTGATATGTTCTTCTAAATTTTGAATAACTTTAGTTTCACTTCTTGAAGTCCCCAAAGGATTTAGTGGGGAAAGAGATTTTTCTAATGTTGCACATTTGAAATTACAAGTATGACACAAATTTCGGGTGCAAATGATACATTAGGATATATGGGAGGATTTAAGATATAAATGCAATAGATTGAGAGTTAATATTGACACTAAAAATTTATGTTATATAGCATTTTTTTTTTTTTAAATTAAGAATAAGATATCCTTGAACTGCACCAAGGAGGTGCACCATGTACAACCTAGAAGAAAAAAACAAGTCTACAAAAGACATCATATCCTGTTCCATTCCAAGAAAGATTGAAAGGACCAGGGGCGAATCCTTTGTTAAAGAACGTAAATATTAGTTGCTAAAGTCATGTTTGAATATTCAGATGGTTTTTGTTTTGGTCTTTTCTCTTTTTGCCTCATGGTTTTAAATCATTTAATTTACGTGGGGGAGAAGAGTTATGTGCATTTTAGTATCATGCGTCCTATCCTTATCTTGAATCGCTTGTGATGGGATGCTCTTTGTTGACATTCTTTTACAGATGCCTTCTTTCTAAGTAAGAAACATGACTTTAAATATTATGTTTAGGCCTAGCTTCGTGACATGATATGATTTGTTTTGAGTACTGAGAACTCTACAAAGTTTTCTTGTTATTTTATTTTATTTTTTTTTTTCCAACAAGGAAATGATCCTTTTCTCAGTACTCTTGATATTAAAATTTGAAGCCTTGATACTTTGGATGCTTTCTTTTCCAAATCTCTCCTTCATCATCTTATTTGATTTCCTTGCATCACTCTTTTCCAATGACCAATTGATTTGAAAAAGAAAGGTTCTTACCAAGGCTAAGACTCTTATTTTGTGTATAGTGCTTAACAGGATCAATACAAATGATTTGTTTCAAAAAGGAGACATTTTAAAAGCTCTATATCTCTGGATGTTTGTATCTTGTATGACCAGAATTTTGAAACTAGATACCACATCTTTTTGCAGTTGCTTTATTGTGTGGGAGATTTGGAAACGTCTTGTTACTTTGTGTAATAGTGAGTGGGTTTGTTCTAAAGGCCTTTCTCATTTGTTTTTGATAACATTTGAAGGTTTTCAAAAGTAGATGTTCTTTGCTTTGTAGATGTGCTTTTATGTCTATTTCTTGATATATTTGGAGGAAGTGGAATCATAGAATTTTTAGAAATTGAGTATTAGTCTTTCTCTCCTTTCGGTCCAAGATCTTTTTTATGCTTCTTTGTTTGTTTTACAATTCTTTTTCTGAAAGCTTCATCTTGAAGCTTTTGATGTATGGACTGTCCATAGACATTAGACTGCATACGTATTTCTTTATACTCAAAAGTATCTGATTAATAAAAAATTGAAGTGTTTGATGCGTAATATCTGTGTCATGCTACATTCTGTTACCATATGCTCACTATCTTGCTTGTAGAGTGTTGACTGAATTTAAATGTTATTAAATTGGAGACTTATGGTCAAGATCCCTGATAAAAATGACAGATAATTAACAACCTTCGTTAGGATTTTTCACCTCTTACTGAAATTTGTCCAAGTGTTTGACAGTGCTGTAGTGAACTTCAATATTTAAATAATGAAATAAACTAGCTAAATGAGGTAGTGTCAGTAAAGTTGTTTCTGCAGCTGTTAATGAGGGTTGTTTTCTTTTTTTTTTTTAAACCTTTGTCAGATTCTGGTTGATGCTCATTGGGAGTTCTTGATTGAGCAACACAAATTGTAGCATGCAGGAGCAAGCCTGATCATCACTGTCTATGAATCAGCAATTTACAATCTTTGTATGCATATCAAGTTGGTGCAGCACTGATAAAGGTGGGCATAACCTTGGATTACTTCATGGTGTATTTTTATCTTTTACATGAAATGGTATATGGCCATGCGTGTTTTTGTGACATAAAGAAAGCAGATTTGATTTGTTAATATTTTCATCAAAGTAAGACTTGGTGTCAAAAGAAAAATAAAATTTTTATGTCATTAGATAGGCATTGTGCAAGTGCAACAAAAGAAAAAGTCCAACCAGAATTTTAGTAGTGTAAGTAAACAACTGCACCTTACCTCCTCTACTTGATACTAGGTGACTTTGATGGGTAACAAAATCGTAAAACCGCAATGAATGGACGAATTATCAAAGTGCATGTTTTGTTGCCCAATGAAGCCCATTTCTCACTTTTGTGGTACTGTAGCAAGTGTATCTTGCTCAAGTCCATGATGGGGACTCAGGCTACACTTTTCTTGGATGCCTTCATGAGCAAGGCAAATACCTCCAACTGTACTGAATGCAACATTATGTAATGCCAACTACAATGGTCCTTCTGCTCAGTTGATTTTGGTGTTTTTCTGTCACTACTATGCATGCTTTTTCCATTGTCATGTAGTTTTGTATGGGGCCTATGATTTTTACTTATGTAGATACAGGTATATATATTAGAAGGTAACAAAGAAGATGCAACCTGTGCCCAGAAAAGAGAATTGAGAAAAAATTAAGCATCTGTAGTGTGTCCTTGAAAATTAGTCTCAAAAGAATGTGTTAATCTGAGAGGGATTTTTAGTTCTATAACATCTGTTTTGTTCCTTTTCTTTCCTGGAAACAGTAATCCTTTCCCATTCTTCTTTAGTAAAGCAGACTATTGTTCATTTTTCCAGCTTCTGGTCTACATAAATTACACACATAGGCCTAGATTGTTATTATCTTTTGGGTGATTTGCATGGTTCTCTTGAAAAATGGATGCCTTAGTAAAAATGGAGCCATTCAAATAGTTTGCCATGACAATTCAGTCTGTCTCCTACCTCGCCTTTTAGACTGATTGTACCATCATAATATGACATGCACATGGTAAATCCTTTTCTACAATCTCTTCTTCTGGGCCAGTTCCCCCACAAGTTGATCCAATGCAGTTGGAAAGCTTTCAAATTTCCATCATGTGCATCCCTGCTAAATGAATTACTTCTAGTTGCTTATCAGAGCGCTTGTTAAGTATGTCTGGGACAATGCCTTTCTACCCTGAACCCTTCAGCAAACTTCTTTGAAGAGACTTTTGAACAATTAAATATGTACTTGGCCTTTTTTCTCGATTAATCTCCATATTATCAATTAGCTGATGAAATTTTGAATTTGGAGATTGCAAAATAAGAATGAAGGAGCTCCTTGATGCAATGTCAGAATTGAATCATAGAAACTTGATACAACACCAAAGGTCCTTTCTTTTCCTTCTTTTACTGGCTGGGATAGCAATATATTTCTTTATGTGTATTCTTTTTGGTGGAATCAGATTACTTGATTTTCTACCAGCAACTTCTTATTACAGTGTTCTACTTTGAAGCAGAAGATGCAACATGAGACAGAAGAGTGGTATTTATGAAACCACACAGTATAAACATCCTTCTTAAGCATGACAACAGATGGGCTCAAGGGAAACGTTCTCAGAATCATATTGTTCTCAGCCTCTTTCATGTATGCAAAATTGGTGTACTGATGGTTCTTCAATATCAGTTTTTGCTCCACCAACCAAGAGATGGTGCTAATAATTTCACTAGCAGAGTCCTGATAAAAGATTGGTATATCAGGTATCAAAAAGCCACACTGCTCATCTATCAAATTTGTGTTGTATTCTTTCTCTTTATAACTCATGCATGAATGAAAATCAAGTGCCTGACAATTGATCAGTGCTCGGAGACATACACTTAAAAAATTGCTCAAAATTGTGAGCATGAATTGAAATTATCATCATGATTGCCTATCATGTACAGACTACAAACCCACTTTTCATGGGATCTTACATTTGAAATTTAAAATAAGCAACCTGACAATTTGTTTATGCTCCCTGCTAAACTTTGGTGAATGCATCTGTTGGAATGATCCATGAATATACAACAATGTATCAGTCAATGATTGTCCCCATCTTTCCTCTTTATTCTTATGCTCAGTTAGCATTCTTCTTTTTCTTATCATTGAGTTTCTGTCAGTTGCTTGTCGCTTAGGTTGTGTCATTCTCCATTCTCATTATTTGTCTTCTTTTTTTGTCTTGTTCAGCTTACTAGCCGGGAAATGCAATCTAGCCACCAGGGGACGGGGTGCCCGTGTTTTGGTGTCAAATCCCCTAACACAGACAAATCCTGCAAAAAGTTTTTCAAGCACTTAGGAAATTTAAACATAAAATATAGATCAACTCTGATGAAGTTGACCGCACAGTATTTGGGTCATGATTAATTTTATTTCTAGTTTCAAAAGTAAAACCGCTAGTAATTAATTACGAAAACAACACTGCTAGTAATTGTTGTTATTGAAGGGAATAAAATCATCAAGATCAAAGTGCTGTGTAGTGAGTTCCAAATCAACGAACTTTCTTAAATCAAGAAATGTCAAAGATGATAGGAATTTTGAAACCATATCCACTTCAGCACATTGCATGGCTGATTTTTCTGAATTTTGAAGCTTTTTCAAGGAACATGGACAATTTCAATTAACTACTTGTCATATAACATAAACATTGTGTAACCTCTTAAGTTTAAACTTTTGAATTATGAACATTAGCCGCTCGCCTCCTATATTGTTTTGGACACTTGTATTTGTCTTTCCAATGATCTTTGTTGTTGTGCCATAAATTGTGTTCGGTGTTATTATGAAAGTGATGAAGGTCATGGCTGCTATTGCCAGTTTTGTGGAGAGTTATTATATTACTAATATTATTGTGATTGCACTTGTGCACTTGAGCATAGGAGATTAACACAAGCACCAAATTTTTTGGTAGCACATCGTGACTAAAAATTGTTTCATATGTAGTTATCCTCCTATTAAGAGGATATATACAAGATATATGTGACATCTTAATAAATGATACATCCAATTTCTTTCTCATTGGTTTAAGTGTTTGCTTCAAGACTATGAGGTCCAGTGGGCTTGTTAATTAGTATTTTCTTTGGTTGAAAGGGCGGGCACAAATGTGATATCTAGTAAAATTCAGAATGGCATACCTCTCCAGAAGCAGTATTGAATTCCCTCAGTTGACAGTCCTAGACAGGCAAAAAGAATACTTTTGGTGAGCCATCTTTTGAGATTTTTTTAGTGTAAATACTAAAAATCTTAAGGGCGTCTAATCTGAATAGTTTTCTTCTTACCTTTGAAGATTGTAGAAACCGAGGTTCCAAAGTATACCGTCCGCCTGGGTAAATTCCATAACCATTCTCTTGGTACTTCAATTGGTTTAAGGCTTGATTCGTGATCAGCAAATACCTGCTTTAAGGAACTTGTCACTACTATTTGCCGCCAAAGAAGACTAGCAATACTCATATTTAGGCAAACAAAATGCAGTTCAGCTGTTTTATTACCATGGTAAGACTTGCTTTATGTCTTTTTGGGCTGGTTTATACCCATGAAATTATTTTTCTGATACTGCAACAAATTTATGTGAATGGCTGGCTGATATACAAAGATGAGCTAATATATATGAAATTAAATACCTCGTTCACTTGAAAGTATGTGCCATTGAGCGGAAAGCTTCCTCTCATTGCTGTTCTGCATGGTACCTATTGCATAGCATGATATTGGTGATTCACTTGCAGAGGTATACAGTGATGAATTTTCTTGTCTTGAAAGTTAAAACACACCAACATATACATGGACGATCACATATGTGGTCCTATTTCAATTGATGGTATGGATTCCTTACCAGAAGTGTTCCTCTGACAGTCAGTGAATTTGCTTCTCTTACACTATTGCATGAAAAGCATGTTGTTTCGTTGCACAATTTCCCCATTTCTTGGTACCCACAACTATTTTCAGGTGGTTGAATTGAATTTGCAGTTTCACCTGGTAATAAAAGGCTTATGTTAGGTTGGAAATATTCACGTAATCTACAAGAGAAATTCAATACTGTTGGCATCTTATTAATGACATATGTTGAGTTTTCTTTTCTTTTTCTGTGTATGTATATATAAAATAGTATATAAAAATATATACATATGTAATCCATGGTTTGATGTTCTGCATTTCATGTGTTTATTGTTCTGTTTTTTAATGTGGAGGTAAAAAAGGTACTTTTAGATAGTGTATCCTAAATTTAATCTCAGAAGTATTTTTTCTGTTCTAACCTGGGGTCCATATTGCAAGCAGATAAGGGCTAGGGTCATCTGGCTCGCGCTTTTCCATCTGTAATTTGTAGAAGTAATCAATAAGTAAAAGCCAGAATAAAGCCGGTTTTATGCTAATGTGAAAGCTCAGAAAAAGAGGTATAACTAACCTCCTTTAAGAGAGGGTGTGTGTCTGGAAGCTCGTATCTGCAAAGAAATAATAAGTTTAAGCACATGATTAGGAGTTCTATATTCACTGTGATACCTTTTGAGAGTCTAACATAACCTTCAGTCACATGACTTACATCTAACTAGGTTAGAATTTCGTAACTACGTTACTACAACTGTCCAAAATGGTTCTTATTTTGTGGGTTTAGGTACTTACACTTGGTGCTCAGTCCTTAGCCGGCTCACATTCTTCAATTTAGGAGCTGGAATATTAGCAGCTTCTGCACTCAGAGCAACTAAAGCCTTAGACATATCACCCTCTTGAATCTCCATGTTGTTTTCCATGTAATTTTGTAAGTGCTGTGTGAATTCTTCCATATTGAGTTTGATCAAAGGGATTTCATCAGAATCCTCATAGTAATCATCCTCAATGTCACTCTGGGTTAGTTCATGCACTGGCTTTGGAGACGCTGGTTCTTCAATTATAGGCTCAGAATTGCTGATTCTAGATCCTAGACCAAGTTGATTGTTTTCAAGTAGCGGCAATGGCATTGGTATTGCAGAGTCCCCCTTTGTTGCTATTGGAACAGTTGAACTTACTATACCTTTTTCTTCTGGCCCTGGCAATGCAAGTCGAGCACTGTACAAGAGAGGATTCTTTATTCATCATAGATAATAGATTGCAGCACGCATGAATGTGAGAAAAGAAGCTAGATTATGACGTGAAGTATTGAGTTCTTGCTAATGATTGTCCCATTTTGCATTCATTTAGAATTCTTAATCTGGTTGAACTTTTATTGCCTTATTAATTATGAAGTATTGAAGCATCACCTGCATTGTGAGCTGATGTATCCAAGTCGGTCACAAACATGTCATTGACAAATATCTCTGTCCAATAATATAGTTATCATTTTTCTTGGACACTGTGCAACTATTGTTTGGATACCCAAATCAAGATTTGGTATTCCTTTGTTTTTGAATGAATATTCTTAATTTTTAAATTTTAGAAAATAATATATATAAATATTAAATATGATCTCTATTATACCATTACAATTACTTAATTATGGATACACATGATTATTCTTATGCTGACTATGTTATTATAAAATTTTCAATATATATATATATTTCTGTTTCATTTTTTCTGGGCAATGTACAAAAATTTTCACATTTACGGACTGCAAAAGTCCTGTCCCCTTTTTAATTGAGTTTTATGTGTTTGTGTCGTGTCTTTCCCTTGCATATCCGTGGTTTACGGTTTTATCTATAACAATTTTGTGGGACAATGTGAGGATTGAAGCTACAAGAGGCCAGCTAGATGAGGATGTGGCAGAAGCTGAACATGTGGATGTGCCTAAGGGGCTTTTGGTCTATCAACGCAAAAAGAAGTTGCACCAGAATTTGGCTTGAAATAACTGAATTGCAACAGAGAATCTAGGGAGGTTATGGGGGGTTAGAAAACATGTTTAAATAGGGATCAAAGAGAGGGAAGGAAGGCATGATTCTTGCTATTGGTAGCTATAAGCTGTGGGTGGAGCTTAGGCTCTGAATCTGGAAATTGAACTTGTAATTTTGCTTTACAAATTCAATGAAATTCTGAGATTGTTTCTTTTCAATCTTTATCTTATTTTCTAGAGTTCTGGAATTACCTAACAGACAACATTATTTTTCTATCGTTCTTTTTCAGCTTATACCTATTTATAGTTTAGAAGATTTGAAGAGGGATTGGAGAGCAATTGTGTATTGGTCTTTTTTGTTCTTCTTTGCCTTGTTCTTTTTTTTTTTTTTTGAAATTTTATATCCTTAGGATTTTTGTACATTTTTTTTATAAATTTAATATATTTTTTAGTTTCTCTATCGAAAATAAATAAATAAATAAGATTTCATTCATACATTTAATATATTCTTCTTTTTCTATCAAAAAATAATTAGACAAGAGTTCATTGCTCAGGTTCTCATTTAGGATAAAATACTAGGCTTTCTTATATGTACAATGATACATAGTTTCAAGTGGCATAAAAGAGCAATTGTGGCACTTATGTTATGCACCCTTGTTTGCCTTAACTCAGTAGGCTTGTGATATAGTAGCTTTTCTGTGTTTGTGCACTCGTGCAAAGTGTGTGCAAATTGATGTCCTTGGGCCTTAACATTTGGTTCAACTTTTCTTCTCTTTGCAGGTCAAAATTTGATCAACTGGATATCTGCCATTTTCATTAACTAAGAGCTTTTTGTGATAACATGTAAGCTATATTAATACATGTCTAGTTCTGTGTGCTTGTCTATGTCTATTCCAATTGATAAACCTACATGAGATACAAACATGTTCAGCCTCAGTCACATACTCTTCCTTTCCTAGATATCCAGTGGACCACCTAGAACCTAGTGTTTTCATTTCCCCCTCCTGCCTACTTTATGTTTGGGTGGAATGGCACTTCCAGATTTTCCCCCCCCCAGCCCCCAAAAACCACATGTGAACTGTGACTCAGGATTTGTGCCTGAGTTCGTCTTTTTTTTTGCTCTCTCATTTCCTTATGTGCAAAAAATGATGCACACAATTTTCACTTGAGGCTTGTGCATGTTTTTAGATATTAAGAAGATTAGTCAGTGCAAACCTTGCAAAAGCACTTGCGAAGTGTCTGCATTCTCCTCTCATAGGGCATGCATTGCAGTTTGGTGCCCTTTCGTGCAGAAAACCTGCAAAAATTTGCACAGCAATTGTCTTATTTTTTCTTGAACAATATTTAAATTAATGCATGTATATTATGAATTGAAGTAGCAGTATCTACCTTTCCAAAAGTAATCATTTGATAGTGTAGCTCATACCTGTAGTTTAACAGTGGATTAAATCATTCAGCAGAAAGAAAATAAACATTTAAAGTTCAGTAATAGGAAGCAGCTTTAAATTAACATGAAAAATAAAAGGAAATTTTGAAGTTACAATGTTCGTTGATCCAGTTTGCAGAGTCTGGGCCAGAGATATTTCTGGATAGTCTCCAGAACTGGGTACCTGTTGTGGAATATGATTAGCATCACGATCTGATGTGAATTATTAGGACTCAAGAAATGGTGTAGACTTACAACTCAAGGAGATGCAACTGAAGAGATTCTGGCAGGGGTTGGAGGGGGACCCAGCCCAGTCTAACAGCTATCCTTCCAACATTTGTGTCAACCTTTACAAATATACATAATACTAAGATATTTTTCTCTTTGATTTAGTTCCCACGTGGTTAATATTATAGGTATGAATTATTACCGGGAATGCAATATGATGAAGTGTTAAAAGCCGAACACACTCCACGCTTTTCAACCCCAAACCTTGTATACTCAGTAGATATTCCCTGCACCCATATGAGGTATATTTGCTTTGTATGAGCATACTCTTATTCATTAAGAAGAAAAAAGTTACAGGGGCTTACTTTGCTTTGTCAGGAGGAACATCTCTCAACCATTCCAGGTCAATGCCACCATGGTCTTCAACCAGTCTATTGAGGAGATTCTGCAGAGTTGTGATGACTGTCATTCACCTCCTTACTGGAGTTGGAGGCATTTGAAGCTGAATTTTGAACTCAATCAAAATTATTATAAAATTACCTTGATTCTCTCTGCCAGGATTTTATTCATTCCTCTTTCTTTGATAGCATCAGAAATTTCTTCCACGGGTGCACATCTCAAAGCTTCATAATTTAATGAGTCCAATGTATCCTTGCTTAATTCTCTTTTTCTTTCCTGGGTTTTTACTTGCTTTCTCAAAATATCCCAGTCAAATGCATGTCTTTTGTCTACAGGTGCTTTCCCCTTTGTTGTCTTTGGAATATTGGAGTTTGTTCTGGTGTATGCATCAACAGCAGAATGAGCACTCTCATTTGGTTTATGTTCAGTTGCTGTACTCTCTATAAAAACTTGCTTATCCACTTCTGAGGTTCTCTCTTCAACGTCAGATATCACTGTATTGAACTCCAGGGTGTGAGGAGATTGCTGCATGTTACACTTTTTCCAATTCCTCTGAGCTTGAGCAAAATCTGAAGGCTTTGCAACTGCTGGACTTGCCTGTTGCTTGCTCTGGAGCTTCTTGTGTGGATGATGATGCTCATTGGTTTTTGGATAAGCTCCAGGTGGAGAGCCATAGTCTTGCTGGTTTTGGTAAATGTCTGATGGTGCACATTGGCCCCATCTGGGTAGTTCTTGGAGTTTTGATTGTGCCATTCCTTGAACTGTAGATCCTCTGGTGTTTTCTGCCATCTTCTCAAACCTATGACTTTTGCAATCAGAATTTTTTGAGCTTATCATATCATATGCAGATGTTGAAAGCAAAGATATAATTTCTTCTCCCAACAATTCAAAGCAATCTGCTTTTGGTGGTTCTGTGTATGGTGGCATGTGCATCTGATTAATATCTGGTGGGTTGATTGATTTGTGCATTTGTGGACTTTGGGAACTGGTTGAGTGATTGATAACAGATGACGACTCTTTAAAGGTGCCTATGCTGTCAAACCTTCGTTTTTCGTTGCCATACTCCAGTTCTTCTGATTGTGTGCATCCATGGTCTAGTGTCACATATGATGTGGATATTTGTTGACCAATGAAATTCTGAAAGACGGAGTACTCATCATAAAGAAGAGTTGGCGGGGTGGAACATTGAAGCTGGTCTTCATTGCATTTTGAGGCTCCATCCTCTGCTTCTGAATTAGAACCTGAGCTGGATCTAATTTCTCCATTGATTTGTAGTGAAGTGTCAAGGGAATCTTGAGAAGAATTTGGTTCTTCCTCCAATCTCCTGCTTTGTATGTCTCCCAAGTTTGGCATCATGGTAGCTTCTATTTGGCCTGATGGGTCATAGATTGTTGCAGAGCTTTGCTTCTGAATTGGTTCTCTTGGTACCGTTTCATGCCACTTGATTGCATCATCTTGGTCTATTATGTAGATCTCTGATTCTTCAACCAAGATTACCTCATCTTTACAGCATGATCTTTTATTATTTGATTGAAGAGGAAATCGTGCAGCAAGAGACATGAAGGCCGAGCTGTATTAATTGAAATAGTTTTAATACATCATCCGTATAAGCTTACATCAGCAAGCAGTTCAAGAAGGGTACAATAAATGCTTGACATTACCTTGATAGATGATCTGAAACATTCTGTGTGAGGAAAACTCCTATTACCGAATCCACAACAGATCCTTTCCACCTTGAAAAGCGTCGGTCTCCTGTGAGTAGTGTCATTGGGTTTTGCATTAGCAGTTATAAAAACATATAATTTTGTGTGGTCAGACCACTGCAGGCTGGATACAGCAGCCCAGACAGAGGCTACTTTAAAGATGAGAAAAATTTTATAGAGTTTACAAAATTCAGAAGTTCAGAAACTTCTTGCAATACCTTGAACTAGGTGCATTCGTGCAATGAATGAGTCCGCCCTTCCTTGGAAGACTATTCTTTCTGCTTCCCACCATTTCTCCTTCTCCTTGTCTGTTTCTTCAAAGCCTTCACTTCCTTCCTTTCCCATCAAGAGGTTCCATACTCTATTTGTCTCAGGGTCAAGGTCCACCTTTGGTCGTGGTGGTTTAATTTTCTTGATAGGATCAAATGGAACTAATGCACCATCTCCTTTGTACAGGACAAGTGCATTTTGCTCTTGGCCTGCAATATTAGTCTCCTTGCTTAGATCTAAATGATTCAAACGACTCATTATTTTATCAACTGCATCCAGGTAACTACGTTTTTTTGGAAAGCCTGCAAAAACAATAGTTGTGTTGGCATTTATATTGTGAGTTGAACAAGTTTCATTTATTGAAGACATTGAGCTTGTCTGACTATCTGAAGTATAGAATACCTTGGGTTCTCTTGTGCGGTTCTTGATGGTCATTTACACCATTCTGTTGTGCAAGCCCTTTATTTGCATCTGGTGGTGCTAGATCAAATGCAACAGGCATTACATTCTGGCTGCTTGCTGCTAGGTCAACACAACTTTTCTCAATTATTTGTTCATCAGTGGATGGGGGGTTTTGTTTGGTCGATGGTTGCTTCCTAATCTTTGAATTTGTAGTAGGGGAGGCAGAGTCT
Organism: Dillenia turbinata; assembly: GCA_037126225.1. Lineage (NCBI taxonomy): Eukaryota > Viridiplantae > Streptophyta > Magnoliopsida > Dilleniales > Dilleniaceae > Dillenia > Dillenia turbinata. The sequence goes on from JBAMMX010000009.1 coordinate 10,201,220, forward strand.
TGGACTTGGGTTGATTTTCGGGATCTTTTTCTTTGTCATCCTTTGAGCTTGTTGAGGCGGATCAGTTGAAGTGCATTTATTTGTAAAATCGGGCCCAGAATCCATGGATAGAATGTAACTGCCTGCAACAAGTGTATTGGATGCAAGTTTTGCAAGGATATCATTTTCTCCAAAGTGAGATATTAAGTTTCTGTGTTCTTTCTCTGATGTCAAATGGCTTGCCTTGGCACTAGTAGTGCAATTAGTTTGCACATGCCTTGATATGTCTTCAAGTCTAGGATTTGAATGTGGCTTTGTAGATAGGGCCGAACCATGTCCATATTGAAGTTTTTGTCTCTTTTTGGTTCTCCAGTGCCATTCTCAAGTGGCTGCTATCGTCGTCGTTGTTTGCAGCCTTAAATGGCAAAGGCTCCATCAAATTTACCATCTGGGGATGTGTCTGTTCAGTAGTGTGCGAACTAACCCTCTTGATTCCTGTTGCAATGTAGGAGTTGGTCAAGTTCTTCAAAAATGATTGATGGTTGTTCCACACTTCCAGTTCAGCTCTCTCCAAGTTTTGATGGTTTATTACTTGAAGGACAGCTTGCCCTATTCCTTCATTGAGACTCTGCTGATCTGACATGATGTAAACATTTCTCCTATCATCTTGGCTATTATTTCTGTTTCTTGTGCTTGTGTTCTGGATTGAAGCACTTGAATTTTCCATATTCTGGCCTTTGTTAGTTGTTGAGTGAGCATCTGGTGCATTCTTTTTGGGCAAAGGCATATGTCCTGACAACATCTGACTCATTGTATGATCAAGAACTAAATTGATTTCACTCTGCTGGATGTCTGCCTGTTCTCTGTTTTGTTGTTCAATTTGCACAGATGAATTTGTTCTCGGGATGCTTTGAGATCCAGGAACCAATACTCTTTCTTGACAAAATGCATTCAGATTAAATGCTGGCATTTCTCCAGGCTGCTGCATCTTCTGTTGGCTATCAATCTCCTCTTTGTTTTCATCTTTCGTTCTACCTTCCAAATCAAAGTTCAATGCTCTCTTGCATGGTTTTGTTTTGTACTTGGGGGTCGAAGTTACATTCTCTCTTGTCACTTCTTCTGGCTGAGGTGTGGAAGCATTCACTCCTTTCCTGCGAACATATTTCCTTTTTCCAGATGGCTTCTCCTTGGGTTTTTCTGGAGTTGCACGCTTCAGAGTCCTTTTTGGTTTGCCTTCCACTACTACCTTCGGTCTGTGCTTTCTCGTTTTGTGTGGTTTCTCCAGAGGCGTCTCATTCAGGTCAATTCCAAGGTGAGACACTTTGTTGGAATTGTTCTTATTTGGTATGGTGGATAGAGCTGCAGGAGTTGATTCCACAAGGTGTTGTGAGTACTTGGAGCAGTTTCTTTCTGCATCTGCTTCTCTCGTAGACACAACCACATTGATGTTGTTCTCTTGCTTCTCTTTGTCGTGGCTGGAACTTTCCTCTGCAGACAGATTGAGGAGCATGCCATTGTGATTGAATTCTAGCTTGGCCTGATCTGGTGTTGGTGCAAAGCTGGAGCTGTGAACCCCTGATGTGGCAACCTCCTCTGGTGGAGGTGGTGAGTTTAAATTATAATTGCATTTATAGGAGACTGGAAATCCATCTGTAGTGCAGCATAATCAAATTTATTCTACATCAGTTTCCAGCTCTTGATTGAAAAAGGAAAAGTGAAGAGAACAAATTGTAGAGAGCACATGAATCTAACATATCTTTTGATTGTTGTGAACTTCCCTACTAGCTCAAAACATTGAAATAACTCCATTTTTCTTAATCATGTTCACAAAAATGATGTGTCGTTTCAGTAAATCTTTGATCATTTTGTAGAGGTTAAACATGATTCAAGTAACATTCGTGGAAACCTAGTGTGCATCCTAGAATACTACTGGACCTAGCTTAAGAGAATAAGCTGCATGGATGGTTAAAGAGAAGCATAGAACAGATTGATATTCTCCCTATGTTATCATATCTTTTTATGCCCTTCTGTTTCTGTGATCTCATCTACTTGACATGACTAGTATCATTGACAGTTACTAATTTATCCCACACATTTATATGCTTCATTGTGTGTATCATTACCAGATCTAAGTGCATGGTGTATCCCATAAGTTTGTTGCATGAATGTGTCCTGAAAATTTTAAAATGCATGGTTAAGCAGATACTCACTTTGAGGTGTCGAAACTGAAAACGGAGGATTTTGGTTCTGCAGGTTCAGACAGTTTTGGTTTGCATCCATCAACATAGCCATGTGAGGGTTGCTAAAGTTTTTTGGTGTCTGGAGTTGTGAATAGAAATCCAGAACCTGAGGCCTGTTCACCAGATAGCTATTGATGTTAGTTGCCAGTCCATTTCCAGGAGACAATGATGCTGCTGCATTCATGGTTGACAACAGATCTGTGAGATGATGGTTGTTCCAAGCAGCACCATCCATCCCAAACTCCTGATGAGTGCCAAAGAGGAGGTTGTGCCCTAGACTGAGCCCTCGAGGATTGTTCGTTGCAATGACATTGGGGTCCTGAAAACTTCCATATAGACTGCTTGATCTGATCAAATCAACATTCTCAGCTTCTCCGCGACAGCTAGGCATCTCTTGTGAGAACCCTCCAGAAGATCTGACAAGTTCTTGCCAATTTCCGCTCCTTTGATGTAATGCTGGATTGTCAACTGCATTTGGATGAAATCTTGTTGGAATAGGCTTATCTGGTATCAGTGGATTCCAAGGAACCTTTGTCGGGGGCTCTTTGTCAGGTGGGATCATAAACCCCCTTCCGAAATTCATCCTTGAATTCACTCAGCTTGTAGAACTGCAATCTTTCTTAAACACTATAGTGAAAATATCGAACTTTTCAATAATTTCCGATCGCTTTTCACTTGCATTCGCTTTTATAATCAATTGTTAACTTTGTTGAATCCGAAACCCTCTCTCTCTCTCTCTCCCCCCTGCAGCGCCACATGTTAAGGAAGTTAATTCAGCGGTGTCTCGCTAAATATCTGGTTTCATCTTAAAACCCTAAACCACACTTATCCTCATTTCCTGACCCTGTTCTGTCTAAATCCCCAATCATGTCTTTCACACGATAGGGACTCCACCTACGAGGCCAAAAAATGGCAGATCAATGAAAGGAAAACATGGGACATTTTCTTTTCATTAGGACCACATGGCAAGGCAAGCATAAGCAATCAATGCAAAAATTTATTTCCTAAAATCCCAATTAAGATCATCTCTCTGAACAACCATACCCGGCTATTTTCAAAATCAGCTGAAAATGGTAACATGGAAAGAAAATTAAAAGCAGCAAATCAGATAATTTAAGCAACAGTAGAGCTCATGAATCAGAGTGAATTGGAAAATTCAATTGTGCTTTTAATGGGGTTGATTCTGAAAACATAATACAAGAAAATTCATGATATCTTCATAGAATCTCCCGAGATTTTGGTGCATTTTTGTTCTTTTAAGGTTTGTTTTGTTCAGTCAATAATTATGAATTTAGTAAATAGTAGAATGCAAAACAATTTGAAATTTTCAGCTGAGCTCACCGATCTCATGGTGCTTGATTTGGTCTGAGATGGGTCACCTGTGAGGTGAGTCGATGCCGGAGAAAAGGGTCTGTCTTCCACGGTGAGAGAGAGAGAGAGAGAGAGAGAGAGAGGAAAGGAAAAGAAACCAGCCACAAAGACCATACTTCATATATGGGAAACTGCAAACAATTTGGGGCACTTGCCAACCTCGTTTATGTTTGGGGCACTTCCCAGACTCTAAGCTATTCTTTGTCAGAGAAAGTCATTCTCAAGTGAAAAATAAAATCCAAAAATAGTATTTTAAATCTCCATTCTTTAAAATAAAAAAATAATGCTACTACTTAAAATTGAATTAAATTTGCAAAAATATTTTCCTAATTCATAAAAGAAAAGTTGATCCTATAATTCTATTTTTCTAAAAAGACATAAAATTATAAAATTGGCATTATCTTTTTCCATTTTAGCATATTTTTATATAAAACTGAAATTTATGGTTATTGTAATAAAAATAAATTTGTAGTTATTCTATAATTTTCTTCCACAGCCCTATTTTTCTGAAATTTGGATATTCCAAAAATTTGAGTCCATTGACATATTTCTAAAATTATAAACTTTGGTTTATTCAATTTATTTAACTAATAAAACTGAGAATATAATTGTTATAATAAAACTAAATTTTCAATTTTTATCCTACATACTGTTTACTCTCTTTGCTGGATTTCTTTTAAAAAAATTTGTTGCCCAATTATCAAATTTCTGTGCTAGTTTTTCCGTTTCTGTAATATATAGTTAGTTTAAACTATTTTAATATTTTGAATAAAACTAAATCTGTAACTTTCTTTTTAGATTTTTAAAATTTTGAATTCCCTATGGATATGATTGTAAGATTTATTGTCATTTTTTTTTAATTAGTGAATTTATAATAATTTTTCTAGAACGAAAAAGAAAGTTGGTAATTGAAAAAAAAAATATTTATCCTGCAACTGGTAATTAAAAAAAATATATATATTTATCCCGCAACGTAATATGATTAAAAATTTGGGTTTTTATAAACAAGAGCCCAATAACATAAAGGTAAATTGTATCTGTTTCTTGAAGGATTGAAATTTAACATTTTTATTCTTAGGGAAAAAAAAAAAGAAAAAAGAAAATTGGAGCAGTAAATTGTCTTCTTCCGAATAAGAAAAATCACAGTGGAGGGTATTCTTGTAACTTCACAAAGGGCGCTCTAGATGCGGTGCCCCAGAGTCGGATGCATTAAAGAAATAGCAAAGAAAAAAGTAACATCTCTCTCTCTCTCTCTCTCTCTCTAAAGTCTTTTGTCGTTCAACCAATTCCAATTTTTGAACAACAATGAGTAAATGTGAAGTAAAATCGGTCGACAGTAACTTCCATCAAAACCTCCCACTCCCTCCCTCCCTCTCTCTCTCTCTCTCTGTGTCTCTGCTGAAAAAAAGGGAAATAAAATAAAAATTTACCTTTTACTAACCTTATACGGTAACATAAATTCATAGTAAAGTTTGAAGTAACTTTCATCAAAATCATGACCCATGTTGGCACTTGCCCAAACATGTGATTCAGAATTTAGGGGATATTAAAATTGAATTAATGTTTTTTAAATTTCAATGTAATTTTTCTTTTTCAAAACAAAATAATCGCAAAACACACAAAGCTCTATACACATGAATTGATGCATCCTCTGAAGCCAAGCCATCGGTTTAGTTTTTGAGTTTTGGATAAAATTTTTGTAGAATTAATATTGTGGAATTAAAATTTTATTTTAAGTAAACATCGTATTATTAGTATTAATAGGTTGTTATTGTTACATATATTGACATGAAATTGAAATATGTATCATTTTTATGAATATTTGAACCGATGAAGGGAGGATAGAAATGTAAAAAACCTCTATCGTTAAAGCTATCCTTGAGGGATGAAAATTACTTTATTTCAAAATGTGATCAATTTGACTACTAAAATAGAGAGTTTATTATATTTTTTAACCTGTCAATACTGATATAAATGTAGAATTATGATATATTTTTACTACAAATTAACTATAGAAGATGACATTTCATATTGTCCCCAAAAATAAATATGTTTTTTGAAGTGATAGGTAATTTGGCCGCTAAAGTTGTATCATATTTTTGAAAACAAAAATGCCCTTTTCACTCTTTTCTTATTAATGGGGAAATTGGAAATTAGATAACAAATGGAGAGTCTCTCCCCTATTTCATAACTATTAATTAACTGAAAATAACTTTTAAAGTTGTATCATATTCTTAGTCTTTTAAATAACTTTTAAAGTGACGTAAAAGAATTCGAATGAGTTGAATTAATAGATTTTTATCTTTATTATTATTATTTAAAATTTTTAAGAATAATTTATTTTTATTTATTTATTTTATTATTTGTACTTTTTAGTTTTATTTTCACTTTTTTTTTTCAAATTTTAGTTTAATTTTAAGTTATTTTATGTTAATATACCTCTTAAATAATCAATTTCAAAATTTAAGGTTAAGGTTCGTTATAAAAACGATAAAATTTAAACATTGAACTGTCTCAAAATTTATGCTACTTTCATAGTCAACAAGGTAGGCATTGATGGAAGGGTTTATTTAGAAAATCTCAATCGTTCTCTTATTATTTTACAAGTGAAACTCATTTTGTTTTGTTAATAAAATAAAAAATACAATAATATCAATAATTTTCCATTGATAATCTCAAATTATATTTATTAAATCTAATCTTAACTTCTTGACGACCTTGCGTAAAATAGATATGCATTCTATTTACTTTTTTAAAATTAAAAATTAATTATATTCTTGTTTATTTCAAGAAAAGTTAATTTATTTTAACAAAGTGTAAGAATAATAAAAAAATAATTTCTCTTGAAAATTATTATTATTATTATTATTATTATTAGAGTGATGATTAAGATAATTATGTTAGTAATGTAGATTAGGGATGGTAGTCGCATCGTAATGATAGATCATAGAAATCTGAAAGCACAAGGAAGAAACTCACTCAATTGCAAGGGCCTGCTTTGGTCGCCTTTTCGTTGTCCTTCCCATGGACCAAGGTGAAGCTAAAGTGACAGTTGAGTTAGTTAACTCAGTCACCAACTGTCCCATGAAATTTTGTGTTGCAAAAATTAAAAAAAAAAAAAATATTACTCTTAAATTTCAACAATAACTTTTGACTCATTTGAGATAAGCAAAATCTGTGTGGGCCCACTTTCTAAATTTGTCATTATTAAAATCTTTTCGGTGACCGTCTTAATTATAATAGATTTTAATATTTAATATTAAACTGAGGAATAGTATTTTATTTTTTAATAGTTAAATTTGAAAATAACAAGAGTGAGCGTACATACAAATATGATTACTTATGAAAATATAATTTGATTAATATAAAAAATTGCATTGTGAGACTTATGATAATATTCGATGCTATTTGTATATATAATATAATTCTCTTTCATTATTTGACTAGGCTTTTAAATAATTTAATCAACTTTACGCCTAATTGATCTTAGAAATGCTTTTAACTATAAATAAATTTAGTTTAATGATTATATATTCGATAATTTCATTCAGTTAAATGGATTTGAATCTTAATAATTATAGTATATTTGATAATTATATGAGTAAAAATTATTTCTTATTATGTAACTCTAGACCAACCGACTTCTCTATATAAAAAAAAAATTGCAATAATAAAAAAGTATTTGAAAAAGTCGACATTTAGAAGAAATATATTTTAATTCTTTGAAAATTTTGAAGTAAAAGTGGATATTTGATGAATACAATTATGTTTTGAATCTCTTACCTAGATGTGATATTTGATAAAAGTTTTATAAGATTCATGTATTCTAAGCCGCACAAAATATTATTAGTCCAATCGAAATATAGTTAAATTTTAATACAAATACAATAATATAGATCTCAAACCTCTTGAATAATGATTTAAGTCAAAATTCATGACTAATATTGATCTTTGTGGTTATGATTTTATTAAAATATGATTAATTAATATAAAATTATGAAACAAATTGGAAAATAATGGATTGTGAAGGAGTATATAAATAATCACTCATGATTTGTCTATTGATAAAAAGTAACTTTATAATTACTTATTTTCACACATTTTTATATAGTAATCTAATTCATTTTCAATGTTTTTTCCCCCCTTAGGCTCATGATGGTATCTCTTGACGAACAAAATATTTTATTTTATTATTTCGTATATAAATAACATTTTTAATTAATATTTGATTATTAGATCTTCTACTTATTTGAACGAAAAAAATTAAAAATACCTAAATTTGAATTCAATTTTTATGTAAAAATAGGTTAATGTAAAGATGAATTTAAGCTTATTTTTCAACTCGACAACATCGAGTTAATCACCAACTTTATATTTGGTGATTTTCTTGATTTTAGAAGGAAAAACTATCTATTTGCGAGCATTTGGCAAGCTAAAGCAAAGGTTAAATCAAGTCGAAGTAATTGGTTGGCTTCATAAAACCTGAAGATTGTAACCCACAATTGGTCTAATCAAACTAGAAAACGAATTAATATTGATTTGAATGGGAATTGTGTTTCTAAAGTGAAATAAGAAATAAATTTGATGAAATTTTGAATGAATTGGATAAAGTGCGTTATCTATTGCGACCAACAAGATTAAATGACTTTATTATCCTTCTCCAAATTTTCAAAATGGATAATGCTTCTATACCCACATTGCACTATCTGAGTTTATCGAATTGTCACATATTGCATTTTGCAATGAAAAAAAAAAAAAAATTCTTGCTAAATAATGTTTTCTTAAGCTTAAGCTATGGATATTGAATAAGCACGAAAAAAATAGTAAACATGTAAGTGTGGCTTTCACACTTTATCTATTAATTGTTTTTTTGTAACTTTATTAATTGATCATATAATATTTCGTAATTCTGCTATTGTCCTTAGTCTATACCCACTTCAATCAAGTGAACAATATGATTAAATTTATCAATCGTATATAGAATAGAGATTTATTAATTGTAAAATTTATTAATTGTATACAGAATAGAGATTAAATTTAAATTCATGATAGACCAGAACTTATAACTTTATTAATCGATCATATAATATTTCGTAATTCCGCTATTGTCCTTAGTCTATACCCACTTCAATCAAGTGAACAATATAATTAAATTTATCAATCGTGTATACAGAATAGAGATTTATTAATTGTATACAGAATAGAGATTAAATTTAAATTCATGATAGACGTAACTAGTTAAGGAAAATGTAAGATATAACCAAATCTAGTAAGAAAAGTTATTTTTCTTAATCTTGCTATTATCACCTATGATGTACAAAAACTTCTTAATATTAGCATTTTCCCGTTTTCAAAATATTTCGTGTTTTTGAAATATTTCAATGTATTAAATTAATTTATATTTACATAAAAATCTTAATATTTTTTATATTTATACATTTTCTCATATTTAATAAATCACTTATTTATTTAATTATAATTTTTATTTTTTATATTATCTATTTTATGATTAATAATTATATATGTGATTATTTTAAATTTTTATTATAAAATATAGTTATTCTATTATTTTAATAAAAATTAATATTTATATTAAAATGTTTATATTTTTTAATATTTACTTATTTATTTATACTTTTTATATTTTATAAAATATCATTTTTATATATCATTTCATATTTATTTTCATTCTATCGTTCTTTTCTGTCCAACCAAGATTATCACTTTCCCAAGTGATTATGACCTGTTCAGGAAAAAAATGTAATTGTTCTTTTTATCTTTTCAATAAAATATTATTTTTTTATATCATTTCGTATTTATTTCTTTTCTATTCAACCCACGTCATCACTTTTTAAAGCGATTATGACGTGTCTAGATAAAAAGGTGGCTGTTCTTTTCATGTTTACGATTGTGTAAACCCAATATACGTAGCCGTGCGATGATTGCATATGGAACTATTGTTTAACCTTTTTACTAAAGATAGCGTAGGGCCAATATACAAAATTTTTCTTAGTTTATTTTTATTTATATATATATATATGAAAACATGTTCCAAGATGTTTGGAGGAATGTCGGCCTGTTTTCCTGAAAGGAAATGACCATTGTGGGTCCCATTCGTCTGCTTTTTTCCTTTTAAAGAATGAGAAACCGGCTGCTTCTTGCTACTTTTTAGCATGTCTGATCAAACTCAATCCCTCTCTCTCCATACATATAGTGGGAATGTGTGTGAATAGATTTTCAATTTAAATTAATTCACAATTGACATTACCCAATCAATTTATAGTTATTTGATCAGGTTAGTCATGAATAGATCATTCAAGTTAGGACACAGATAATATCCTATGAAAATTCACTTTCACTACAACTCATATGGGCTACTTTAACCAAGCTCTGAACTCCTCCCATTGCTTATAAGTTTACGGTTTCATATTTTATTTATATATATGTATGTATATACGTAGTATACATCTTTTATATCCCTTAAGAATAAATTATCTTAATACTGTTGCAATAATAACCGAATTAATTATCATTGTTTGATTAGTCCCCCTCCCTTACACATTAAGAGACTATTTGGGATTATTTAAAAAATGTTATTTATAAGCACTTAGTACTTATAAGCACCATTTTAGTTTACAAACAATGAAAAATATACAAAAAAGTAGATTGCTTGTGGATCTTTTACTCTGTGGTGGTTTCTGGCTTTGTGCCCCTAGTTCTAGTTGATAGTTTATGTTTTCTAATTTTGTGTCCCTAATTTTGGTTGATTGTTTGTGGTTTCTGGTCTTATGCCCCTAATCAAATTGTGGAACTTTCGCTCCATGGTGGGTTCTGATTTTTTGCCCTTAGTTTTGGCCGGTAGTTTATGATTTCTAATTTTGTGCCCCCAATTTTGGTAGATTGCTTGTGGTTTCTAGTTTTATGCCCCCAATCATCATGTGGAGCTTTCGCTACGTGGTTGTTTTTGTTTTTGTGTCCTTAGTTCTGGTTGGTAGTTTATGGTTTCTGATTTTGTGTCCTCAGTTTTGGTCGATTGTTTGTAGTTTCTGGTCTTAGAAAATTACATGTCAAGTCCTTGAATTTTACTCTCAGTTCACAAATTAGCTTTTGAACTTCAAATACGACGATTTAGGACCTAAATTTCCAAACTTGTAACTTGTTGGTCCCTTCATTAGTAACGGTACCAATCTGGCTGTTAAATGTTAACACGGTTTCTGACTTGGTTTCCATCTTGGGAAGAATTGCTTATGTGTCAGATGACACATCAGCACTATGGACACAAAGCAGTGCCATGTCGGCATAAATGCTGATGTGGCAGAACACGTCAGCATTTATGTTGACATGGCTGTACATGTTAGCATCAGTCCACCATCAATGAAGGGGTAAGACTTGGTGAAACATCCTCTCAAAAATAACAAAAACAATTGAACTTATATAAGTGGGGAGAGAGAGAGAGAGAGAAGCCAAGTCGTCGTAAAGTTTGAGAGAGAGAGAAGATTTCAAAGGAGATACAGAGGGATTAGTGACTAAAGATTTCTTTACTGTGTTCGAAAAGTTTGAGAGAGAGTGAAGATTTCAAACGATTGAACTTTCGATACTTCTTTACTGGGTGTTTCTATTCCTTTTAAAAATTAGGCTTGTGGTCCCAGATTCTTGGTTTGTGGTCGTCAGTGATTAAAGTTATTTCCTCAAGGTACTGTCCTCATAAAATATGAAATCTAACATTTGAATTACTATTGCTATAATTTCAACTGTTACTATTTATTTTTAGGTTTTGTTAAAAATTAGGGTTTGAATTTCTTTAAATTTGTAAATAAAATGTGATTAAATCTGTAATTTTGATTATATTGTTATAAGATCTATAAAATTAGGGTTTGAAATATTTTAAGGTTTGTTAAAAATTAGGGTTTAAAAAAAATTAGGGTTTCAAATTAGTGTTTTAAAAAATCAGGGTTTCTTTAAAATTGTTAATAAAATGTGATTATTTGTAATTTATCATTATATTATTATAAGATCTATAAAATTTTTATTATTCTATTGTTGTAATTTCAATCTGGGTTTTTAAAAATGTTCACTTAATTGTGTTATGCCGAGATTCTTTAAATGTCGTGGATACAATGTCTCAGCATTTTTCAAAAATTTTCTTTTCTCAGATATGGATTCTAACAAATTCACAGCTACATTCCATCATTGTGGTAAATTTATAGGAACAAATAGTTACGAAGATGGTGATTTAACATATTTTGATAATTGTGATAGAGATAAAATGTCAATATTTGAATTAGGGCATATGGTAGCAAAGTTAGGTATAAAAACTATGTAGGGTCATGGATATCTTTGCTTGGAGATAGTTACATTCCAATATTAATTGATTCTGTATTGTTATGTTATTTGGATGAAATGAAAAAAATATGAGACTATTCATTTTTATATAAAACATGGTGTTGATGATACTTGTGTATTAGAGAATGATGCTGATTTATTTAATGAAAGTGATGAAGAGAGTGGGGAAAGTGAGGGCTTTAGTGTTGAGATTTTGGTGAGTTGTAATTCTAAACAGAGTGATGATGACAAGCCAAGGCAAGAAAGGGAAGAGAAGTCAATATGCAGGGATAGTCCTTTAGAGAGTGATGAAGAGGGCATTGTAGTTTCTGAAGAAGAGAAAAATAGAAATGTACATTTCTGTGATTGGGAGGAAGCAAATGAGGAGAATGAGTTAGAATACACAATGAGAGAGGATGAGAGTGATGATGAAGGGTTGAGGTTAGGAAAAGATATAGATATGAGGAGTTCAAAACAGATTACAACTCTATATTTATTGAATTCAAGCAGGGCTAGATTTTTGAAAGTCTATATATATATATTTTAAAGAAGTATTGAAAGATTATGCTATTCACAATGGAATAAATCTCAGATTTATTAAAAATGACAAGGATAAAGTGAGAGTTAGATATATTAAGGGCTGTGAATTCTTAGTTTATGCAAAAAAGGTTAATGGTCATGAGAAGTCAGCAATGGTAGTGACATGTAAGTCTGAACACAACTGTGCAAGAATTTGGAATAATAAGCATGCAATAAAAAAATAGCTTGCAGGGAAATGGGAGAAGAGTGTCCCAAGTGATTATAACATAAAACTACGTACTCTTCAACAAAAGGTTAAAGAGAAATTTATAGTCAGCTGTGGAATAATGAAGGCCTGGAGGGCAAGAGTTATAGCTAAAAAGATTGCTGAAGGTAAGGATAAAGAACAATTTTTCTTGTTAAGACCATATTTCGAAGAGATTTTGAAAACCAATAAGGGAAGTACTTATAAAATAGAAAGTTATTTACCTTGTGGTGATGAGTATTCCTTATCCATCTAATATCCTCTAACTCCAATATTCAAAAGATTGTATATTTGTCTAGAGACTTGTAAGAGAGGATATTTGGCAGCTTATAGGCCATTTATTGGATTGAATGAATATTTTCAGAAATCTACTTATGAAAGGGCAGTTGCTAGTTATGGTTAAGAAAGACCCAAATGATAGAATCTTTCTACTAGCTTTTGCAATTGTAGAGTTGGAGGAGACATATTCTTGGATGTTGCTCCTATAGTATTTATTTGGAGACATTAGAGATGATAGAAAATGGGCTTTCATGTCAAGCTAGTAGAAGGTATGAAATTGGTTTATTATGTAGAAACCTATGGCTTTTTTCCTCATACGAGGACAATGCAATTGTATTTACATACTTTTTTTTTTGTACATGGATTAATTAATACTATTTCAACCTTGTCTCCATATTCAGAACATACAATATATGTTTGGTATCTCTACAATAATCTACACAAGAAGTTCAAACACTTGGAGTTAAAGAACATGTTCTATGCTGCTGCCAGGACCACATATGAGGCTGAGTTCATTCGAGTGATGAGAGAGATTCGGACATCAGATACTGGGGCCTATACTAGGCTGATGGAGAAGGATACCTAAATATGGTCATGGTCTGTATTTTCTAGTTACAGTAAGTGTGACTTACTAGTTAACAATGTTTGTAAATTATTCAATTCTAAAATTTTGGATGCAAAAGACATGTCTGTTATTAGTTTGTTTAAGATAATTAGGTATGGGTTGATGTCAAAATTCTTTGAAAATAGAAGAAAAAAATTATCTTTTAATGGTGATATTTGTCCCATCATTCAATGAAAACTTAAAAAACAGAAGAGACTGAGTAGACATTAGACATTGGTTTCTAACCTTTGGATGGTGGTGGAATTTATAAAGTGTCATTATTTTTTAATAAATTTATCGTTGATTTGGACAATAGGACCTGTACTTATAGGGTATGGAAATTATGTTGCATTTATTGTGCCTATATAATTAGTTGTATATTTGTTTATAGAGAAAAACCATAAAATATGTATCTAGTTTTTATAATCCAGCCATTTATGCGGAGTGCTATGTGCCTATTGTTTGTCCTTGTAATGGAGCAAATGTATGAGACAAATGTCAACTCCTAAACTTGTTACCTCCTAAAAGAAAAATAGGAAGGACACCAAGAAAAAGGAGAAAGGAGCCCACTGAAGTCCCACATAAAAATCCTTATTCACTTTCTAGAGTTGGAAACAACATCAAGTGCACTATTTGCAAGCAAGTAGAACACAACAAGAGATTATGCGGCTCAAATGCAAACAAGGTTAATTATTCAATTTGAATCCATACTATGCTTATAGCTATATTTGGATGAATAACCAATCCAATTATTCCTTGTAGGTTCAGGCATGTGGTAGTTCAGAATCTCAATCACAAGCATCCTAGCCTTCATCTCAAGAGTTCAAAAGCCAACCTTCTTCACAAGCTTCCCAAGGGAAAAGGAAAACTACAAGACCTGTGTTGTAAACTTAGATTGTTCTGATGTATTGAACTAACAAACTTGTGTTGATGTTCTATTTTAAAGAAGTGCAAGTGTTTTGTAAAAACCAACAAACCTGATATTTTATTGAGCTATGTATTATGTTCTAATTCTAAGAAGTGCAAAGCCTTTGTTCTGAAATGTAAGAAGTGTCTTTTGTTCAGAAGTTGTTTTACTATGTTCAGAATAACAACTTGTCTTGGTTGAGAATAACAGCTTGTCTTAAGTTTAGAATAATCGGTTCTTTTGGTTAAGGCTTCATTTGTTTCGAGATATTTTATGTTCAGTGTTTTATGGTCAGTAGTGTCTACGCAAGGCCTTTTTTGGTTTAGTGTTTTATTTTCAGTGTAAGTCATCAAAATTGTTTTCAGGATCGAGTGGGTTGAGACAGTTTTTAACATTGATGCAAGATAAAATTAACCACAAAAGATTACATTGATGCAAAATGAACCCCCTATCCAAACTTAACTTACTACAGGTTTTAACAAAAGCTTACAACTGACTTCTTAACTTCTTAATATGCCCCCTATCCAACCTTATACATAATTGCAAGAAAGAGAACTTCCATTGACATAATACCACCTAAGCGTATAACATCTTTTCAAAGGGGTTTTAACTTCTTCTTCTTTATCTACTGTAAGCTTAATATCTCTTCCTTCAATGAGACATTGGTTTCCTCCAACTCTTGAACACAACGGACCAAACGACTGTTCTCTTTCTTCAGCCTTTCGATGGTGTTTCTTACAGTCTCCATTCTCAAACTCCAATCAGCTATTGTAGAGTTGCATTGAATTTTCTACTTATTTGAATTTTTTAGCCCATGAATGACTTTATTAGCTCGAGGGCAGAATGGTGGATCATGCCATTCAAAGGAACTACAAGCATTACCGTGGAATTATATGCAATTTATGAAATGAACCAACAGAAAAAAGGCATTTAAATTAGGGCAAAAGCTTTACCCAAAAATTAGGGTAACCATAAAAATTTTGTGCTGTCCATGAAGTTATCAACACGGCATCAAGGTTACATCTGCACTTCAGTATAACTTCTTGGTTGCTTGATGACATTTGTGGCTGCTACTGAGGAGAGTGCCCAAACCCTAACCTTGAACCTTCGTATAGATATTGCCCAAACCCACAAAAGCTTCTCTCTCAAACCCTGAACCTTCATATTAATGCTGCCCAAACACTTCATATGCCTATTGCCAAACTCTCTCTCAAACCCTTGAAAGCTTCTCTAACCACTGTGTCAATGACTTCGATTCTCCCTCTCTCTCTCTCCATATATCTCCCTCGAAAGCTTGTCTCATTCTAATCCCAAATCCACTCTTTTTTTTTTTTTTTTAAATAATTTACTTTGGTTTGTTATTTAGCCAACGAATGGAGGGAAAAATGGCACAAAAAAATATACGTGGCATTTCAATGCTGAGACTTAGGCTGACATGTACTGCCATGTCAACGTTTATGCTGATGTGACATTACTTTGTGTCCATAGTGTTGATGTGTCATCTGATACGTTAGCAATTTTTGCCAGGTTGGAAGCCAAGTTAGAAGCCATGTCAGCATTTAATGGCTACATTGGCACCATTAGTAATGGAGAGACTAAAAAGTTACGAATTTAGAAGTTTAAGTTCTGAGTCTTATATTTTAAAGTTTGGGGACTAATATGTGAATTGGGAATAAAGTTCAAGTACTTGACATATAATTTCCTCTTTCTAGTCTTATGCCCCAATCACCTCGTGAATTGGGACTAATGATTTTGTGCCCCTAGTTCTGGCTGGTAGTTTATGGTTTCTGATTTTGTGCCTCTAGTTTTGGAAGATTATTTGTGGTTTCTAGTTTTGGTTTGTAGTCACTTTTTTGGTAAATTGTTTTTTGTTTTGGCTTATGCCGTGTTTGGGGCTTGGTGTGGATGTTCGGTTTGTGTCCTCTTTGGCGTGTGTTTGAGCATCTTATGTGTTCCTTGGGGTCTTTTTCTTCCCTCCACAAGAAGAAGAAGAAGAAGAAGAAGATGAAGAAGAAGAAGAAGAACGACAACAACAACAACTTATACCTATTTTTGTAAACTAATTTCTAAAATTATCACCCAGTTTATATTACCTTAGATTGGTATAATGTGCGGAAATATATTTTTTGAATAATTACAATGTAGCCTTAATCAAATTTGACAGAATGTCTAGAAAAAGATATCATCGGTAATAAGTCTCAAAACGTAACGTATTTTCAAGTGAAATAATTTTTTTTAAAGAAATATTATCTTTTAACTCTAAAAGGTTTAAAGTTTCTTTTCTTATATTTTATGAGAGAAAGGTTGAATGGGTGAGGAATTTACCATCCAGTGTGTATGGACTAAAGGAAAAATGAGTAAATAGAATCAATTCTTGATTTGCCCCCATGTCCTAAAAGAGGGAATTGAATTTTTTTTCCTTAAACAGAATGAAACAAAGTAATTATTTGACCTTATTAATTGAGTAGGAAAGCCCACGTTGATTTGATGCAAATAACAATTTGGGATTACCAGATCACATTTACACTGCTTTTGTTAAAAAAAAAAAAAAAAAAAATTTGGTCTATGAGGGCTAATTATGATGAGCACATATATCTCTTGATTACGCAATAAATAAGAAAGCACTTGGTAACCACTACATCTTGTGAATTCCTTTCATTGAAGACCTGGAATAGGAGAAATGGCTAACAATTGTATATATATATATATAAACTATCGAAATCTGATAATCATTTTGAATTCGATTAAATTTAATTCGAGTGGAATTGAACTATTAAAAAACAAAACTCTCTTGTCTGTTATCTCCGTACACAAAATTTGAATGGGAAATGTTATTTAATGGAGTTAATAGTTATATTTTGAATCCAAATGTGTTGTGTGGTTGAGGACTTGTATTAAACTCTCCAAAATGTTTTGCCTTCTCAATGAAGTGAATGCGAGTTAACTCTACCTAATTTTGACCTTACATGTTCGGTTAGAATTGTTTAATTACGAGATGATCTTTATTATATAAATTTTCTTCTCTCTCTCTCTCTATGGATACATAAGAAGAAAAAGGAGCTCATTGCCTAGAAAAGGCAATGCCCTATTAAATTTTTTTTCCTCATTCTCAATGGGGTTCTTCCCACAGAGAATACCATAATCTCTTATTGTTACGCTCTAAACTTACTAGTCGATACTCTAGTCTACCCTCTTTCAATTTAGGACAGTATCGTTGAGCATAGAAATGATGAATTACAAATAATTAATGATTTGCATCCCAACACAATGTCAAGTTTTGTTTCCATATGGTGAAGATGGTTCTAGGTTAGACATTGAAAATCGAGATGGTATCCATGAGTAGCGTGGTGGTACACAATGTGTTACTATGAGCAAGACTATATGAATGCAAATAAAATAAAACAAAGACCATATGAATGCAAAACATTAATTAAATTTTTTGCCGCGTGGTGGAATAAGCCTGCCATGGGTGGGCTGACCAGGCACAAAACTCACCAGCTTAAGTGGGTTGCAGCAAAGCACCTATTGAAAAGATGCATCAAGGAAGGTTTGCCGAGCTGCCAAAGAATTGTGTAAACTAAGCTTGCTCCAATGTTCCAAGAATTTCCCTTTGCTAATTGGTCATCATGCAACAGATTTCCACTGGGCATTATCCTCGTGCGAGCACTCTTTGTTCCAAACTCATTGGCGACATTAATCATCAATTTCAATCATTATTACCATAAACAGCTCACAATGCCTCGTTCATGGAAAATATGCATATGTCAACAGTCACTAACATATATAATAAAAGCTACAGAATAACCCCAAGGAAGAGTAGGTATTTTCTAAATAACTATAATTCAAAATAAATTGGAACTCCGAGATACTGCCAAAAAAATTGTCATAATTTTTCACTTCTTTTTTTTTGGTGAATATGTAGGGAATATCCTCGCTCCTGTTAGCAATAGCTTACGTACAATGCGATTGTGTATCACAATTCCCACTTGCACACGCTCTCATTATTTTAATTGGTGACACTACAAAAAAACACGAATTTAACGATAGATTTTAGCGATGAAAAGAATTGTCGTTATTTTGTAACAAAATTAGTGACAAATTTAAGTTTCATCGCTATTTTTGCAATGAAATTAGTGACAAATTCATGTTTTGTCACTGATTTGTGACGAACGTCAAAGGTTCATCACTGGTTTAGCGACGAATTTTGATATTCGTTGTTGATTTAGCAATGAATTTTGATGTTCATCGCTTATTTAGCGACGAACTATTATGTTTGTCCCTGATTCAGTGATGATTACAGATGTAGCGATGAATTTTGATGCTCATCGTTAAATTAGCAATGAACCACGCTGTTGGTTGCTAAATTCACGATGAATAGAGGGGTTCATCACTAAATCAGTGATGAACTCCACCATCGTTGCTGATTCAACGACGATAGCTGGGCTCGTCACTGATTTAGTGATTAACTCCTCTGTTCATCACTAATTCAGCGACAAGCAATATTGTTTGTCACTAAATCTGTGATGAACAAGTGAGTTTGTCACTAATATAGTAACCAATTGCAACGTTCATCACTAAATCAGCAACGAACTAAGAAGTTTGATATAAATCGACGACAAATTAAAAAGTTCATCTCTAATTCAGTGATGAAAAACAATGTTTGTACCTAAATTTGTCACTATTTAGCGACAAATACACTTTTTGTTGTAAAATTTAGCTATGAATTCCTAAATTTGTCCCTAAATTGGTTTCTAATTAGCCGCAAACTGATTATTCATGGCTAAATTTATTGCTAATTTCAACGATATTTGAAATCTTATGTCTAATTTTGTGACTAAATTCTTTTTACGCTCTCTTATATAACTTTTTCAATTGTCTCTCTATTTTTGACTCTTTTGGAGTAATGAAATTAGTTTGAATACATAGTCAATATTAAGATTTTTACCAAATCGACCACTTTTGACAACAAATAATTCATTCAATTTCTATTTATATAAGAAAATGATAATTGAGTATTACCTTTTATAGTGTTAGATTTTATTCATATGAACATATGAGTTTATATTTATATAAGTAACAAAGTTATAAATTTATTTAAGTATGAGTCATTATCTAAGCATGAAAAAGAAAATTTCTTTTATTGATGATCAGTATAATGAATATTTTTTTATCTGTAATTTCATCATTGAATTAATGAAATTAGTTGGCCATGAGTTCGCTGGGGCTAGCTCATCATCGTGTGTAGGACCCCGCCCGGTGCTAAACAGTGGCATCACACATGTCCTCCCCCTATGTAGGTTCAACCGGGCGCGCCCATAGCCATATAAACTGACGTTTGCGGATATCTCCTGTAGAAGCGTATCCGGGCATCCTGGTACCACTACAACGCCCTTCGTAGTTACGGAATCATCAATGTTATCATCATAGTATCACAAGGGCACACTGACTCACTGGTAAGAATCATATCATCATATCATCATATCATCTCATAACTAGTAGGCATCCAACCTACATAGTTCATCAAAACATTTCAAATTTGTGTGCCGATACATTTCATCAAATCATTTCAAATCAACATACCAATGTAATGGTAAAATAGAAAACATTCTAATTCTCAAATAATGGCGCAATATTAATTCATTTCAAACCATGGATGCATAGTCATCGGAAATATAAATTTATGATACTCCAATAATCACAAAACAGATTTGAAATTTAATATCATACGTCGAGTCAATGCATATCAAAAGGATGTTTTATCGAAAACACGACAGAAAACAAGTTTTACTATTTTATGTAAGAGATTAGGGTCCCACTCACTTTCTAGGGAGGGTGATCACTCCCTATTTTCACAATTAATCCAAATTGACTCCTCAAGTCTCCAAAAAAATCAACTTAATCAAATTATCATAATTTAACATCAAATAAAAGCCTATTAAAGGATTTTCAATTTTCTTTCCTAATTAATACAATCTTAATTTACACAATCACCTTTATTGATTCCCGTTTCATCAATTTCAAATCATTGGCTCACCAATGACCTAATTCCCAATATTTCTCAATTTTTTATAATTTTTCTCGAATTTACATAATTCCATTTTAATCTTTCAGGTATATTTCAATCCAATTTCAAAGAAAACTATACAAATGAGCTAAACAAAACTCTATCATTATCTAACACATTCTATCATGCTACGCAACCGAATTTATATCAAATCCTAAGATTAACCTAAATAATTTCATACAAAATTTTCAGGAAAATACATTTTCTTCGAATCTAACATATTTTAGAATATATATATTGCTTCCGATTCTAATTTCAACCTAATTTCGATAAAATTAATTCAAATATTGAAGAGATTGCATTTCTCTCACCTAGGGTTCCTCGGATCGTAGACCTAGCTTTCGTTCGCTAATCGAATTAGTCTAAAACCTGAAATGTTTCCAAATTGGAAACGATATTAGCAACTAACTCTAATTCTAATTATAAAATCCTAGAACTAAAACCAACTCAGCCCTTACCTGCAGTGAAGAAATCGCGACCTAGGGTTTTCGAGGGTCGGTTGATGACTGCGGTTTGGGCTTCAGTTGGGGTTGCAGCAAGGAGGCCCACGTGCAAGCAAGTGAGTGAAGGAGAGGGAGAGGGAGAGGGCTTCGTGGTCGCACGCGCAGGAGAGGGGAAGAGACTGTTCACGCGTGCGGGAAGAGGAAGAAGGCAGAGAGTATAACCGAGGGAGAGAGTGAGAGAACAGAGAGGGGGATAAAGAGAGAGACGGTGGTGGCTATGGCAGTGTGCGGTGGCGGCCGTGGCAGAGCATGGCGAAAAAGTCACGAGAGGGAGAGATTGAGAGAGTGAGACAGAGAGTGAGATACAGAGAAATAGAGAGATGGAGAGATAGAGAGATAGAGAGAGATGAACGGGCGGTGGCGACGGTGGAGCAGTGGCGGAGCACGGCGGTGGAGGGTGAGGGAATTGGTTTCGATCGAAGGAGGGCGAGAGATCGAGAGAAAGAGAGAGAGAGAGAAACAGAGAGAGGGAAATAGAGAAAGGGAAAACCGAGAGACAGAGAGGGAGGTAGAGAGTGGGAGATGGGCAGTGGTGGTGGCGGTTTGCGGTGGAAGGCAGAGGGAGTGATCGAGAGAAAGAGAGAGACGGGAGGGAGAGGCAGCGGGAGATGAAGAGACGGAGAGAAAGAGGGAGAGGAAAAAGGGGATTAGGGTTTTCTAACCCTAATCCAATTATTCGTGTTTTTTTTTATATATATTTTTATAAAATAAATTTATAAATAAATAAATGAGTAAATAAATAAATTAATAAATGAATAAATATTCATATAGATATATATCATTTCACACTACAAATCGCGGATACGATATTTAGAATATACCAAAAATTTAAATTTAACACCTCAAAATTGAAAATCAATATAAATAAAAATTTTCTATATGTATATATAAACGGAGGAATATTATATATATATTTTATGAATAGTACATTAGTACGGACATCGCAGTGTCGGTGTTACAAAAGCTGCAAAAATAGTAGAATTATAAGGTTGATGACACTTTGTTAAGTTGTTCACATGATGTTTAGTTATTACTTGCTCAAATTTTGATACTAGACATTCTTTTTTATATCTAAGCAATGCATGCTACACCTATGTACATTATTGAGACAACTCCAAGTGAGATATGTGGTCAACCGATCTCGCTCAAAGAGTTCTTTATTGTTTTAGGGGTAGTTGTAAGTGCTTTAAGTTTACCTTGAGAAATTATGCTTTACTACATTGTAGGAAGTCAAATGAGTTTGAATCTTTTTTTTCTCCTTTGGTATGTCTTTGTCCTCTATATATTAGTATCTTCACAAGGTGCAGAACCGTCTAAGAAGTTTGCAAAAACTTAGTACTTGGACTTCTTGCAGGCAGGTTATACTGCGGGTAGCTTTTTTGTTGATGTAGTTTCTAGTTGGCACTATATGTATGGAGCAAGTTCCCCTTTATCAATTATCATGGGAATCAGACTGTGGTGGCTTCCAGCATCACCTCGATGGATACTTTTGTATGCAATACAAGGGACCCTTGATATTGTTCTTATTTTGTAATATGTGAACATTAAACATTGTTAATTTGATTATTAATTTGAACATTGTGACTCTTGATATTGATCTTATTTTGTAATATTTGGTTTAAATGATTAGTTGTTGTTGTTGAATCAATAGTTGGTTAATGCTGTTGGATGGTTAGTTGCATGGATGAGCAGAGACAGGAGAAATTTGATATTGGTGGCTGTTGGATATTTGACATTATTGTGTGATGATGTTGGATGCTAAATGGATGAACAGAACTGGATATATAGGGAAAAATTTTAATAATATGCCATTACAATTAATTTTTGTCTCAAAATTTCAAAATTTGTCACAAAATTCATCACTAAATTTTCAGATTTATCGCTAAATTTGTTACTAAATTTCTAGATTTGTTACTAAATTTCCAGATTTTTCGCTAAGTTCGCCGCTAAATTCATCGTAAAAGTTCGTTGCTAAATTCGTCACTAAGTTTATTAAAAAAATTTGTCAGTAAATTTGTCGCAAAAGTTCACCCCTTAATTAGTCATAGAAATTCGTTGCGAAGTTTGTTACAAAAATTTGTAGCTAAGTTCATCGCTAAATTTGACGCAAAATCTTTGTCACTAATTTCATTGCGAATTTACGACAATAAGTGATTCATGGCTAAAATTAGCGATGAAATTTTGTGACAAAATATTATTCCTCAAAGATTTTGCGATGAGTTTTTAAAAGTTCATTGTTATTTTGCGACGAAAAACTATTCATGGCTAAAATTAGCGACGGAGTTTTGTGACAAAATATTGTTCGTCGTAAATTTTGCGAGCGACTAGCTATTCGCGATGAATATATGTTCATCGCTAAATTTGTTACTAAACTTTTAGCGACAAACATTTCATAGAAGTTTATCACAAAATCCGTCGCGAAAATACTATTATTTTTTGTAGTGCGACATTCTTTGGTAATGTTAAGTTCACAAATGTCATGATTGTTGGAAATCAAGTGGGAAACAACTAACCATCAATTCAAGACTTGCCAGATATTAGAGAATGAGATCCGTGAAACTTAATTCAGATCCAGATCCAGCCTAGAAGGAAGCCCAAATCACAATCCACGGAGTTTCCAAAGTTTAGTTTAAAATGGCTAAAAATATTGGCATAGAAATATATTTTGGGATTCGACCATTGGCCCAATCTCGCCAGAACCCAAACCATATTAAGACCCAAATCAAGGCAACCCAATGGCTCAAAGAAAATACTCAAGGCTTGCCTCCAACTAGCCGTTATATTTGAATATTTGGTTGATTTAGTCAACTATTATGATTGATTTAGACAATCATTATAATTAATTTAATCAACCATTCAATAATACGATTGATTTAGTCAAACATTATATATTTGATTGATTTAGTCAATTACTAAAATTGACTTGTGAACTATTATTATTTGGTTGATTTAGTTAATCACTAAGATTGATTTAGTCAACCACTATATATTTGGTTGATTTGGTTGATAATTGATTTATTCAATCATTATATATAATTGAATTTATTCCGATTCCTTTCATTCTCAGTAACTTTATTCTCATTCTTTTCCTTCTCACTGAGTTTATTCTGAAATTTTCCTTCTCTCTAGTGGTTAGTTCTTGTATTAATAGGACCTCTTTCTACACTTTGTGAGCAAGCAAGTAGAGACAATCTTCTCTCTTGCAATTTCTTTCTTGTAAAATTCTCAAGGGATAATCTTTCCTCTTGTGATGCTCTTTTGCAATCAATAGAAAAAAAGATTCTTTCTTCATTATTTTCTTCTTCTTTAAGTTCTTGATGTAATATTTAAAATTGGGTATGAGAGCAAGTTTTGGTCAACACAACTTCTGTTAAAATGCATCAAAATGCTAAAAGAAGGTGCTCACATTGTAAAAGGATTAGTCACTTCAAAAATCAGTGTTGGCACCTCCATCCTTACCTCAAGGCCAAATACTTCCAGAATAGGGGACAATCTTTCTCTAATCTATTGAGAAAGGAAGTACAATTGTCGGCCTTGGAATTCTTTAAGAATCTGTTCAAGCAAGTTAAAGATGAAGCTGTCCATGGAAGAATCTTTGAGTTAGTTATACAACTCAAGGATCCCAAGAGTCATAAAGCTTACAACTCGGCTACACAAGGAATCATAAGGTTGCATAAAAGACTAGAAGGTATTTGTTCTAACCTTTCTTCTTCAAATAATAAGTACTAACATCACATGAAGAAGATAGGTATGAACTATAACATGCTAGGTTAGGCATCCTCACAATCAAATTTTAAAAAATTTATTTCTAAATAAAAATTGTGAGAACAAACATTATGAAGTATGCATATTTGGAAAAGAAACATGGAAATACTATCCTATATCCGAGACAAAATATAAAAAAGCCCTTTGAACTTGTGTACTTGGATATATGGATTGCCCCTTTAGAATCTAGACGAGGATTTAAATATTCATATCATTCATAGATTGCAAATCTAGATTCACATGGGTTTATATGCTTACAACTAAGACACAAGCATTTAAGGCATTCCCAAACTTTAATAAATTTGTTTCTAAGCAATATGATGGAAAAATTACAATTCTTAGAATAGATAATGGTGGAGAATATATGAGTCATGCTTTTAAGAAATATCTGGAAGAAAATGGCATAATCCACCAAATAACATGTGCATATACCCTAGAACAAAATGGTGTAACCGAATGGAAAAGATCGACGCATCTAAGAAATTGCTAGAACTATAATGTTCCAAGCAAATTTGTCAAAGAATTATTGGAGCAATATAGTAAGTATTGCTGCTTATTTAATCAATAGGCTACCCTAAAGAATACTCCGTTGGGAATTCCCATTGGAGCTACTTACAAATACCAAACCAAGCCTTAAAAATTTGAAAAGTGTTTGGTTGTGTTTGTTATGTCCACATCCCAAAAACAATTTAGGGATAAATTAGATAAAAAGGGTAGAAAATGTGTGTTGTTAGGATATAGCTTATTTTAAAAAAGGCTATATATGTTATGATCCTAAGACTAACCAAATATACACATCAAAAATTGTGATATTGGTAGAAAAAATTCTATTTTGCAAAAACAAGTGTAGAAGAAGTATCAAAACAAGAGAATATACAAGTTTTCTTGTTCATGCCACAAATGCAAAGCAATCATCTACACCAATCTAATGTGGAGGAAAGCACAAAGCAAGGGAGAGAAGCACTAACAACTTCTAAATAGAGAGAGGAAAGATACATCTCAGAAGCCAAGGAAAGAAGAGAGCAAGGGGGAGAACAACACTAAAGTGACTCGCCTCCTCCCAAAGCATAAGAGGAGACCATGGAATCACCACCATCTCCACAACCTCCCAAAAGATCAACAAGGTTGAGATTTCCATCAGAATGGGTGAACAAAAAGCTGTTCTACAACTTAAAAGTAATCACTCAATCAAATAAGGGCAAATCTAAAGGCAAGTCTATAAAATCTAATGGACTTTACCTTTGTGATTCTTGCGACAAAAAGTTTATCACTGAGTGTGCACTACAAAGCCACAAAGAAGCTAAACACTTGAAAGCAGATTGTCATCTTGCCACTAACAAAACCCGAGCTAATCAATCTCCAGATATTTCTAGCAAGTTTGGCTCCATAAACTTCTATTCGCCAAACTAAAGGGAAGTATTGGAAATCAAGTGGCAAACAACCAACAATCAATTCAAGATTTACTGGATATGAGCGAATGAGATTGGTGAAACTTAGTTCAAGCCCAAGTCTACCCCAAAGGAAGCCAAAATCATGGCCCAAGGAGTTTCCAAGTCTGGCCTAAAAATGGCTAAAAATATTGGCCCATAAATATATTTTGGGTTCTGGCCATTAGCCTAATCTGGCTGAACCCAAGCCATATTAGGTCCCAAATTAAGACAGCCCAATTGCTCAAGAAAATGCCTAAGGCCTGCCTAACTATGATTGATTTAGTTAATCATTATAATTGATTTAATCCCGTTTAATCATTATAATTGATTGTGTCAAAAATTACATATTTGGTCGATTTGGTCAATTACTAAGATTGACTTAGTCAACTATTATATATTTGGTTGATTTAATTAATCACTAAGATTAATTTAGTCAACCACTATATATTTGGTTAATTTAGCTGATGATTGATTTATTTAATCATTATATATTTAGAAGACTGAATTTACGTTGATTCCTTTCCTTTTCATTGACTTTATTCTTTTTTTTCCCATTTTCTTTAGTGGCTAGTTCTTGTATAAATAGGATCTCTAGCAAGCAAAGACAATTCTCTCTCTAGCAATTAGCTCTTTTTCTTGCAAAATTCTCATGAGATAATTTTCCCTCTTGTGATACTCTTTAGCAATCAATAGAGAGAAGATTCTGTCTTCATTATTTTCTTATTCTTTATGTTCTTAATGTAATATGTAAAATTTCAACAATGAGTGCTTGTTAATCTGGCGCTTTAGACCAACCCGGTCATCTCAACAATTTGCTCGTGATTGGTATGGGAAAATGCTCAAAAAAGAAAAAAAAAAAGAAAAGAAAGAGTAACCTTGTGATACTCTTTAGCAATCAAAAGAAAGAAGATTCTTTCTTCATTATTTTCTTCTTCTTTATGTTCCTAATGAAATATTTAAAATTTCAACAATGAGCTCTCATTAATCTAGGTCTTGGACCAACTCGACCATCTCAACACCTTGCTCGTTATTGGTATGGGAAAATGCTCAAAAAAGAAAAAAGAAAAGAAAGAGCACATTTGAAATAGAGAAATTATTAAGAGTGGGATTCAAATTTATGCCCTTTTAGACCAGAACCATAATTTAAGGCTATAGACCAACTCGGTCATCACAACAACTTGCTCGTTATTGGTAAAAGAAAATGCTTGAAAAAGAAGAATGAGAAGAAAGAGCAGACTTGCACCTAAAGTAGGTTAAAGGAGGCACACCTTAAACAAGTTTAATGCAGTAGCAAATTTAACATAATTGAGACAAGAATCGACAGATTCAACAAAAATCTAGATAGATACAAATTCATGTATTCACAAAAATATGACATATATGAACTTAAAATTATATTGGCTAATTCCCATTTTCGAGCTAAGCCTCACTCAATGTGTCTGTATCATTCTCCATTGTACTAAAAAATAGAGAAATTGTTGATAGTGAGATTTGAACCGACACTCTTTTTGACAAAAATCTTAATCTGGCACCTTAAACCAACTCGGCCATCTCAACAAGTTACTTATTATTGGTATGGGAAAATGCTCAGAACATAAGAAAGAAAAGAAAGAGCAGACTTGCACCTAAAACTGGTAAAAGGAGGCACACCTCAAACAAGTCTAATGTTGTAACAAATTTAACGTAATAGAGAAAAGAAACGATTGACTCAACTAAAATTTGGATAGAGACAAATGCATGTATTCACAAAATCATGGCATTTATGAACTTAAAATTACACAGGCTAATTCATATTTCTTAGCTATGCTTCACTTTCTGTGTCTATATCATTTTCCATTGTACTAAAAAATAGAGAAATTTTTTGGAGTAAGATTTGAACCCATGCCCTTTCGAACCAGAACCATAATCTGGTGCCTTAGACCAACTTAGCCATCGTAACAACATGCTCTTTATTGTTATGGGAAAATGCTTGAAAAAAGAAGAAAGAAAAGAAAGAGGAAACTTGCACCTAAAATAAGTAAAAGGAGACACACCTCAAACAAGTCTAATGCTATAGCAAATTTAACATAATAAAAAGAAGAAATGCTGGTTCAACAAAAATTGAAAACAGACAAATGCATGTATTTACAAAATCATGACATTTATGAACTTAAAATTACATAGGCTAATTCCAATTTCCTAGCTAAGCCTCTCTCGAAGTTTCTATTTCTTTTTTTTTTTTTTGTACTAAAACATAGAGATATTGTTGAGAGTGAGATTTAAACCCACACCGTTTCAGACCAAAACCTTAATTTGGCGTGTTAGTCCAATTCGGCCATCTCATAAACTTGTTCGTTATTGGTATTGGAAAATGCTTAGAAAAGAAGAAAGAAAAGAAAGAGCAGACTTGCACCTGAAATAGGTAAAGGAAGGCACACTTCAAACAAGTATAATGCTGTAATAAATTTAACATAATAGAAACAAATGGAAGTATTCACAAAATCTTGGTATTTATGAACATAAAATTACATAGGCTAATTCCCATATCCTAGTTGAGCCTCATTTGGTGTGTCTGAATTATTTTCTGTTGTACTAAAAAATAAAGAAATTATTTAGAGTGGGATTTGAAGCCACGCCCTTTCAGAGCGAAACCTTAATTTGATGCCTTTGACTAACCTAGTCATCTTAACAACTTGCTCGTTATTGGTATGGGAAAATGCTCGAAAAAGAAGAATGACAAGAAAGAGGAGACTTGCACCTAAAACAAGTAAAAGGAGGCACAACTCAAACAAGTCTAATGCTATAGCAAATTTAACGTGATAAGGACAAGAAACGACTAACTCTACTAAAATTTGGAGAGAGACAAATGCAAAACTATTGAAGTGGGATTTGAACCCATGCCCTTTCGGACCAAAACCTTAATCTGGTGCCTTAGACTAACTCGGCCATCTCAACAACTTGCTTGTTATTGGTATGGGAAAATGGTAGGAGAAGAAGAAAGAAAATAAAGAGCAGACTTGCATATGAAATAGGTAAAAGGAGGCATACCTCAAACAAGTCTATTGCGACAACAAATTTAACCTAACAGAGATAAGAAACGACTGACTCAACTAAATCTGGAAAAAGATAAATCCATGTTTTCACAAAACCATGGCATTTATAAAATTAAAATTACGTAGACCATTTCTTATTTCCTAGCTAAGCCTCACTCATGCTTGTATCATTTTCCATTATACTAAAAAAGAGAGAAATTGTTGAGAGTGAGATTTGAACCCACATCCTTTTGGGCCAAAACCTTAATCTGGCGTGTTAGGCCAACTCAAACATCTCAACAACATGCTTATATTTGGTTTGGGAAAATGCTCAAAAAATATGAAAGAAAAGAAAGAGAAGACTTGTGCTTGAAACAAGTAAAAGGAGGCACACCTCAAACAAGTCTAATGATGTAGCAAATTTAACATAATAGAGACAGGAAACGATTGGCTCAATCATAATCTGGACAAAGAAAATTGCATGTCTTCATAAAATCATGGCATTTGTGAACTTAAAATTACGTAGGCTAATTGCCATTTCCTAGCTAAGCCTCACTTGGTCTATTTGTATCATTTTTTGTTCTATTAAAATATAGCAAAATTGTTGGGAGTGGAATTTGAACCCACACCCTTTTAGACCAAAATCTTAATCTGGCACCTTAGAACCTTAGACCAACTTAGCCATTCAACAACTTGCTCATTATTGGTATGGGAAAATGCTTGGAAAAGAAGAAAGAAAAGAAAGAGCAGACTTGCACATGAAACAGGTAAAAGGAGGCACACCTCAAACAAGTCTAATGATGTAGCAAATTTATCATAATAGAGACAAGAAACGATTGACTCAACTATAATCTAGAAAAAGACAAGAAACGATTGACTCAACTAAAATATAGCAAAATTGTTGGGAGTGGAATTTGAACCCACACCCTTTTAGACCAAAATCTTAATCTGGCACCTTAGAACCTTCGACCAACTTAGCCATTCAACAACTTGCTCGTTATTGGTATGGGAAAATGCTTGGAAAAGAAGAAAGACAAGAAAAAGCAGACTTGCATATGAAACAGGTAAAAGGAGGCACACCTCAAACAAGTCTAATGATGTAGCAAATTTATCATAATAGAGACAAGAAACGATTGACTCAACTATAATCTAGAAAAAGACAAATGCATGTCTTCACAAAAATCATGGCATTTGTGAACATAAAATTGTGTAGGTTAATTCCTGGCTAAGCCTGACTCAGTGTGTCTGTGTCATTTTTTGTTATTCTAAAAAGAAAGCAAAATTGTTGAGAGTGGGATTTGAACCCACGCCCTTTCGAACTAAAATCTTAATCTTGCTTCCTAGACCAACTTACTCATCTCAACAAATTGCTTATTAATGGTATGGGAAAATGCTCAGAAAAGAAAAAAGAAAAGAAAGAGTAGACTTGCAAATGAAATAGGTAAAAGGAGGCACACCTCAAACATATGTATTGCTGTAGCAAATTTAACCTAACAGAGACAAGAAACGACTGACTTAACTAAAATCTAGACAAAGATAAATGTATTTTTTCACAAAACCATGGCATTCATAAACTTAAAATTACATATGCTATTTCTTATTTCCTAGCTAAGCCTTACTCGTTGTGCCTGTATCATTTTCTGTTGTACTAATAAATAGAGAAATTATTGAGAGTGAGATTTGAACCAATGCCCTTTCTGACCAGAACATTATTCTGGTGCTATAGATCAACTCAGCCATGTCAACAACTTGCTTGTCTTTGGCTTGGGAAAATGCTCAAAAATGAAGAAAGAAAAGATAGAGCAAGCTTGCACATAAAAACAAGTAAAATGAGGCACATTGCAAACATGTCTAATGCTACAGTAAATTTAACCTAATATGGATAGGGGACGACTGAGTCTACTGAAATCTAGACAAAGAGAAATACTTGTTTTCACAGAATCATGACATTTATGAACTTAAAATTTCATATGCTAATTCCCATTTTCTATCTAAGCCTTACTTGGTATGTTTGTATTATTATCCATTGTACTAAAATATAGAGAAATTGTTGGGCGTTGAATTTGAATCCACACCCCTAGGGACCAGAACCTTAATCTGGCACCTTAAACAAACTTGGCTATCTCAACAACTTCCTTATTATTGGTATTGGAAAATGATCGAAAAGGAAAAAAGAAAAGAAAGAGCAGACTTGCACGTAGAATAGGTAAAAGGGATTACACCTCAAACAAGTCTAATGCTACAACATAATTAACATAATAGAGACAAGAGATGACTAACTCAACTAAAATCTCGACGAAGACAAAATGCATGTTTTCACAAAATCAAGGCTTTTATAAACTTAAAATTACGTAGGCTAATTCCCATTTCCTAGCTTAGCCTTACTCAATATGTCTGTATCATTCTCCGTTGTACTAAAAAAAACAAAAAGAATTGTTGTGAGTATGATTTGAACACACACCATTTTAGACTACAACCTTAATTTGGTGCCTTAGACCAACGTTGTCATCTCAGTAACTTATTATTGGTATGGGAAATGCTTAGAAAAGAAGAAAGAAAAGAAAGAGCAGACTTACACATGAAACCGGTAAAAGGAGGCACACCTCAAACAAGTCAAATGAGACAAGAAATCATTGACTCAACTATAATTTGGACAAAGACAAACGCATGTCTTCACTAAATCATGGCATTTATGAACTAAAAATTACATAGATTAATTCTCATTTCCTGGCTAAGCCTGACTTGATATGTTTGTGTTATTCTCTGTTATTCTAAATAAAAGAGAAATTGCTGAGAGTGCGATTTGAACACATGCCTTTTCGAACAAGAACCTTAATCTATCATCTTAGACCAACTCGGCCATCTCAACAACTTGTTCGTTATTGGTATACGAAACTACTTGGAAAAGAAGAAAGATAAAAAAGAGTTGACTTGCACATGAAATAGGTAAAAGAAGGCACACCTCAAACAAGTCTAATGATGTAGGAAACCTAACTTAATAGAGATAAGAAACAATTGACTCAACTATAATCTGGACAACGACAAATGCATGTCTTCACAAAATCAGGGCATTTATGAACTGAAAAATATGTAGGCTAATTCCCATTTCCTGGCTAAGCCTGACTCCATGTGTCTGTGTCATTTTCTGTTCTTCTAAAAAAAAGAGAAATTATTGAGAGTGGGATTTGAACCCACGCCCTTTCGAACCAGAACCTTAATCTGGCGCCTTAGACCAACTCGGCCATCTCAACAACCTACTTGTTATTGGTATGGGAAAATAATCAAAAAAAAAAAAATGAAAGGAAATAGCAGACGTGAATATGAAATAGGAAAAAGGAGGCACACCTGAAACAAATCAAATGCTACAGCAAATTTAACATAATACAGACAAGAAACGATTGACTCAACTATAATTTAGACAAAGACAAATGCATGTCTTCACAAAAACATGGCATTTATGAACTTAAAATTATGTAGGCTAGTTCCCATTTCCTGGCTAAGCCTGACTTGCTGTGGTTGCATCATTTTTTGTTGTTCAAAACAAAAGAGAAATTGTTGAGAGTGAGATTTGATCCCACGCCTTTTCGGACCCAAACCATAATCCAAAATCTTATACCAACTCGACCATCTCAACAACTTGCTCGTTATTGGTATGCGAAAATGCTTGGAAAAGAAAAAAGAAAAGAAAGAGAAGACTTGTACATGAAACAGGTAAAAGGAGGGACACCTCGAACAAGTCTAATGATGTAGGAAACCTAACTTAATAGAGACAAGAAACAATTGACTCAACTATAATCTGGACAACGACAAATGCATGTCTTTACAAAATCAGGGCATTTATGAACTTAAAATTATGTAGGCTAGTTCCCATTTCCTGGCTAAGCCTGACTCCATGTGTCTGTGTCATTTTCTATTCTTCTAAAAAAAAGAAAAATTGTTGAGAGTGGGATTTGAACCCACGCCCTTTCGGACCAGAACCTTAATCTGGCGCCTTAGACCAACTCGGCCATCTCAACAACCTACTTGTTATTGGTATGGGAAAATGCTCAAAAAAAAAAGAAAGGAAATAGCAGACTTGAACATGAAATAGGAAAAAGGAGGCACACCTGAAACAAATCAAATGCTGCAGCAAATTTAACATAATACAGACGAGAAACGATTGACTCAACTATAATTTGGACAAAGACAAATGCATGTCTTCACAAAAACATGGCATTTATGAACTTAAAATTATGTAGGCTAGTTCCCATTTCTTGGCTAAGCCTGACTTGCTGTGGCTGCATCATTTTCTATAGTTCAAAACAAAAGAGAAATTGTTGAGAGTGGGATTTGACCCCACGCCTTTTCGAACCCAAACCATAATATGGCATCTTATACCAACTCGACCATCTCAACAACTTGCTCGTTATTGGTATGCGAAAATGCTTTGAAAAGAAGAAAGAAAAAAAAGAGCAGACTTGTACATGAAACAGGTAAAAGGAGGGACACCTCAAACAAGTCTAATGATGTAGGAAACCTAACTTAATAGAGACAAGAAACAATTGACTCAACAATAATCCGGACAACGACAAATGCATGTCTTCACAAAATTAGGGCATTTATGAACTTAAAATTATGTAGGGTAATTCCCATTTCCTGTCTAAGCCTGACTCCATGTGTCTGTGTCATTTTCTATTCTTCTAAAAAAAAGAAAAATTGTTGAGAGTGGGATTTGAACCCACGCCCTTTCGGACCAGAACCTTAATCTGGCGCCTTAGACCAACTCGGCCATCTCAACAACCTACTTGTTATTGGTATGGGAAAATGCTCGAAAAAAAATGAAAGGAAATAGCAGACTTGAACATGAAATAGGAAAAAGGAGGCACACCTGAAACAAATCAAATGCTGCAGCAAATTTAACATAATACAGACAAGAAACGATTGACTCAACTATAATTTGGACAAAGACAAATGCATGTCTTCACAAAAACATGGCATTTATGAACTTAAAATTATGTAGGCTAGTTCCCATTTCCTGGCTAAGCCTGACTTGCTGTGGTTGCATCATTTTCTATTGTTCAAAACAAAAGAGAAATTGTTGAGAGTGGGATTTGATCCCACGCCTTTTCGGACCCAAACCATAATCTGGCATCTTATACAAACTCGACCATCTCGACAGCTTGCTCGTTATTGGTATGCGAAAATGCTTGGAAAAGAAGAAAGAAAAGAAAGAGCAGACTTGTACATGAATCAGGTAAAAGGAGGGACACCTCAAACAAGTCTAATGATATAGGAAACCTAACTTAATAGAGACAAGAAAAAATTGACTCAATTATAATCTGGACAACGTCAAATGCATGTCTTCACAAAATCAGGGCATTTATGAACTTAAAATTATGTAGGCTAATTCCCATTTCCTGGCTAAGCCTGACTCCATGTGTCTGTGTCATTTTCTGTTCTTCTAAAAAAAAGAGAAATTGTTGAGAGTGGGATTTGAACCCACGCCCTTTCGGACCAGAACCTTAATCTGGCGCCTTAGACCAACTCGGCCATCTCAACAACTTACTTGTTACTGGTATGGGAAATGCTAAAAAAAAATAAAAAATAAAAGGAAATAGCAGACTTGAACATGAAATAGGAAAAAGGAGGCACACCTAAAACAAAACAAATGCTGTAGCAAATTTAACATAATACAGACAAGAAACGATTGACTCAATTATAATTTGGAGAAAGACAAATGCATGTCTTCACAAAAACATGGCATTTATGAACTTAAAATTATGTAGGCTAGTTCCCATTTCCTGGCTAAGCCTGACTTGCTGTGGTTGCATCATTTTCTGTAGTTCAAAACAAAAGAGAAATTGTTGAGAGTGGGATTTGATCCCACGCCTTTTCGACCCCAAACCATAATATGGCATCTTATACCAACTCGACCATCTCAACAACTTGCTCGTTATTGGTATGCGAAAATGCTTGGAAAAGAAGAAAGAAAAGAAAGAGCAGACTTGTACATGAAACAGGTAAAAGGAGGGACACCTCAAACAAGTCTAATGATGTAGGAAACCTAACTTAATAGAGACAAGAAACAATTGACTCAACTATAATCTGGACAACGACAAATGCATGTCTTCACAAAATCAGGGCATTTATGAACTTAAAATTATGTAGGCTAATTCCCATTTCCTGGCTAAGCCTGACTCCATGTGTCTGTGTCATTTTCTGTTCTTCTAAAAAAAAGAGAAATTGTTGAGAGTGGGATTTGAACCCACGCCCTTTCGGACCAGAACCTTAATCTGGCGCCTTAGACCAACTCGGCCATCTCAACAACCTACTTGTTATTGGTATGGGAAAATGCTCGAAAAAAAATGAAAGGAAATAGCAGACTTGAACATGAAATAGGAAAAAGGAGGCACACCTGAAACAAATCAAATGCTGCAGCAAATTTAACATAATACAGACAAGAAACGATTGACTCAACTATAATTTGGACAAAGACAAATGCATGTCTTCACAAAAACATGGCATTTATGAACTTAAAATTTCGTAGGCTAGTTCCCATTTCCTGGCTAAGCCTGACTTGCTGTGGTTGCATCATTTTCTATTGTTCAAAACAAAAGAGAAATTGTTGAGAGTGGGATTTGATCCCACGCCTTTTCGAACCCAAATAATAATATGACATCTTATACCAACTCGACCATCTCAACAACTTGCTCGTTATTGGTATGCGAAAATGCTTGGAAAAGAAGAAAGAAAAGAAAGAGCAGACTTGTACATGAATCAGGTAAAAGGAGGGACACCTCAAACAAGTCTAATGATGTAGGAAACCTAACTTAATAGAGACAAGAAACAATTGACTCAACTGTAATCTGGACAACGACAAAGGCATGTCTTCACAAAATCTGGGCATTTATGAACTTAAAATTATGTAGGCTAATTCCCATTTCCTGTCTAAGCCTGACTCCATGTGTCTGTGTCATTTTCTATTCTTCTAAAAAAAAGAAAAATTGTTGAGAGTGGGATTTGAACCCACGCCCTTTCGGACCAGAACCTTAATCTGGCGCCTTAGACCAACTCGGCCATCTCAACAACCTACTTGTTATTGGTATGGGAAAATGCTCGAAAAAAAATGAAAGGAAATAGCAGACTTGAACATGAAATAGGAAAAAGGAGGCACACCTGAAACAAATCAAATGCTGCAGCAAATTTAACATAATACAGACAAGAAACGATTGACTCAACTATAATTTGGACAAAGACAAATGCATGTCTTCACAAAAACATGGCATTTATGAACTTAAAATTTCGTAGGCTAGTTCCCATTTCCTGGCTAAGCCTGACTTGCTGTGGTTGCATCATTTTCTATTGTTCAAAACAAAAGAGAAATTGTTGAGAGTGGGATTTGATCCCACGCCTTTTCGAACCCAAATAATAATATGGCATCTTATACCAACTCGACCATCTCAACAACTTGCTCGTTATTGGTATGCGAAAATGCTTGGAAAAGAAGAAAGAAAAGAAAGAGCAGACTTGTACATGAAACAGGTAAAAGGAGGGACACCTCAAACAAGTCTAATGATGTAGGAAACCTAACTTAATAGAGACAAGAAACAATTGACTCAACTATAATCTGGACAACGACAAATGCATGTCTTCACAAAATCAGGGCATTTATGAACTTAAAATTATGTAGGCTAATTCCGATTTGCTGGCTAAGCCTGACTCCATGTGTCTGTGTCATTTTCTGTTCTTCTAAAAAAAGTGAAATTGTTGAGAGTGGGATTTGAACCCACGCCCTTTCGGACCAGAACCTTAATCTGGCGCCTTAGACCAACTCGGCCATCTCAACAACCTACTTGTTATTGGCATGGGAAAATGCTCGGAAAAAAAAAGAAAGGAAATAGCAGACTTGAACATTAAATAGGAAAAAGGAGGCACACCTGAAACAAATCAAATGCTGCAGCAAATTTAATATAATACAGACAAGAAACGATTGACTCAACTATAATTTGGACAAAGACAAATGCATGTCTTCACAAAAACATGGCATTTATGAACTTAAAATTATGTAGGCTAGTTCCCATTTCCTGGCTAAGCCTGACTTGCTGTGTCTGCATCATTTTCTATTGTTCAAAACAAAAGAGAAATTGTTGAGAGTGGGATTTGACCCCACGCCTTTTCGAACCCAAACCATAATATGGCATCTTATACCAAGTCAACCATCTCAACAACTTGCTCGTTATTGGTATGCGAAAATGCTTGGAAAAGAAGAAAGAAAAGAAAGAGCAGACTTGTACATGAAACAGGTAAAAGGAGGGACACCTCAAACAAGTCTAATGATGTAGGAAACCTAACTTAATAGAGACAAGAAACAATTGACTCAACTATAATCTGGACAACGACAAATGCATGTCTTCACAAAATCAGGGCATTTATGAACTTAAAATTATGTAGGCTAATTCCCATTTCCTGGCTAAGCCTGACTCCATGTGTCTGTGTCATTTTCTATTCTTCTAAAAAAAAAAAGAAATTGTTGAGAGTGGGATTTGAACCCACGCCCTTTCGGACCATAACCTTAATCTGGCGCCTTAGACCAACTCGGCCATCTCAACAACCTACTTGTTATTGGTATGGGAAAATGCTCGAAAAAAAAAAAGAAAGGAAATAGCAGACTTGAACATGAAATAGGAAAAAGGAGGCACACCTGAAACAAATCAAATGCTGCAGCAAATTTAACATAATACAGACAAGAAACGATTGACTCAACTATAATTTGGACAAAGACAAATGCATGTCTTCACAAAAACATGGCATTTATGAACTTAAAATTATGTAGGCTAGTTCCCATTTCCTGGCTAAGCCTGACTTGCTGTGGTTGCATCATTTTCTGTTGTTCAAAACAAAAGAGAAATTGTTGAGAGTGGGATTTGATCCCACGCCTTTTCGAACCCAAACCATAATATGGCATCTTATACCAAGTCGACCATCTCAACAACTTGCTCGTTATTGGTATGCGAAAATGCTTGGAAAAGAAGAAAGAAAAGAAAGAGCAGACTTGTACATGAAACAGGTAAAAGGAGGGACATCTCAAACAAGTCTAATGATGTAGGAAACCTAACTTAATAGAGACAAGAAACAATTGACTCAACAATAATCAGGACAACGACAAATGCAAGTCTTCACAAAATGAGGGCATTTATGAACTTAAAATTATGTAGGCTAATTCCCATTTCCTGTCTAAGCCTGACTCCATGTGTCTGTGTCATTTTCTATTCTTCTAAAAAAAAGAAAAATTGTTAAGAGTGGGATTTGAACCCACGCCCTTTCGGACCAGAACCTTAATCTGGCGCCTTAGACCAACTCGGCCATCTCAACAACCTACTTGTTATTGGTATGGGAAAATACTCGAAAAAAAATGAAAGGAAATAGCAGACTTGAACATGAAATAGGAAAAAGGAGGCACACTTGAAACAAATCAAATGCTGCAGCAAATTTAAGATAATACAGACAAGAAACGATTGACTCAACTATAATTTGCACAAAGACAAATGTATGTCTTCACAAAAACATGGCATTTATGAACTTAAAATTATGTAGGCTTGTTCCCATTTCCTGGCTAAGCCTGACTTGCTGTGGTTGCATCATTTTCTATTGTTCAAAACAAAAGAGAAATTGTTGAGAGTGGGATTTGATCCCACGCCTTTTCGAACCCAAACCATAATATGGCATCTTATACCAACTCGACCATCTCAACAACTTGCTCATTATTGGTATGCGAAAATGCTTGGAAAAGAAGAAAGAAAAGAAAGAGCAGACTTGTACATGAAACAGGTAAAAGGAGGGACACCTCAAACAAGTCTAATGATGTAGGAAACCTAACTTAATAGAGATAAGAAACAATTGACTCAAGTATAATCTGGACAACGACAAATGCATGTCTTCACAAAATCAGGGCATTTATGAACTTAAAATTATGTAGGCTAATTCCCATTTCGTGTCTAAGCCTGACTCCATGTGTCTGTGTCATTTTCTGTTCTTCTAAAAAAAAGAGAAATTGTTGAGAGTGGGATTTCAACCCACGCCCTTTCGGACCAGAACCTTAATCTGGCGCCTTAAACCAACTCGGCCATCTCAACAACCTACTTGTTATTGGTATGGGAAAATGCTCAAAAAAAAAAACATAAAAGGAAATAGCAGACTTGAACATGAAATAGGAAAAAGGAGGCACACCTAAAACAAATCAAAAGCTGCAGCAAATTTAACATAATACAGACAATAAACGATTGACTCAACTATAATTTGGACAAATGCATGTCTTCACAAAAACATGGCATTTATGAACTTAAAATTATGTAGGCTAGTTCCCATTTCCTGGCTAAGCCTGACTTGCTGTGGTTGCATCATTTTCTGTAGTTCAAAACAAAAGAGAAATTGTTGAGAGTGGGATTTGATCCCACGCCTTTTCGGACCCAAACCATAATCTGGCATCTTATACAAACTCGACCATCTCGACAGCTTGCTCGTTATTGGTATGCGAAAATGCTTGGAAAAGAAGAAAGAAAAGAAAGAGCAGACTTGTACATGAAACAGGTAAAAGGAGGGACACCTCAAACAAGTCTAATGATGTAGGAAACCTAACTTAATAGAGACAAGAAACAATTGACTCAACTATAATCTGGACAACGACAAATGCATGTCTTCACAAAATCAGGGCATTTATGAACTTAAAATTATGTAGGCTAATTCCCATTTCCTGGCTAAGCCTGACTCCATGTGTCTGTGTCATTTTCTGTTCTTCTAAAAAAAAGAGAAATTGTTGAGAGTGGGATTTGAACCCACGCCCTTTCGGACCAGAACCTTAATCTGGCGCCTTAGACCAACTCGGCCATCTCAACAACCTACTTGTTATTGGTATGGGAAAATGCTCAAAAAAAAAAAAACATAAAAGGAAATAGCAGACTTGAACATGAAATAGGAAAAAGGAGGCACACCTAAAACAAATCAAAAGCTGCAGCAAATTTAACATAATACAGACAAGAAACGATTGACTCAACTATAATTTGGACAAATGCATGTCTTCACAAAAACATGGCATTTATGAACTTAAAATTATGTAGGCTAGTTCCCATTTCCTGGCTAAGCCTGACTTGCTGTGGTTGCATCATTTTCTATTGTTCAAAACAAAAGAGAAATTGTTGAGAGTGGGATTTGATCCCACGCCTTTTCGAACCCAAACCATAATATGGCATCTTATACCAACTCGACCATCTCAACAACTTGCTCGTTATTGGTATGCGAAAATGCTTGGAAAAGAAGAAAGAAAAGAATGAGCAGACTTGTACATGAAACAGGTAAAAGGAGGGACACCTCAAACAAGTCTAGTGGTGTTGGAAACCTAGCATAATGGAGACAAGAAATGATTGACTCAACTACAATCTGCACAAAGACAAATTCATCTCTTCACAAAATCATGGCATTTATGAACTTAAAATTACGTAGGCTAATTCCCATTTCCTGGCTAAGCGTGACTCCATGTGTTTGTATCATTTTTTGTTCTTCTAAAAAAGAGAGAAATTGTCTAGAGTGGGATTTGAACCCATGCCCTTTCGGACTACAACCTTAATATGACGCCTTAGACCAACTCGGCCATCTCATTAACCTACTTGTTATTGCAATGGAATAGTGCTCGAAAAAGAAGATAGAAAAGAGAGAACAAACTTGAACACGAAATAGGTAAAAAGGAGACAAACCTTAAACAAGTCTAATGTTGGGGCAAATTTAACATAGTCCCTTTCCGACCAGAACCACAATCTAGCGCCTTAGACCAACTCGGCCATCTCAACAACTTGCTTGTTATTGGTATGCGAAAATGCTTGGAAAAGAAGAAAGAAAACAAAGAGCAGACTTGCACCCGAAATAGGTAAAGGGAGGCACACCTCAAACAAGTCTAATGATATAGGAAACCTAACATAATAGAGACAAGAAACAATTGACTCAACTATAATCTGGACAATGACAAATGCATGTCTTCACAAAATCAGGGCATTTATGAACTTAAAATTATGTAGGCTAATTCCCATTTCCTGGCTAAGCTTGACTCCATGTGTCTATGTCATTTTCTGTTCTTCTAAAAAAAAGAGAAATTGTTGTGAGTGGGATTTGAACCCATGCCCTTTCAGACCAGAACCTTAATCTAGCGTCTTAGACCAACTCGGCCATCTCAATAACTTGCTCATTATTAGTATGCGAAAATGCTTGGAAAAGAAGACAGAAAAGAGAGAGCAAACTTATACATGAAATAGGTAAAAGGAGGCACCCCTGAAACAAGTCTAGTGATGTAGGAAACCTAACATAATAGAGACATGAAACGATTGAATGAACTATAATCTGGACAAAGACAAATGAATGTCTTCACAAAATCATGGCATTTATGAACTTAAAATTACGTAGGCTAATTCCCATTTCCTAGCTGAGCCTAACACCATGTGTCTGTGCCACTTTTTGTTTTTCTAAAAATAAGTGAAATTATTGAGATTGGGATTTGAATCCATGCCCTTTCGGATCAGAACCTTAATCTGGTGCCTTATAGCAACTCAGCCTTCTCAACAACCTACTTCTTATTGGTATGGGAAAATGCTCGATAAAGAAGAAAGAAAAGAAAGAGTGGACTTGAACATGAAACAAATAAAAGGAGGTGCACCTAAAACAAGTCTAATGCTATAATAAATATAACATAGTAGAGACATGAAACGATTGACTCTGTTATAATATGGATAAAGACAAATGCATGTCTTCACGAAATCATGGCATTTATGAACTTTTAATTTTGTAGGCTCATTCCCATTTCCTTTCTATGCCTGACTCGATGTGTTTACGTCAATTTCTGTTGTTCTAAATAAAAGAGATTGTTGAGAGTGGGATTTGAACCCACGCCCTTTCAAACCAGAACCTTAATCTGGCGCCTTAGACCAACTTGGCCATCTCAACAACTTGTTCATTATTGGTATGCGTAAATGTGTGGAAAAGAAGAAAGAAAAGAAAGAGCAAACTTGCACATGAAATAGTTAAAAGGAGGTACACTCAAACAAGTCTAATGATGTTGGAAATCTAATATAATATAATAAAGACAAGAAACGATTAACTTAACTATAATCTGGACAAAGGCAAATGCATCTCTTCATAAAATCATGGTATTTATGAACTTAAAATTATGTAGGCTAATTCTCATTTCCTAGATAAGCCTGACTCCATATGTCTGTGTCATTTTCTGTTCTTCTAGAAAAACATGAAACTGTTGAGAGTAGGATTTGGACCCATGGCCTTTCGGACTAGAACCTTAATCGGGCAGCTTAGATCAACTCAGCCATCTCAACAACCTACTTGTTATTGGTTAGGGAAAATGCCTGAAAAAGAAAAAGGAAAAGAAAGAGCAGAATTGAACATGAAACAGTAAAAGGAGACAAACCTGAAACAAGTCTAATTTTGTGGAAAATTTAACATAATAGAGACAAGAAACGATTGACTCAAATATAATCTGGACAAAGACAAATGCTTGTCTTCACAAAATCATGGCATCTATGAACTTAAAATTACGTAGGTTAATTCAATTTCTTGGCTAAGCCTGGCTCGATGTGTCTGCGTCATTTTCAGTTGTTCTAAATAAAAGAAAAATTGTTGAGAGTGAGATTTGAACCCATGCCCTTTCGAACCAGAACCTTAATCTA
Organism: Dillenia turbinata; assembly: GCA_037126225.1. Classification (NCBI taxonomy): domain Eukaryota; kingdom Viridiplantae; phylum Streptophyta; class Magnoliopsida; order Dilleniales; family Dilleniaceae; genus Dillenia; species Dillenia turbinata. The sequence goes on from JBAMMX010000009.1 coordinate 10,244,179, forward strand.
GCGCCTTAGACCAACTCGGCCATCTCAACAACTCGCTTGTTATTGGTGTGCGAAAATGCTTAGAAAAGAAGAAAGAAAAGAAAGAGCAGATTTACACATGAAATAGGTAAAAGGAGGCACTCCTCAAACAAGTCTAATGATATAGGAAACCTAACATATTAGGGAGAAGAAATGATTGACTCAACTATAATCTGGACAAAGACAAATGCATGTCATCACATAATCATGGCATATATGAACCTAAAATTACGTAAGCTAATACCCATTTCCTGTCTAAGCCTGACTCCATGTGTCCGTTACATTTTCTATTCTTCTAAAAACAAAGAGAGAAACTGTTGAGAGTTGGATTTGAACCCATGCCCTTTTGGACCAGAATCTTAATCTGGCGCCTCAGACCAACTTGGCCATCTTAACAACGTAATTATTATTTGTATGGGAAAATGTTTAAAAAAGAAGAAAGAAAAGAAAGAGCAGACTTGAACATAAAACAGGTAAAAGGAGGAACACCTGAAACAAGTCTAATGCTACAGCAAATTTAACATAATAGAGACAAAAAACGACAAATGCATGTCTTCACAAAATCATGGCATATATGAACTTAAAATTACGTAGGCTGATTCCATTTCCTAGCTAAGCCTGACTCGCTGTGTGTGCATCATTTTCTATTGTTCTAAATAAATGAGAAATTGTTAAGAGTGGGATTTGAACCCACGCCCTTTCGGACCAGAACCTTAATCTGGCGCCTTAGACCAACTCGGCCATCTCAACAACTTGCTCATTATTGGATTGTGAAATGCTTGGAAAGGAAGAAAGAAAAGAAAGAGCAGACTTGCACATGAAATAGGTAAAAGGAGGCACACCTCAAACAAGTCTAATGATGTAGGAAACCTAACATATTAGAGACAAGAAATGATTGACTCAACTGTAATCTGGACAAAAATAAATGCATGTCCTCACAAAATCATGTTATTTATGAACTTAAAATTACATAGGCTAATTCTCATTTCTTGGCTAAGCCTGACTCCATGTGTCTGTGTCATTTTTTGTTTTTCTAAAAAAAAGAGAAATTATTGAGAGTGGGATTTGAATCCACGCCTTTTCGAACTAGATTCTTAATATGACACCTTAGACCAACTCGGCCATCTCAACAACTTACTTGTTTTTGGTATGAGAAAATGCTCGAAAGAGAAGAAAGAAAAGGAAGAGTAGATTTGAACATGAAATAGGTAAAAGGAGGCACACCTGAAACAAGTCTAATGCGACAGCAAATTTTGCATAATGGAGACAAGAAACGATTGACTCAACTATAATTTGGACAAAGACAAATGCATGTCTTCACAAAATCATAGAATTTATGAACTTAAAATTACGTAGGCTAATTCTCATTTCTAGGCTAAGCTTGAATCGATGAGTCTGCACCATTTTCTGTTGTTCTAAATAAAAGAGCTTGTTGAGAGTGGGATTTGAACCCACGCCCTTTCGGACCAGAACCTTAATCTGGCACCTAAGACCAACTCGGCCATCACAACAACTTGCTCGTTATTGGTATGGGAATATGCTCAGGACAGAAAAAAGTATAGAAAGAGCAGACTTGCACATGAAACAAGTAAAAGGTGGAACACGTCAAACACGTCTAATGCTACAGCAATTTGAACGTAATGAAGACAAGAAACGAATGACTTAACTATAATTTGGACACAGACAAATGCACGTTTTTGTAAAATCATGATATTTATAAACTTAAAATTACATAGGCTAATTGCCATTTGGTAGCAAAGCCTCAGTCGGTGTGACTGTATCATTTTTTGTTATCCTAAAAAATTTAAAAAATTGTAGAAAGTAGTATTTGCGCCCTCGCCCTTTTGAACCATAATCTTAATCTGGCATGTTAAACCAACTTGGCCATCTCAACAACTTACTCATTATTGGTATGGGAAAGTGATCAGAATACAAGAAAGAAAAGAAAGAGTGGATTTGCCCCTGAAATATGAAAAATGAGGCACATGTTAATCAAGTCTAGTGCTACAACAAATTTAACGTAATAGAGTTGAAAAACAACTGACTCAACTAAAATTTAGACAGAGACAAATGCATGTATTCAAAAAATTATCAGATTTATGAACATAAAATAACATAGGCTAATTCCTGTTTCCTAGCTATGCCTTACTCCATGTGTTTGAATCATTTACTGTTGTACTAAAAATAAAGAAATTACTAAGAGTTGGAATTAAACCCACGTCCTTTTCGAATAGAACCATAAACTGGCGCCTTAGACCAACCCAAACATCTCAATAACTTGCTCAACATTGGTATGGGAAAATGCTCAGAAAATAAGAAAAAAAAATAGCAGATTTGCACAAGAAACATGTAAAAGGAGGAACACCTTAACATGTCTAATGCTGTAGGAAATTTAACCGAATAGAAACAAGAAACGACTAACTCAACTAAAATCTAGACAAAGACAAATGGATGTTTTCACAAAATCATGACATTTATAAACTTAAAATTATTGTATAATTTTCCATTGCACTAAAAAATAGAGAAATTATTGACAGTCGAATTTGAACCCACGCCCTTTTTGAACAAAACCTTAATCTGATGCCTTAGACTAACTCAGCCATCTCAACAACTTGCTCGTTATTGGTATGAGAAAATGCTCAGAAAAGAAGAAAGAAAAGAAAGAGCAGACTTGCACGTGAAACAGGTAAAAGGGGGCCACCTCAAACGAGTCTAATACAATAGGAAATTTAACATAATAGAGATAAGAAATGAATAACTCAACTAAAATCTAGACAAAGACAAATACACGTTTTCATAAAATCATGGCATTTATGAACATAAAATTACATAGACTAATTCCCATTTCGTTGCTAAGCCACAGTTGGTGTGTTTTTATCATTTTTTGTTGTACTAAAAATAGAGAAATTGTTGAGAGTGGAATTTCAACCCACGCCCTTTCAGACCAGAACCTTAATCTGGTGCCTTATACCAATTCGGCTATCTCAACAACTTGCTCATCATTGCCTTGGGAAAATGCTCAGAAAAGAAGAAAGAAAAGAAAGAGCAGAATTGCACATAAAATAGGTAAAAGTAGGCATACCTCAAACATGTCTAATGCTGTAGCAAATTTAACCTAATAGAGACAAGAAATGACTGACTTAACTAGGACAAAGACAAATGCATGTTTTTACAGAATCATGGCATTTATGAACTTAAAATTACGTAGGCGAATTCCCATTTCCGAGCTAAGCCTCCCTCAGCAAGTCTGTATCATTTTTCATTCTACTAAAAAATAGAGAAATTGTTGAGAGTGAAATTTGAACCCACACCCTTTCGGACCAGAACCTTAATCTGGTGCCTTAAATCAACTAGGCCACCTCAATAACTTGCTCGTTATTGGTAAGGGAAAGTTCTCAGAAAAGAAGAAAGAAAAGAAAGAGAAGACTTGCACATTGAACAGTTAAAAGGAGGCACACCTCTAAAAAGTCTAATACTGCAACAAATATAACATAGTAGAGATAAGAAATGATTGACTCAATTAAAATCGGACAAAGACAAATGTATGTCTTCACAAAATCATGGCATTTATGAACTCAAAATTACATTGGCTTATTCCTATTTCCTAGCTAAGCCTCACTCGGTGTGTCTGTATCATTTTTTGTTGTACTAAGAAATAGATAAATTGTTGAGAGTGGGATTTGAACCCACACCTTTTTGAACCATAATCTTAATCTGGCACCTTAGATCAACTCGGCCATCTTAACAACTTGCTTATTATTGGTACGGGAAAATGCTCAGAGAAGAAGAAAGAAAGGAAAGAGCAGACCTGCACATGAAATAGGTAAAATGAGGCACACCTCAAACAAGTCTAATGCTGCAACAAATTTAACATAATAGAGACAAGAAATGACTGTCTCAACTTAAATTTGGTCAAAGACAATTATAAGTTTTCACAAAATCATTGCATTTGTGACTTAAAATTTTGTAGGCTAATACCCATTTTTTAGCTAAGCCTTAGTTGGTGTGTCTGTATCATTTTTCGTTGTACTAAAAAATAGAAAAATTGTAGGGTATGGGATTTGAACCCACGCCCTTTTGGATCATTACCATAATCTAGCACGTTAATTGAACTTGGTTGTCTCAACAACTTTGTTTTTATTGGTATGGGAAAATGATCAGAAAAGAAGATAGAAAAGAAAGAGTAGACTTACACTAGAAACATGTAAAAGGAGGCACACATCAATCAAGTCTAATGACACAACAAATTTCACGTAATAGATATAAGAAATGACTGACTTAACTAAAATTTAGATAGAGGCAAATGTATATTTTCACAAAATCATGCCATTTATGAACTTAAAATTACTTAGGTTAATTCCCATTTTCTGGCTAAGCCTTACTCGGTATGTCTGTATCATTTTTCGTTGTATAGAAAATTAGACAAATTACTGAGAGTGGGATTTGAACCCACACTCTTTTGGACCGAAATCTTAATCTGGCGCCTTAGACCAACTCGGTCATCTCAACAACTTGCTCGTCATTGGTATGGGAAAATGCTCGGAAAAGATGATAGAAAAAAAAGAGCAAACTTGCAAATAAAACAGGTAAAAGGAGGCATATCTCAAACATGTCTAATGCTGTAGCAAATTTAACCAAATAGAGTCAAGAAACAACTGACTCAACTAAAATCTGGACAAAGACAAATGTATGTTTTCACAAAATCATGGATTTTGTGAATTTAAAATTACGTAGGCTAATTCCCATTTCCTAGCTAAGCCTCACTTGGTGTGTTTGTATCATTTTCTGTTGTACTAAAAAATAAAGAAATTGTTGAAAAAGGGATTTGAACCCATGCCCTTTCAGACCAGAATCTTAATCTAGCACCTTAGACCAACTCAGCCCTCTCAATAACTTGCTCATTATTGGTTTGGAAAAATGCTCAGAAAAGAATAAGAAAAGAAAGAGTAGACTTGCACATAAAAAAGGTAAAATGGGGCACACCTCAAAAAAGTCTAATGCTACAGCAAATTTAACGTAACAGAGGCAAGAAACGATTGTCTCAACTAATATTTGAACAAAGACAATTGCATGCTTTCACAAAATCATGGCATTTATGAACTTAAAATTATGTAGGCTATTACCCATTTCCTAGCTTAGCCTCACTTGTTGTGTCTGTATCATTTTTCATTGGACTAAAAATTAGACAAATTGTTGAGAGTAGGATTTGAATCCATGCTCTTTCGGACCAAAATCTTAATATGGCACCTTAAACAAACTCGGTTGTCTCAACAACTTGCTTATTATTTGTATGGGAAAATGCTTGAAAAAGAAGAAAGAAAAGAAAGAGCAAACTTTCACATTAAATAGGTAAAAGGTGGTGCTCCTCAAACAAGTCTAATACTACAGCAAATTTAACGTGATAGAGATAAGAAACGACTGACTCAACTAAAATTTAGACAGAGGTAAATGCATGTTTTCACAAAATCATGGCAATTATGAACTTAAAATTACATAGGCTAATTCTCATTTCCTAACTAAGCCTCATGCAGTGTGTTTGTATCATTTTCCATTGTACTGAAAATTTGAGAAATTGTTGAGAGTGGGATTTGAACCCATGTCCTTTCAGACCAAAACCTTAATCTGAAGCATTAGAGCAATTCAGCCATCTCAACAATTTGGTCATTGTTGATATGGGAAAATGCTCAAAAAAGACTTGCACCTGAAACAAGTAAAAGATGGGCACACCTAAAAGAAGTCTATTACTGCAGCAAATTTAGAAATGCATGTATTCACAAAATCATGGTATTTATGAACTTAAAATTACATTGGCTTATTCCTATTTCCTAGCTAAGCTTCACTTAGTGTGAGTGGCATTTGATCTCATGCCCTTTCGGACCAAAACTTTAATCTGGCGCTTTAGACCAACTCGGTCATGTCAACAACTTGCTCTTTATTGATATGGGAAAATGCTCAAAAACGAAGAAAGAAAAGAAATAATACACTTGCACCTAAAATAGGTTAAAAGAGGAACACCTCAAACAAGTCTAATATTGCAACAAATTTAACATAATAGAGACAAAAAACAACTAACTCAACTAAAATCTGGAAAGAGACAAATGCATGTATTCACAAAATCATGGTATTTATGAAATTAAAATTACGTAGGTTATTTCTCATTTTCTACCTAAGCCTTACCCGTTGTGTCTATATCATTTTTTGTTGGACTAAAAAGTAAAGAAATTGTTGAGAGTGGGGTTTGAACCCATACCGTATACCTTAGACCAAGTCGACCATCTTAACTTGCTTATTATTAGCATGGGTAAATGCTCCAGAAAAAATGATAGAGTAGACTTGCACCCGAAATAGGTAAAGGAGGCACACCTCAAACATGTCCAATGCTATAGCAAATTTAACATAATAGAGACAGGCAATGGGTGACTCAACTAAAATCTAGACAACCATGAATACATATATTCACAAACTCATGACATTTATGAACTTAACATTACACAGGCTAATTCACAGTTCACTCCTGCAAATGCTCTCCTTTTGTTCCAAACTCATTGGCGACATTATCCTCCACTGAAAGAATTGTTCCCCGATGAATCTCATACCCAAAAAAAAAAAAAAAATCCCTCATGAGAATCCAGTACTTGACTCTTGGTTATTTTGCAAGTCAGCATTATGATTAAATTTGCTTATTAAAAGTTCTATGGATACAATAAATTTTCAATACATTTAGCTAATATCATATTCACAAATGATATTATATGGAGAATCGAACACCCAACAACACCCAATCTTCAGTTTCTCCTCAGGATTCAAATGCTTTGATTGAGGAGTTGGATGACGAAAGTCGAAAAATATCCACTCCATATTTGTAAATTTCATTTTTCAAATGTAGTAATATTAATGATTATATGATTAATTTTATTTTTGTATTATGAAAATTTTCACGATAAAGAAAGAATAGTGAATCTAAATTCTTAAAATCTATTGACTTCTTAGAATTAAGAAGTGAATCACTCTATTTTATTCTTATTTTTGACATACTTAAGACTTGCTTTGACAAGTCATATATATATATATATATATATTAGTGTTTGTAATATTTTTGCCAATATGATGGGGTTAATGTTGTTTCTTCTTTTTGGATCTAGGCTAGTGTAATGGAAGACGCTTAAAGAAAATTTGCTATTTAATCAAAAGCATTTGGTTTTCGGTTTGTAATTCACTCACTTGCATATTATAAACATTGCTATTCGCAATAGGTTGTGCTTAATATAATTAAAATGTTTTGCTTAATATTTTTGAGTTAAATAGGTTTTGATGGTGATTAGGAATAATTAAAAATAATTTTGGTTAATTATTTTAAGATTTAAAAGTTTAGAAAAATTATTAAAATTGAATTTAGTTTAAGTAAGTTGACTTGAATCATAGATGAGTCGACCTACACACCCAAAATGCTTAGACTTAATCTAAGATTTCGACCTAGTGATTGCACAAATTGACCTAGGATTCAAAAATTTAAAATTTAACTAAGTATAGAATACTATAAGATGACCTGAGAAGTAAACAAGTCAACCTAGGACTATAAGTCAACCCAACAGGAAAACGAGTCGACCTGAGATATAAGCTAACACATATTAAGTTGACCTTGGATAAGTCACAAATTGACCTGACATAAGTGGCTCTTAGAAACTCGAGTGTGCAACATAACTGAGTTGACTTAGGAATGAACAAGTGGACCTACTAAGTTTGTAAGGTGACACAAAGATCAACCTATAGTTAGACAAGTCGACCTAACCTAGATTACACAATGAAATAAGTTGACTAGGCTAATGTACAAGTTGACCTAACATAGAAATAAAACATCATGAGTCGACCTAGCCAAATATCAAGTCGACTTGGACCAACATGCTCTCAGAAATACTTTTCTAAAACATAAGTAAGTCGACCTAGAGTTAGGAAAAGTTGACCTAGGTATAAAATTTGCACTGCATATGTCGACCTAACAATGATTTAAGATGACCCACACTTGCACAAGTTGGCCCAGGAGAAGAACAAGACAACTTGACAGGTTTAGAGAATGTTAGCAAGTGGAATTACATTTATAACAAGTCGAACAGAGCAGTTCAAAATTCATACATAATTCGATCCGAAGTTTTGATGAGTTAATATTATTTGAGTAACGGATAAATATTCAGAAAAAGCTATTCGAAAATTAAATGTAGCTTCAACTAGTTACAACAGCTGTTGTGGCACATTCAATGGAATTTAATGTGGCTTAACGGCTATTTCACCTCCTCAAGTATAAATACAACTCGAGCTTAGAAGGAAGATGACTTTTGATTTTCTAAAAAAATGATCGAACAAGAGAAAAGCATGTTGATCGGAAAAATCTCTTCTGAGCTTAAATTTTTATCTTTGTTGTATTATTATTCTGGACCTTAACGACTTACCTGAAATTAAAGCTTCATTCATTATGTTTGTGTATTCACTTCCAAATCTTGTAACAGATCATAAGGAAGGGTTCTTTTAGTCTGAACATTTAAAGTGTGTTGAGTGAAACATGAGAAATTAGGTGTGCTAATTTCTATACCAAACTTCTGGGTAGTGTCTGAGAAAAACACTAGTAAGTTCATAGATGCCTCTTAATTTCTTAATATTGCCTTATGAATAAAAAATAATATATACTTCTCCTTTCTTAAACAACTGTGAATAATTTCAAACTCTTATTATTTTTATTATTTTTGTTAATATAATTTTGATAAATTATTATGGTAACACACTGTTTAATGTATATGTAAGAGATGGGCACCGGATCGCCTATGCGGGTTTGACCCTAACCCTATTTTCCTACATTTGAAATTCAAATAAAGAAGGGAGGGAGTGGTTTTCATTTGAAAACCAACTCCAACTCCAACTCCAACTCCAACTCCCCTTGACAACCACCCTTGGTTGTTTGAATTTCAAAAATATAGGGAAAAGAGGTTATTTCTCACAAGGTTAATGTAACCAACGTACAAGCACATTGAGAGTAGAGAGAATACACTAAAGGGGGGCATTCTTAGACAAAGGAAGAAAAGATCTACACAATATACATTAATCAAAAGACTCTTGGATTGTGAAAAAAGAAGATTGATCCATTGTGATACTCTTCGGACCCGTACATCAAAAGGGTTAGTGATTCGACCATAAATCTTGGGACATTAAATTTTATTTCGCTTTATTTGCATCAAAGAATGCTTTCATTGATATCAAAGCATGATTTAGGGCATTTTCCTTTTTTTTTTTATGTAAATCATGTTTATGGGTCACTAGAATAATGTTTAATTCGAGTGCCATTTTTTTTCTTAAAAACTAAAAATGGTAACTTTGAATGTAGACTACGAAATGCTTTGAAATTTGGATGGTAGAATACCCATGATGTTAGGAATTGATCTGCAAAGTTTCATGCATGGCCGTCATATATTTTTTGAGAATTATGAAACCCTAACCGAGACTTATAATGGAAATATATCTTTAGGTAATGTATTTCATGAAAAGAAAATTACATGGTTCAATTCCCTGTTGAAAATCCTTTCGAACCATAAAAATAACAAAAAAAATGGTTTAGAAATGAGGGAGAAATCAGATCTGAAAAATTATGGTCGAGTGCAGAAATTTCTGGGTCTAGGAAGAAGAAGAACAATGCAGGAAATTCAAACCCACTCTCGGGCTGCGGGTTTGAACCCTAAACGCCATGATGCAGACCTTAGATCCAAAAACCGAGGGCACCATTAGAATCAGAGACCCCAAAAATGGGGGGTAGGCAAAATCCGGTGGTCGGATTCAACCGGGAAGGTAGCGCGTGGGTGGGTCACCCACGTGCCCCACCACTTTGGGTGGCACGTGAGGGAATGTGAGGCGACCTCTCAGGCCGGAATTTTTTTCGAAAATTTTTTAATTTTCTATTTGATTTTTCTGTAATTTTGAATTAAATTTTCTAGACTAAAAATTATTTTTTATTTATTTTAAGTTTGTAAAATATTTAAAAATTATAGAAAAATAAATTAACGGCTGAGAAAAATTTTTGAAAATTCCTCACATGTTTGAAAAAATATTTTCTAGCTTCTGACTATCTGAATTAAATTTTATAACACCTATTTGATCTTATACTCATTGATTTACGTATGGAAAATTCATTTTTTTGACATAAATCATTTGATTATTGAGTATAAATAATTATGAATGGTGTTTTAAAATTCTTTAATTGGCTTTGTGCCCAATCTGATGTTTACCCCATTTTAGGGATATGGTGAGAATCAGACGTATGCTTGTACCTCTTTAGGGGAGATGCAGAGACGAGAGGACCCCAGAACGTTTAACAAAGTTATATATAATGTTGCATTATAAGATAAAAGTAACGCACACTTTGCTGCAACATCTGTAGGTTATGAATCGAAAATGCTATGAACTTCGACGTTTGGGTCACTGGTTCGGAGGCGACGAAGCCAAGATTAATATTATAAGGAATTCCCTCCTTGATAATTTGGTTGGAATGACTGACAAAATAATTGAGGAAAACAAGTGGCTCTACTTCAAGGATTTCAGACTAAAATTGCTTAGGATGTGGAGAGTTAGGCAGATAGAGATTAAAGGTGTTGTCTCTAAAGATTATTGGCTCTACACCACAAGTTGTTAGGAGATTCACTCCGAAAGATAAGCTTTCAATTGGGATGATCAATATGGTTACTCGCATGTATATGGAAGAGAAGAAAGAAAAGAAAAAAGAAAAGTGATTTTATATTTTTTCTTTCTTTCTTTGCTCCTTTCTATGATGCATAGTTATGTTCTCAATTCACATGATTTTAGTGGGAGTTTTTTTTTGTTGGTAAAATTTAAGTAATTCTCACCTAAGACTTAAAATGATTTTGTTACTTTGAAATCAAATTTATGATAATCAAACATTTGGATGATGGATGATGATTGGGAACTTCGAGATCTTTCGAGTCTATACCTTATGCTCGTTTATCATAAATTTCTTAGATTTTAAGTACAAAATTGTATGATTGAATGAGAATGAATACTTACATTTACCTGTAACACCGACACCGCAGTGTTCGTACTAGTATTCCTGCTCATGAAATTAAATAAAATATTTCTCAGTTTATATATAGAGAAAGAAATTTTTAATTATTTTGATTTTTGATTTTGGGATAGTAAATCAAAAAAATTTTTGGTATATTTTAAATCACCGTGCTCGCGAATAGTAATAAATCCCATTTTATGAAAAATTTAAATTTAGGAAGAAGGGGGGTGAATTTGTATATATATATAATTGTTTATTTATTTAATTATATATATATTAATAAAAAAAATCGAAATTAGGGCTTAAAGCCCTAATTTCCCTCTTTCTTCCCCTTTCCCCTTTCACTCTCTCTCCGCCTCTTCGCATTCCCCTCGCCGCCGCCCTCCCTCACTTGCCCTTCTCCGCCGCAGACGGCCGTCGCCACCTCCTTCTCTCTCAATCGCTCACCCTCGGCCCCCCTCTCTCTGTTTCTCTCTCTCGGTTCCATATCTCTCTACCTCCCGCTGTGTCTCCCTCTCGCTCGATCTCTCATCTCCTCCACCGCGACCACCGCGGGTCGCCACCCCTCAACCTCGCACAGTCTCTCTCTCTTGGCCTCTCTCACTCACTGTCTCTCAGTCTCCCTCAGTCTCTCTCGCTCTGCTCCTCCCTCTCCTGCGTGCGCGCGACTGCTCGCGCGACAGTCCATGCCCCAGCGCGCGTGAGACTGCCCCAGCGCGCGCGACCCTGCCTCTCCCTATCCTTCCCGCGCACGATAGCCCTGTCTCCCCATCCTGTCCCTCGACCACGAGCTGCTCACTATGGTGAGCTTTCTGCGATCATCGCAGAGCTCTAAGTCGCCTACAGACTTCATTTTTTATGTTGGGTAAGATGAGTTAAATTTAGGGTTTTGATTTCATTGGTAATTTAGTATAATTGCTGAACCATGCTTCGATTTGGACGTATTTCAGGATTCTGGACTGAGTTGTAGGCGCACGGACTTTAGGGTTGCGAATCGGGAAACCCTAGGTAATGAGATTTCTGATCTTTTCAATAATTGAATGAATTCAGAGTTACTTTAGGATGAAAAGTCTTGTATAGGTTTAGAATGTATGTTTGATTTGAAATAAAATGCATTTTTGAAATTCTATGCTTAAACAATAAGGCCAAGTCTAGTGTCTGATATGAAAGGAGCATGTTAAAGGATAATAGAGTCGAGTTCTATTGATTTGAATAGTTTCCTTCAGAGTTTCATTTGACATATACATGAAGATAGTTGGAATTTGGGATTTAAGTTTAAGAATTTATGCAGTCTTTTTAATTATAAGTTGTCCTGCATATAGGAAATCAAAATACAATTTCTGTATTATGAAAATAGATTTCCTTACGTTAAAAATGACATATGGGTTGAAGAAATCGGATGAAAAGTGAAAAGTGTATGATTTTTCAAAGATTTTTCCATTTTGTAGGAAACTTATTTATTTTAAGCATATTTCCGACTTTGATTGGTTAGGTTGATCTTTTTGGAGACTCGAGGAGTCGAATTGATTTGATTGTGGAAATAGGGAGTGATTACCCTCCCTAGAATGTGAGTGGGACCCTAATCTCTTGCATGAAATAGTGAAACCTGATTTTACCTTGTTTTTAAACAAAACATGCTTTGATATGCATTGATTCGACGTGTGATATTAAATCTCAAATCTATTTTGTGATTATTGGAGTGTCGTAAACTTATGATTTCTATGACTATGCATCCATGTTTGAATGAAATGAAATTGTGCCATGATTTGAGAAACGGAATGTTTGTTATTCGACCATTGCATTGGTTTGTTGAATTTAAATGATTTCGATAAAATTGTATTGGTACATGAATTTGAAATGTTTTGATTAACTATGAGGGCACTGGGATGCCCACTTGTGATGAGATACTATGATGATGACATTGATGATTACGTAGCTACGAAGGGACTTTGTAGAGGCACGGGTTGCCCGGATACATTTCTGCAAGAGGTATCCGCAAACGTCCAGTTATATTTATTCATAGGCGCGGCCGGTTGAACCCTCATCGGGGGAGGATGTGTGTCCATCACCGTCTAGCACCGCACGTGGTCCTATTGACGAGCATATATATATTCATAGGCACGGCCGGTTGAACCCATATTTGGGGGAGGACGTGTGTCCATCACCGTCTAGCACCGCATGTGGACCTATTGACGAGTCTGGGTAAGCAAGGAGCTAAGCCCATGGCCAGCGTCGGGGTAGAGAGCTACTTTTGAAACACTTTGCATAATAAAACCCCCGATGCGCCTGTCCCAGATCATGGTTGACCTTTGTCAGGATCCTTTCGGCTTGCTCTATGATCTACTTGATTTTAAATGGATGCATATATGTGTAATATCGTGTGATTGAATAAATGAGTTTATTTTATTGAACATATCATGATTTATTGCGAAACTTGAGTTATTGTTTACGAATGATACTATTTGACACTCCAATGTTCACCTACACTATTAGTACTTGAGATTAATCCCCTCACTCACTGAGTATCCTCCCATAGATACTCACCCCTCTTCTTTCCTCCCTCAGACAGGATTGTTGTGCGGGAGCGATACTTCAGAGTTTAGAGATATTGACGGATCTGGTTATTCTGGACGGTGAGGTTTTAAGTTTAAGCTGAAACTTGAATTACGTATTATATTTTCGACCCTGCGAGGTCTTGTTGAGGTCTGTAGTTGGCCGTGTACTTATTTTGGGATGACTGTATAATTTATGTATGTTTATTTGCGAAACTCTCATATTTCATTTGCATTGAGGCGATTGTATGTATTTGAATGTTACTTGGGAAAATTGTTGTAAATTTGCATAAAATTTAGGTCCGCTCGGTGTGGCGGCTGCTCATGCTCCAGTTAGGCATGACAGTAGAGGTCTGTGGCTAGGTTTGTTGATAGATTTTTATAGCCTTGCGTTGTTCTGGATGTCGGCTATGGGAGTTGTTGGTTTTGGAGAGGCCGGGATGGCCATTTGTTTTATTTTCAGGATGATTTTGAATTATACAGGTTTAAACAGGTTTATTTATACATGGGAGACCTCCGATTTATGGGGAGGTTCTGCCCGATTTTCTGTAAAAATATAGCTGGCATCCAAGGTGACGGGCGGCTGTTCACGATTTCCGGTTCGGGGCGTGACATTACCTCTCTTTAAAAACCCAGACCATGGCATCGAAATCAATAATAGCAGAATTAAATAAAGGTGATAAGTTTAATGACGACAATTATGACATTTGACACCATAAGATATGGTATATGCTGGAAGAGTAAGATACCTTAGCGGGCATCAACCATATTATGCAAGACCCTGGAATTGGAAACACTGCTCAACAGAGAAGAGATCAAGAAGCTTACCTGGCATGGAAGAAGAAAAATTCCACTGCATGTGGCATCCTGGTTAGTTCTATGGTTGATGATCTCATATATGAATGTGAGTAATTTCCTACTGCTCAAGATATATTAGTGTACCTCAGAGAGAAGTATGGAGGTACCAGTGTGACCCGTCTGAGGCAAAAGTTTGACACGTATAAAAAGAAAGCTGATGACAAGATCAAACAACATCTGTGAACTATGTCAAACATGATAAGGGAATTGAAAATGGCTGGTCACATTCTCTCTGATGAACAGCAGGTTCAGACCTTAATCCGATCCCTTCTAGACCAGTAGGAGCATCTAAAAGTGAATTTGACTCACAATGATAGCATCAAGCCTTTCTCTGATGCTGCTCACCACGTAGTACTCGAGGATGAGTGGCTTGGTGCTGCAAGATCGATTTCTAATACCTTTGCAGCTGAGTGTAGTTCCCAAAAAGTTTCGGGTTTTAAGCAAAAGAGGAACGAAAAACAAAGGTAAGAAAGGGAAATATGATGACGGAGGGTCTAAGAAGAACAACTCCAACTGCAAGAACAAGTGTAAGTAGTTTTGGAAGAAAAAGGACAAGAGTAAGATGAAGTGATACAATTACAAAGCTCTTGGTCATTTCGCTCGAGAATACCTCGAGCCAAAAAAGGTAGCATCTCATGACGCTTTTGTTTCTATTGTAAATGTGTCTAGTACTGTTTTACTTTCTGAATCTGATCCTATATGGATTATAGACTCAGAAGCAACAGACCATGTGACAAAGGATCGGGAAGCATTCGTGGATTTTCGTTGAATTTCTCATGGTACAAGATGGATATACGTGGGGAACAATACGAGAGTCAAGGTTTGAGGGATTGGCACTTGTAAGCTTGAGCTACGAAGTGGCTGAACCCTAATCTTGCACGATGCTGTTTTTACACCGGAGATTCGACGAAACTTAGTTTCTGTTATTATTCTTCTTAGGTTAGGATATGACTTGAACTTTTCTAGAAATGAGGTTTGTATCTATTACAATGGTGTGTACTATAGATTTGGATATCTCTTTGATGACTTTTTAATCTTGGATTGTGACAAATGAATGTTTAACTGCTATGTAAATCATTATGCATCGTTAAATGTTTGTTCTTCTAGTGATGCTAATGTAAATGAGAAAGTATGACATGCTAGACTTGGTCACATAGGGTAAGACAGGATGAATCGACTTATGAGAGTAGGACTATTGGATTTGCTTATCAAAGTTGATTTATCGACTTATGAACATTGTCTTGCCGGGAAGATGACTCGAAAACCATTTGGAAAAGTCATGGGGGCTATGCTTCCATTGCAATTGGCTCACTCTGATATTTATGATCCAATGAATGTGAAGACTAGGCATGGAGCGTCATATTTCATTACTTTTATCGATGATTTCACGCGTTTTGGTCATGTCTATTTGATTGCTCACAAGTCTGAAGCGCTTGAGTGCTTTCGATGTTATATAAATGAAGTGGAGAATCAAATGGATAGAACGATTAAAGCTTTAAGGACAGATCGAGGGCGTGTACATCTATCGGATTAGTTTAAGGATTTATGTAATGAAAAAGAAATAATTAGACAATTAACTATTCTCCACACACCTCAACAGAATGGTGTTG
Organism: Dillenia turbinata; assembly: GCA_037126225.1. Classification (NCBI taxonomy): domain Eukaryota; kingdom Viridiplantae; phylum Streptophyta; class Magnoliopsida; order Dilleniales; family Dilleniaceae; genus Dillenia; species Dillenia turbinata. Next base: position 10,260,273 of record JBAMMX010000009.1, read on the forward strand.
CGGAGAGGAGGAATAGAACAATGCTAGATATGACGAGATCTATGATGAAGCAAGCTAACTTGCCAATTTTCTTTTGGGGAGATACATTGTTAACTGCGACTTATATTTTGAATAGAGTGCCTTCAAAATCAGTACCCACAACACCGTATGAACTATGGACTGATAGAAAGCCAAGTCTGACTGGTTTTAGACCTTGAGGATCGGCAGTATATATTCATGACCCTTCCAATAAATTTGGAAAGCTCAGTCCTCGGGGGAAGAAATATATCTTTATTAGATATTCTGATCAGTTAAAAGGTTATGTATTCATCGGTGAATGGGAAGATGGTACTGTAACCGAAATTGAATCACGAAATGTAACCTTTTTAGAAAATGATTTTCCTAGTAGAGGAGATATAGTATAAGGAGAACCGTTGTTTAAGTTAAATAATTCAGACGATGGAGCTATACCTGATGGATCATTGGAACCGCAACAGATTGAATCCCAAATTGATCCCAGTGGGAGGGACTCAAATTCCAATGATCTACCCAAATCATCGATTCAGAAAAGTGTTAGGAAAGGTATGCCGAAACGTTATTACGAGATTGAAGAGTATGCCTTTATCATTTCTCTACGGGATGTGGATGACCCTAAAGACCTGAATAAGGCTCTATCTTGTCCTGCAAAGGAAGAGTGGATGAAAGCAATGGAGGAAAAAATGGATTCGATGAAATCCAACCATGTTTGGGAACTGGTTGATCTTCCACATGGGCGCAAAGCTATTGGGAACAAGTGGGTTCTCAAGATTAAATGAAGGGCTGATGGATCAATTGAGAGGTATAAACCTCGATTGGTGGCAAAAGGTTATACCCAACAGGAGGGTATTACTTATGAGGAAACCTTTTCACCATTAGTGAGATTTGCCTCTATTCATTTGTTGTTGACTATAGTAGCCAATTTGGATTTAGAATTACACCAAATGGACGTAAAGACTGCTTTCCTCAATGAGGAACTTGAGGAAGAAATCTACATGGAACAACCAGTAGGTTTCATAGTCAAAGGCCAAGAAAACTAAGTTTGTAAATTGACAAGATTAATTTATAGCCTCAAACAGTCTTCGTGGCAATGGTTTTTGAAATTTCATAGAGCTGTAATCTCTAACGACTTCATAATGATAGACGAAGACCATTGCGTTTATGTGAAGAAGTCTAATAATAAATTTGTAATTCTATTTCTATATGTCGATGACATATTATTGGTCGGAAACAATATGGAGTATGTCCTAAGCATCAAAGATTAGTTGTTATCTAATTTTGAGACGAAGGGCATTGGTAAAGCAGATTACATACTGGGTGTTAAGATCCACAGAGATTGTTCTAAGAGATTGTTAGCAATGTCTCAAAAATCTTATATTAAAAAGATTCTAGAACGATTTAAAATAGATAACTGCAAACCCATTGATATCCTGTGACTAAAGGCGAAAGTTTAAGCCTAGAAATGTGCCCTAAATTTACCGAAGAGATACAAGAGATGTCAAAAGTACCTTATACCAGCGCTGTTGGGACCCTGATGTACGCTATGATGTGTACACGACCTGACATCTGCTATGCCATAGGTTTGGTCAGCAGGTATCAATCCAATCCAGGAAAAGGTCACTGGACAGCTGTAAAGAGGATTTTAAGATACCTGAAAGGAACTGTGAATTATTCCCTTTGTTATCAAGGAAATGACTTGTTATTGAGCGGGTACACAGATGCTGATTGGGGTGGTAATTTAAATGAACGTAAGTCCACCTCCGGTTATGTTTTCTTGCTAAATAATGGCACCGTCTCTTGGAGAAGCAAGAAACAAACGTGTGTATCATTGTCTACGATGGAAGCAGAGTTTGTAGCTTGTGTTTCTGCAGTTCAGGAGTGTGTTTGGTTAAAATAGTTTTTACAACATTTGGGGATAGTAAGCGATGCAGTGGGAGCTGTGACAATTTATTGTGATAGTCAATCAGCTATCGTTTACACGAAAGATCTCAAATATCATGGGAGAACCAAACACATTAATACAAAATTTAACTTTATTCGAGACATTGTTGAAAAGAGAGAGGTGACATTGAAGTATTTACCTATGCATTTAATGATGGCTGATCTGTTTACGAAACCCATACCTAGAGATGTATTCTTTAAACATTTAAAATATCTAGGATTGCGTAGAGTATAATTGTATTTGTATATGTAATGAACATGATGAAATGCTCATTATTATATGACATTTGAATTTTTTTGTATTTACAAGTTCTTATGTCTTGATTGAAAAGTATGTCGGATAAGTTTGGAAGGTTGACTCTCTCACACAAGCAATCGCCTCTAATATCTGTGTAATATGTAGAGATGAGGCAACATTAATTTTTTGGTTAATTAACATAAATAAGCCACCTTAATAGAAAAACTAAGATGAGATTATCGTTTATTTATTTATTTTTTTGATAATCGAAATGGATTTCCCACAATCCATTACACTTGTCTAGAAGCTAGGTGTGGTTCTCTCTTAAAAGAGTGATTTTTTTTAGGATAAAAAGAGAGAGAATCAAGTCAAGTGTGAGTTACACTTGGACTAAAACCTGTACGATGCATTAATTTTGAAAATAAGACATACGCTTCTATTTGAATAGAAAATGTATCGTAGCACGTGTTTTCATACCATGTGTGCATTTGTGACCCATGAGTTTGATGAATCCCTCTATACTTCATTGTGTGAGACCCAGAGATTTGTGATTAACCTCATTAAATACTCTTAGAACTTTTACCTGTTTCTTGAGACTTTATTTTAGTGATGCTATTTTAGCATGTCAACAAGAAACCATGATTGTTTCGGTTTTGCGATTCATGACTAGGAAAGTAGCTAAGGTGAAGTGGAAAGATAGTAGTGTGAAAAGAAGACTGTCTTAAAGCTGACACGTTATTTTTGTATTCACAGACTGGCCAGTTATCTTTTAACAACTTGTTCTGAATATAATTGTGAATACATAGTTGAGATCAGTCAAATGTACTCTTGTTTATATTAATAGAGGGATGAGAGGTACGTTGTCTCTAAGTGTAGCAAAAGAGGTCTGGAGTATAGCGAGACTTGATGCTATCATTATATTAGATCTTGAGCTGCTACATATTTTTAACCGGTATATAGCAATAAACTCTCGATGTACTCGCTGGTCACACGATCCATTTGTCTGTATGAAATCGATGGTATATGAAAGTGATTAAGCTAAATGTAGGTCTAACCCTCATGTGTGAGTGAGAGATGTAGGAGATGGGCACCGGGTCGCCCAGGTGAGTTTGACCCTAACACAATTCTTCTACATTTGAAATTCAAATAGAGAAGGGAAGGAGTGGTTTTCATTTGAAAACCAACTCCAACTCCCCTTGACAACCACCCTTGGTTTTTTGAATTTCAAAAATATAGGGAAGAGATGTTATTTCTCACAAGGTTAATGTAACCAACGTACAAGCACATTGAGAGTAGAGAGAATACACTAAAGGGGGGTATTCTTAGACAAAGGAAGAAGAGATCTACACCATATACATTAATCAAAAAACTCTTGGATTGTGAAAAAAGAAGATTGATCCATTCGTGACACTTTTCGGACCTGTACATCAAAAGGATTAGTGATTCGACCCTAAATTTTGGGACATTAAATTTTATTTCGCTTTATTTGCATCAAAGAATGCTTTCAGTATATTAAAACAATATTAAAAACATATTTTTTGTATATACTAAAGTAACCACTGGTAGGGTTAGAAACTGAACTATATAAATACAGTTTTTATATCTATTATATAGTGAATAATACACAATATTTCTTATTTCTTCTCTTTTTACTTCATTTTTAAATAATGATCTCACTTTGTAAAATTCAAATACTAATATAATATTTAATTATTGGGACATACTTTTTACATTTCCAATAATAAATACAATTTTAAATTTTTAAATTTTTATCACTTATTTACTTTCTCTTCTCATAAATCTTTTTCTTTTACTTATTTAAAAAAAAACTTTAATTAAAGAAAAATAGAAAATTATGTTTATTAACTTTTCAATTTTAATATTTTATATTTTAAATAATTTTGTTTTTATATTTACTATAATTTCAATATATATATATATATATCTAAACTTATCTATTTAAAAATATATATACTTTGTCTCTTAAAATTAAATTTTAACTCCACCTCTGTCACTAAGAGCTACTCCTAACTATTCCGCTCTATGCAGCATGCAGCATGGTGGCTTCTCCTGATTGTGTAAATGTTTTAGGTACTTTGACTACCATTATCCTGAATTCAACTAATTCTGTTTGAGTAGCTGTGAAGTCTAATGTAGAATCCAACTCTCCAAGCAACCATTTTTTTTTTTTAAGATTTAAATTCAAAATTTTAATTAAGAAGTATGATGTTCTATCACTAGATCCATAGGTCGGTATGGTTGTGTAGAAATGGTAGACAGTGACGCCTTGGAAATTTGGCTTGAGTCAAACATGCTTAGATTCAGGATCGACCATTTACACAAGAATTAAAGGGGGTCATCTGGGGGAGAATTTTCTACAATTATGTGGTTCAGTTACTATTACAGGTAGTTAAAAATACAGGTACAAAGTTTTTTTTTTTTTTTAATAAAAAATGCAAATCAAATTAAAATATATGATTTAACAAAACAATGGGACTTGATGTTAGTTTCCAATCATTGAAAACTGTGATAAAACATACAAAAATATTTTCAACGTTCAATAACAAAGTAAAATATGTATATATATATATACACACTTATAATTTATTTCTTATTGTTGGTGAAATGTTTAAGATTTCGCAATTTGTAATGTTTTCATAAACTAACTTTTCACTAAAACCTCGGACTTAGTACCAAGCCAACCTTTATGTTAAATATTAAGAGGGTGTGTGTGTTCTAAATGTTCTGGATTCTCTTTTTCCGGCGTTGTTGGCCGAGAAGAATCGCAAATTCATTTACGTTGAACCGGCAATGTCATGTCTTCTTTTTCTTTGTTTTCTCTCAAGTGATCGGCCAAGTCTAGTCAGTGGGACTTGAATTGAGTAACGCATGACCTGTATATGTAGGCATTTTCCCAACGTTGGTGGAGAGACCAAAGCGAGGCTGTACAAACCACCGTCAGGAAGCTTGTCAACTCAGGTCAACTTGAGCTCATGTATTCTTCTGTCCCTCTAATCTTAAACTGCAATTTCTGATTTCCTTAGGAGCCAGTAATAGTGAATTTCCTTTTTCACCAATTTCAATTTTGCCAAGATGCGACTTTTGCAAGTATGGTCATTGATTAGATTTCATGATTAGTGAGGAAATGGGGGCATGTGCATGCACGATGAGGCGGCTCCTCATTACATCGACATGATTGATCAGACGACTCTAGGGCACAGATTTATTAAACAAGAGTTCGGCGTGACCCCAAGAATTGGCTGGCAAATTGACCCTTTTGGACACTCTGCTGTCCAGGCTTACTTGTTGGGTGCAGAAGTAAGGATATCTACTAAGCTCGACCTATAAAGATTTTCAATATAGATTTATTGTATATTAAGTCAAAATAAATAAATAAATTACTTGCATCAACTTTTTCATTTTGATAATTTTAAACATAACTAAAATAAATTATTTTAACTAATAAAAATATATTTTTACTTTTTTACATTTAATAAAACTTACAACAACTTTTAAGTTAAAAAAACTACTTATAAACACGTGTTTATAAACGATATTTTTTAAATAATTCCAACTCAAAATCAATTATCAAACATCCCATACCTATGACTTTGGGCTCTTTAATAGGGTACCCTTAAAAAAATCGGCACCAAAATAAGAGTAAAAAAATAATTTATAAAAAGAAAAAGAAAAACTAGATGCACATGATTCCACTTTATTTTGATCTATAATTGAGTTATAACTTGGTTATCAGGTCAAGTATAATTGAAATAAGCTTTAATACTTTTAGAATATATATACTTTTTTCTCTTTTGTAAGGATCTGGGTTACACAAATCATGCCAAAAATATGCAAAGCACACCCTCATCAGATCTTCCCCTTTTCTTTCTAAATTTGTCAAGAAGTAAAAGGAGTGCTTCAAAGACCTTAATTCCCTCTCCGTCGGAGAAAAAGGGGCCTGAATTTGTTCCTTTGTGGCTAAAACCCCACAAAAATTTATTTAAAGATATGGGCACCTCTACCGTACCTTTGCCATTATTCCTTGCTTCCATCCATCTCTCTTTCCGTGGTGAGGGTTAAGACGTGATGCTGCTTATCCCAAAATCAAGGGCTTGGATCAAAACAAGTAGGGATTTAAGATGAAAGCACTTGGATTCATGGGATGAAGATGTCTACCTCTCTATCTTCAATGGAAGGCCAAGATTACTCATGTTTCAATGGTCAAGTTTTGTTCTAATCTCAGATGGAGGGTCAAGATAATCAAGTGTTCAGATTAATAGTTGAGATTAACTTATTCGAGAAGAAGGATTGAGATGCATTCTTAATTTCAATGAACCAATAACGCTATGTTTGGATGGAAAGATTTGAAAAGAAAAAAAAAATGTTAGGAAAGAAAATTACTTATTTTCTTTCATTTGAGAGTTTTATGTGGGAAGAAAAGAAAAGAAATAGAATGATTTTTAATATCAATTTTTTTTCCCAAAAGTGGGAAGAAAATGAGAGAGGAGAGAGAACAAAGGTATCTCATAGATATACCAAATTTACCCTTTAAAAACTAAAAGTAAAATTTTTTATTTCTAATGAGTCTTATTTATCTTCTTTTCTTTCATAAAACTCCCAAATAAAATGAAGAAAAAATTGTAGTTTTCTTTTATTTTCTTTTCTCTTATAACTAATCTTTTATTTTCTCTCTAAAACTTCCAAACATACTGTTAGTGTTAAGTATCCACAAATATGATATGAATTTAACATTTGTGATTTCTCCTTCTTCTTTTTATTTTATTTTCTTTTATTTCTATGACCGTTAGGTTTCCAATAAAATTGAAGAATATGAATTACTCAAAGCAAACAGATGAAATAGGTAAATGATCACTAGAGAATGAAAATGAAGATCTACATATTGCTGTGAACGAAATACTCGAACTAAGCAAACTGTTGCTATCTTCGAAATTAATGGTAATATTTCAAATGATAAGAAAAAAGAAATCACACCAATGTTGGTTGGATCAGTTGGAAGGGAGCTGAGTTCTCTTAACCATGGTCGTGAGTTCGACTCCTTATGGGTACGAAAAAAATCACGTTGGGAGACTTTCCCCCGAAAAGGGTCAAACAGTTGGTCGATCCAGATTAATCGGGGTGAAACTCCGGATGGAAACCAAAAAAAAAAAAAGAAAAAAGAAATCACGAAAGAAATTAGGGCTGCTTCAAAAGGGCAAAACAAAGTTCGATTCTTTAAATGATATGAATTTTCTATGATATTCTTTAAAAATCTGTTTGAACAAGTTAAAGATGAAGCTGACTATGCAAGAATCTTTGAGCTGGTTATGCAATTCAAGGATCCTAAGGACCATGAAGCTTACAACTCGGCTGCACAAGGAATCATAAGGCTACATAACAGACTCGAAGGTATTTGTTCTAACCTTTCTTTTTCAAATTGTAAGTACCGACATCACATGAAGAAGATAGTTAAGAACTATGACATGCTAGGTTAGGCATCCTCACAATCAAAATTTTTTTTTAAAAAAAAAAATTATTTCCAAATAAAAATTGTGAGAACAAACATTGTGAAGTATGCATATTTGAAAAAGAAACATGGAAATACAATCCTATATCCGAGACAAAAATATGAAAAATATTTTGAACTTGTGCACTTAGATATATGGACTGCTCCTGTAGAATCTAAATGAGGATTTAAATATTTCATACTATTCATAGATCATAAAACTAGATTCACATGATTTTATATGCTTACAATTAAACCACAAGCAGTTGAGGCATTCCTAAACTTTAATAAATATGTTTCTAAGCAATATGATGAAAAAATTAAAATTTTTAGAATAGACAATGGCGGAGAATATATGAGTCATATTTTGTAGGAAATATCTAGAAGAAAATGACATAATCCACCAAATAACAAGTGCATATACCTCGGAACAAAATGGTGTATCTGAAAGAAAAAATCGACGCATTCTAGAAATTGCTAGAACTATAATGTTCCAAGCAAATTTGTCAAAGAAATATTGGAACGATATAGTACTAGTAAGTACTGTTGCTCATTTAATCAATAGACTGCCCTGAACAGTACACTATTGGGAATTCCTATTAGAGCTACTTACAAACACCAAACCAAACCTTAAAAATTTGAAAGTGTTTGGTTGTGTTTGTTATGTCCAGGTCCCAAAACAATTTAGGGATAAATTAGATAGTAAGGGTAAAAAATGTGTGTTTTTAGGATATAGCTCATTTCAAAAAAGTCTATATATGTTTTGATTCTAAGACTAACCGAATATACACATCGAAAGATATGATATTGGTAGAAACAAATTCTATTTTGCAGAGACAAGTGCAAAAGAAGTATCAAAACAGGAGAATTTGCAAGTTTTCTTGTTCATGCCACAAATGCAAAGCAATCCTCCACACTAATCTAATGTAGAGGAAAACACAAAGCAAGGGAGAGTGACAGGTTGTCGAAACCCTCAAAATTAATACAAATTCCCCGATGTGATAAATTTATAGCAATAGTAGTATCAGATTAAATCCCAAGGGAACTAAATTGATAATTTCTTAGTTATGTATTAAAAATAAAAATGAGGTTTTATCAAATAAATTCCTAAATTAAAAATAATAACAAAAAATAAGAAACAAATTAACAATGAAAATAATAAATATTAAATGAAAATCAATCTACCAAAACTTTGATTCAAGGGTTCACCACATTCAATTGTTTCACTGATTATAGGTTAAAAATATTTTTATCGTAATTCAAGCATTTAACCTTAGATTTATTAGGATAGCCGTAATAAATCTTGTGTTTTCCTAATTTAATTGACCAAACCCAGCATTCAATCGAAATTTATCATTAATCAACTGCACATGATAGCGTTCCATATCAATATAATGACAGCATTAATTTTTGTGAAAACAGTTAAATTAAAATACAAATAATTGGGATAGTCACAATTATTTAATTTTATTTTATCAACTCTCTAGGTTAAACATGAATACCGGTAAAAGACCCATAAACAAAAAAATAACCTAGTTGCTACTTGTACTATTCATTCATGATAATTACGGATCACTGAAATCCTGGATAGTAATAGAAAAATTAATATTGAATTAAATTGTCAGATTAATCAATACCAATTTTTCATGTAAATAAAATCAAGAACCAACGAATACTTGAATTAAAAGGGCAAGAAATTAAATTAAGTACCTAACCTCACAGTGAATACAATCAAATGAAAATTCCTCTTGAATCAGAAAATAAACTAACCACTCAAGGTGGTGAGTTTTCAAAAAAAAATATAAAGAAAACAAAAAGAAAAAAATTATTCTAGGAAGAATGAATGAGGCAGCAGCTGCCACCCCTTAAGAATATGAATTGTGTTCCTCCTTTGTTAATATATATAGAATGGGCAGCCGCTTCTTCTTTGCTTCTTGGATGAACAGTAGCGTCCTTCTTGTGGAAAGAATCTTCAGAAAATATGCAGTCGCTTCTTGTTTTCTTGGAAAGAAAATAATAGCCGCGACCCTTGGTGAGATGTCCTTCTTTTACTAATTTTTGTTTCCTTATTTTAAAAAGAAAACTCTAAACAAAATAAGGACTCTTCAATAAGGAAAATTAAAATTAACTCCTAAAACAATTTTAGTTAAAGTAAAATTCCTACTAAAATTAACTAAAATAAAAAAAAAAATCAAGTTTCTTCTTTTCTTCATAATCCCAATAAGATGTTTTCTTCATTTAGCTCCAAATTGCCTTTTTATATCCATTTGTCCAAATCTTCCAATTCCAAATACCTAAAAATAAAAATAAATAAAACCAATTATTAGAACATTAATCAGTGCAAAATCAACACATAATAATAACAATAAATTCAATAATTTTGCACGTTATCAAATTCCCCTACACCAAACCAATGCTTGTCCTCAAGCATTTACTATACCAATGTCATTCAACTATTCTCCTCTTCACTCCTTCTCCTCCTTCATTTCATCATCCAACAATTCCAAATAGCACACATTGAAGTATTCAAGTCAAAACAACAATCCAGAGAACAAGTGATCATAGTACCCTTTAAAAGAAAATATAAGCATCCCAATAGACCCAATAATCTCATCAGAATTCAATAAACCAAGATCCGATACCCTTGCAAGGACTTCACTCTATGCACTTAAAGTGTTTAAGGGAATTTATCAATAACTCTCAAAATCAAAACATAGCATGATATTACCATAAGTTTTCTTATTAATCAAATCTCCAACACTGAATAGATGAATTCAAAACAAAAATCCGGAGGTCTTTACAAAGGTTGTAACTTGGCTTGGGTAAAAGTAGGGTAAAGGTAAATATGATGTGTAATGCATATCAAAGAAGCATGTTAAAGATTACAAAACATTTCTATTATCAAACCCATCCCATAACATGAAGTACAATCAACCCAAAAAAAAATATCCCAAGCAGAATCATCTCATTCCTCAATCCAAATTTATGAGCTTTTTTCTTTTTTTTTTTCCAAATTCCCTCAAATGAATTTTTTGGGAATTTTTTTCTGTTTTTTTTTTTTTCATTTGAATGACATTCTTGAGAATGAATGAAGAGTGCATACATAAATTTCCCCAAATCATATGAATAAATCTCTAAAAACAATTCCTAACATAAAATTCTCCAGTTCCCTTTACAAATAACCACTCATTCAAACTCTAAACACATGCTTCTTTGATATGAGAACCCCAAAAAAGGTTAAACGCAAAAAGAAGGCTGTGTGTAAATTTGTGTGGTTATAAAAAAAAGGATAAATGGTCAATTTGGTTTACTAGGGGATGAGTATGCACGGAAAGGTCTTTTTAAGATAGCTAAAATGTGTAAACCTAATTGTCCTCATCATATTAATGTATGAATTCATGAATGTGGTCTCAAAATTTATAGCAAAGCAAGTTTTAGAATAAACATACTATAATTGATGTACACTCATGAAGAAAAGTTAGAGCAATTATGATGATATGCTCTTAAGGCTCAAAAGCTCACAAAAGTGTTTAAATTTATATTAAATCTTGTACATTTTCATATAATTCAATTATCAAAGTCAATGAGATGCTTAAAACATTTTTTTTCAAAAATAACTAATCACATTTATCTCTTTCATGCATTTCAACTCAAATCAACAATGCATACTAACTCAGAAATTATTTTCAGACAAAAATCAGAAGAGTACGAAGTTCTAAGGAAAATAGAAGAAATAACATGGATGCATAAAATCCTCCCCCACACCTAAATTCTACATTGTCCTCAATGTATGCAAAAGGTGAGAAAGGAGAAAAAAACTAGCATGCAACTCAAAAAGACTAGCACAATTTTAAAATCGCAGCAAGTCTAAAAAAAATCACCCAATGCAATATATAAAAATAGGACAATAAAAAAAGAGAGAAAAGAGAAAACTCCCATATGGTGATGGTGTGGTTGTAGAGAGTTTTGAAAAGATTGAACCGCGAAGATGAAGATGAGATTATTTAAAACCGCAAGATCATATGGAAGAGAGAGAGTGCTTCTACCAAAAAAATTTTTATTCCTCTCCTAAAACCGCGTGATCACGCCCTAATGTCAGGACTGCTTCTGTCAAAAATTCTGATTTCACTAGTGAAAACCGCGTGATCATCTCTTAACACCAAGACTGCTTTTGTCTAAAATTTTTTTTCAATTGCTTTGGTATTTTTTGGCTTGATGCAACTCTTAAAATTTTCCATCTCGAGTACCTACAAAAATTAAAAGAAGAAAAAAATGACACTAATCAAATATGCCTAATTAATTAAGAAATTAAATAACAAACTAAACAAATTCAAGAAAAAAAATATTGGGTTGCCTCCCAACAAGCGCAATTGTTTAACGTCTTTATGCTCGACGTTTTTCATTTCTTTCTCTTCAAGGAGGCTTCAACTTCAATTTGGGAGGCTCATATAACTTCCCTTCCATATCTAATTGTGCATTCGAATCAAAATGAATATCACATTTTTCTTCATAAATTTCCTGCACAATTAAATCAACAATATTAACAAAACAATTTGATTAACACTCATTTGGGTATTTCATAAGATCAAAAATAATAAATTTAACAATCTCGTCGTCGAATTTGATGGAGAGAGTACCTTCGTCCACATCTATTTTTGTCTTTGATGTTTTCATGAATGGTCTTCCTAATAGAAGTGGAGCTGAATCTATGATGGTGTCTCCTTCTATTTTCAAGATGTAAAAATCAGTCAGAAAAATTAGTTCGTTAACCTATACTAAAACATCTTCAACAATTTCCTCCGGGTAAGCATAAAAATAGTCAGTTAATTGAATAACAACCCCAGTTTCTTTTACGGGATCTAATTTCAGAGGATTAGAAATTGAATAAGGCATGATATTTACAGGTGCTCCTAAATCTAACATGGCATGCTCAATTTTTTTCTTATCAATAACGCAAGTAAGAATGAACATACTTGGATCGGCACACTTTTCGGGTAAAGCTCTCTTGATCACATCAGACACATTCTCACATATTTTATCACCTCTTAACTTCTTAACTTCATTCTCTGAATTATCTAACCTACTAGGAAAATGTGGTACAATTACACTAGAAGTGTTAGGTAAAGAGGATTCGGATGTTACCTTGATTGAATTTTTATACATGCGTTCATCTTCTTTGTCCACATCCTTCCCTTCATCCACCTTCTTAGATATTAGGCTCAATTGAAATTTATTCCCACTTCTCAACATTATTGCACTGACGTTCTCTTTGGGATCCACCACCATTTGTGAGGAAAATCTTTCAGAATTTTGTGTTTCCAACCTACTAATCGAGATCGCTAGTTGGGAAATCTGACTCTCCAAATTTTGTGTACTTGCTCTCGTTTCCTGTTGAAATTGTTGAGTGTTAGTCGCAAGAGATTTTACAATATCTTCTAGAGACATACCTGAATTAAAAGGTTGTGTCGGTGCGTTGTTGGCATGTTGAATTGCTGAGGAGAATTTCTTGTCTATCCTCATTGGTTCCCGTAACCCAAATTTGGATGATTTCTCCATTCAAGATTGTAATTGCTAAAATAAGGATCATATGTACATTGAGGTTGACTAGGAAATCCTCCTACGACATTTACATGTTGAAAGGATTCTTCTTACAATGTTGGACACATATCCGTAGGATGTCCGGGAATTGAGCATATGCCACAAACCTTAGATACCTATGATTGTCTTATAGCCAACTGACGGACCAAAGCAGTTAGTTTAAAAATTTGATTTTCAAGATTTAAGTGACTTACCTCATTAACCCGTTTTGTAGTTCCATCCACTCTCATTCCAAATTGTTGAGAATTTTTTACCATATTTGAAATTAACTATCTGGCTTCTTCTGGTGTTTTATCGACCAAAGCTCCTCCACTGGCTGCATCTACCATATTTCTATCCATGGGTAGAAGTCTTTCATAAAAATATTGAATCAAGAGCTAATCCGATATTTGATGATGCGGACAGCTAGTACAGAGTTGCTTGAACCTTTCCCAATATTCATATAATGTCTCTCCACTAAATTGTCTGATCCCACATATTTCCTTTCTGATGTTATCAGCTCTAGATGCAAGAAAAAATTTCTCCAAAAATAATCTATGCATTTCATTCCATGTATTTACCAAACCGGATGGTAAATAATACAACCAATCTTTTGCCATGTCCTTTAGAGAAAAAGGAAAGGCTCTCAATTTTATTTGATCTTCGGTCACAACTTAGGGCTTCATACTCGAGCAAACAACGTGGAATTCCTTTAGATGTTTATGTGGATCCTCACCTGGAAGACCATGAAAAATAGGAAGTAAGTGAATCAAACCAGATTTGAGTTTGAATGACACCTCAAGAGTTGGGTATTCGATGCACAAGGGTTGTTGGTTAAAAATTGGTATAGCTAACTCCTTCAGAGTCCTTTAACGATCTGTCATCTTTTCTTTCTCTTCAAAAATCAATAAATAAGTAAAAAACACAAACTAAGAAATTAATATAGTTTCTCGGCAACGACGCCAAAATTTTGACAGGTTGTCGAAACCCTCAAAATTAATACTGATTTTTTGATGCGATAAATTTATATTAATAGTGGTACCAGGTCGAATCTCAAGGGAACTAAATTGATTTTATTTCTTAGTTATGTATTAAAAATAAAAATGAGGGTTTTGTCAAATAAATTTCTAAATTAAAAATAATAACTAAAAAAAATAAGAAATAAATTAACAATGAAAATAATAAATATTAAATGAAAATCAATCTAGCAAAACTCTGATTCAAGGGTTCACCACATTCAATTGTTTTACTGATCATAGGTTAAAAATATTTTTCTTGCAATTCAAGTATTTAACCTTAGATTTATTATGATAGCCGTAATAAATATTGTATTTTCCTAATTTAATAAACCAAACCCAACATCCAATCAAAATTTATCATTAATAGATTGGGCACGATAGCGTTCCATATCAATATAATGACAGCATTAAGTTTTGTGAAAATAGTTTAACCAAAATACAAATAATTGGGATAGCCCCAATTATTTAATTTTGTTCCATCGACTCCCTAGGTTAAACATGAATACCGGTAAAAGACCTATAAACAAAAAAATAACATAGTTGCTACTTGTACCATTCATTCATGACAATCACGGATCACTGAAATCCTGGATAGTAATAGAAAAATTAATATTGAATTAAATTGTCAAATTAACCAATACCAATTTTTCATATAAATAAAATTAAGAACCAATGAATACTTGAATTAAAAGGGCAAGAAAATAAATTAAGAACCTAACCTCTCACAATGAATACAATCAAATGAAAATTCTCCTTAAATCAGAAAAATAAACTAACCACTCATGGTGGTGAGTCTTCAAAAGAAAATAAAAAGAAAACAAAAAGAAAAAAATTATTCTAGGAAGAATGAATGAGGCAGCAGCTACCACCCCTTAAGAATATGAATTGTGTTCCTCCTTTGTTAATATATATAGAATGGGCAGCCGCTTCTTCTTTGCTTCTTGGATGAATAGTAGCATCCTTGTGGAAAGAATCTTCAGAAAATATGTAGCCACTTCTTGTTTTCTTGGAAAGAAAATAATAGCCGCGGCCCTTGGTGAGATGCCCTTCTTTTTCTGATTTTTGTTTCTTTATTTTAAAAAGAAGACTCCAAACAAAATAAGGACTCGTCAATAAGGAAAATAAAAATTAACTCCTAAAACAATTTTAGTAAAAGTAAAATTCTTACTAAAATTAACTAAAACTAAAAAAATCAAGTTTCTTCTTTTCTTCATAAGCCCAATAAGATGTTTTCTTCATTTAGCTCCAAATTGTCTTTTTGAGTTCATTTTGTCCAAATCTTCTAATTCCAAATACTTATAAAACCAATTATTAGGACATTAACCAATGCAAAATCAACACATAATAATAACAATAAATTCAATAATTTAGCACATTATCAGAGAGAAGCACTAGTAACTTCTGAACAGATAGAGGAAGGAAACACCTCAGAAGCCAAAGGAAAAAAGGAGTAAGGGGGAGAACAACCCCAAAGTGACTCGCCTCCTCCCAAAACACAAAAGGAGACTAGGGAATCACCAACATCTCCACCACCTCCCAAAGGATCAACAAGGTTGAGATTTCCATTAGAACAGGTAAACAAAAAGGTGTTCTACAACTCAAATACAATCTCTCAATCAAAGAAGGGCAAATCTAAGGGCAAGTCTATAAAATCTGATGGACTTTACTCTTGTGATTCTTTCAACAAAAAGTTCATCACTAAGTCTGCACTACAAAAACCCAAAGAAGCTAAGCACTAAAAAGTAGATTGTCACCTTGCCACTAACAAGACCGGGGTTAATCAATCTCTAGATATTTTTGGCAAGTTTAGCTCCATAGACTTCCATTCGCCAAACTTGAAGAGGAGTATTACAAATCTAGTGGCAAACAACTAACAATCAATTCAAGACTTGATGGATATTAGAGAATGAGATTGGTTAAAGTTAGTTCAAGCCCAAGTCTAGCCCAAAAAGAAGTCAAAATCATGGCCCAAGGAGTTTCCAAAGTCTAGACTAAAAATGGCCAAAAGTATTGGCCAAGAAATATATTTTGGGTTTTGGATATTGCCCAATCTAGCTAAACCCAGGCCATATTAGGTCCCAAACCAAGGTAGTCCATTGGCTCAAGAAATTCTCAAAGCCCGCCTCTAACTATGATTGATTTAATCAATCATTGTGTTTGATTTAATCAACCACATGATCATTATAATTGATTGTGTCAAACATTACATATTTTGTTGATTTAGTCAATTACTAAGATTGACTTAGTCAACTATTACATATTTGGTTGATTTAGTTAATCACTTAGATTGATTTAGTCAACCACTAGTTGATGATTTATTTATTCAATCATTATATATTTAGAAGACTGAATTTATTCTGATTCCTTTCCTTCTTACTGACTTTATTCTGATTTTCTTTTTTGGTCTCTTGAGTGGCTGGTTATTGTTTAAATAAGACCTCTCCCTACACTTTGTGAACAAGCAAGCAGAGACAATCCTCTCTCTAGCAATTATTTATCTTTCTTGCAAAATTCTCAAGGGATAATTTTCCCTCTTGTGATACTTTTCAGCAATCAATAGAAAGAAGATTCTTTCTTTATTATTTTCTTCTTCTTTATGTTCTTGATGTAATATATAAAATTTTGACAATGAGAGCTTGTTAATCTGGCACCTTAGACTAACTAGATCATCTCAAAAACTTGCTCGTTATTGGTATGGGAAATGCTCAGGAAAAAAAAAACAAAGAGCAAGCTTGTGATACACCTTAGCAATCAAAAGAAAGAAGATTCTTTCTTCATTATTTTCATCTTATTTATGTTCTTGATGAGATATTTAAAATTTCAACAATGACCGCTCGTTAAATTGGGAACTTGGACCAAGTCAACCATCTCAACAACTTGCTTATTATTGGTATGAGAAAATGCTAAGAAAGAAAAAAAAAAAAAAAAAGAGCACATTTGAAATAGAGAAAATGTTAAGAGTGGGAATTGAACCCATTCACTTTCAGACCAGATCTTTAATCTAGGGCCATAGACCAACTCAGCGAACACAACTTGTTCATTATTGGTATTGGAAAATGCTTGGAAAAGAAGAATGAAAAGAAAGAGCATACTTGCACCTAAATAGTAAAAGGAGGCACACATTAAACAAGTTTAATGCAACAGCAAATTTAATGTAATTGAGACAAGAATCGGTTGACTCAACTAAAATCTAGGCAGGCATAAATGCATTCACTAAAATCTAGACAAACATAAATGCATGTCTTCACAAAATCATGGCATTTATAAACTTAATGTTACATAGACTAATTCCCATTTTTGAGCTAAGCCTGACTTAATGTGTTTGTAACATTTTCCATTGTACTAAAAAATAGAGAAATTGTTTTGAGTGGGATTTAAACCCACACCCTTTCTAACCAGAACCTTAATCTGGCGTCTTAGACCAATTCGGGCAACCCAACAAGTTACTTGTTATTGGTATGGGAAAATTCTCAGAAAATAAGAAAGAAAATAAAAAGTAGACTTGCACTTGATACTAGTAAAAGGAGGCACACCTCAAACAAGTCTAATGTTGTAGCAAATTTAATGTAATAGAGAAAAGAAATGACTGGCTCAACTAAAATCTGGATAGAGACAAATGCATCTATTCACAAAATTGTGGCATTTATGAACTTAAAATTATGTAGGCTAATTCCCATTTCCTAGCTAAGCCTCACTCAGTGTGTTTGTATCATTTTTCCGTTGTATTAAAAAATAGAGAAATTTTTGAGTGTGGGATTTGAACCCCTTCGAACTAGAATGTTAATATGGCACCTTAGACAAACTCGACCATCTTAACAACTTCCTCTTTATTGGTGTGGGAAAATGCTTGAAAAAGAAGAAAGAAAAGAAAGGGCAAACTTGCACCTGAAACAGGTAAAAGGAGGCACACCTCAAAAAAGTCTAATGCTATAGCAAATTTAACATAATAGAGAGCTGAAATGACTAACTCAACAAAAATCTAAAAAGAGACAAATACACGTATTTTCAAAAACATGGCATTTATGAACTTAAAATTATGTAGGCTAATTCCAATTTCCTAGCTAAGCCTCACTCAGTGTTTCTGTTTCATTTTTTGTTGTAATAAAACATTGAGAAATTGTTAAGAGTGGGATTTGAACTCACACCCTTTCGAACTGGAACCTTAATATGGCATGTTAGTCCAACTCAGCCATCTCATCAACTTGTTTGTTATTGGTATGGGAAAGTGTTCAAAAAAGAAAAAAGAAAAGAAAGAGCAGACTTGCACCTGAAACAAGCAAAAGGGAGCACAACTCAAACAAGTATAATGTTGTAGCAAATTTAATATAATAGAGACAAGAAATGACTGACTCAACTAAAATTTGAACAAAGACAAATGGAAGCACATGGCATTTATGAACTTAAAATTACATAGGCCGATTCCCATATCCTAGCTAAATCTCACTCGATATGTTTGAATCATTTTCCTTTGCACTAAAAAATAGAGAAATTATTAAGAGTAGGATTTAAAGTCGCACCCTTTCAGAGTAGAACCTTAATTTGATGCCTTAGACCAACTCGGTCATCTCATCAACTTGCTAGTTATTGTTATGGGAAAATGCTTGAAAAAGAAGAATAAAAAGAAAGAGCAAACTTGCAACTAAAATAAGAAAAAAGGAGGCACACCTAAAACAAGACTAATGCCGTAGCAAATTTAACTTAATAGAGACAAGAAATGACTAGTTCTACTAAAATTCGGATAGAAACAAATGCAAAATTGTTGAGAGTGGGATTTGAACCCACGCCCTTTCGGACCAATACCTTAATCTAATGCCTTAGACCAACTTGGCCATCTCAACAACCTGCTTATCATTGGCATGGGAAAATGCTCGGAAAATAAGAGAGAAAAGAAAAAGCAGAGTTACATATAAAACAGGTTAAAGGTGGCACACCTTAAACATGTCTAATGTTGTAGCAAATTTAACCTACTAGAGGCAAGAAACGAATGACTCAACTAAAATCTGGACAAAGACAAATGCATGCTTTCACAAAATTATGGCATTTATGAACTTAAAATTATATAGGCTAACTTCCATTTCCTAGCTCAGCCTCATTCAGTGTCTTTGTACCATTTTCCATTGTACTAAAAAATAGAGAAATTGTTGAGAGTGGGATTTGAACCTATGCTCTTTCGGACAAAAACCTTAATCTGGCATCATAGACCAACTCGGCCATCTCAACAACTTACTTGTTATTGGTATGGGAAAATGCTCGAAAAAGAAGAATGAAAAGAAAGTGTGGAGTTGCATAGGAAACAGGTGAAGGAGGCACACCTCAAGAATGTCTAATGTTGCAGCAAATTTAGCCTAACAAAGACAAGAAACGACAGACTCAACTAAAATCTGTACAAAGATGAATGTATATTTTCACAAAATCATGGCATTTAAGAACTTAAAATGACATCGGCTAATTCTCATTTCCTAGCTAAACCTCACTTAGTGTGTCTATATCATTTTCCATTATACAAAAAAATAAAGAAATTGTTGAGAGTGGGATTTGAATACGCACCCTTTTGGACCAGAACCTTAATTTGGCATCCTAAACCAACTTGGGCATCTCAACAAGTTGCTCATTATTGGTATGGGAAAATACTCAGAAAAGAAGGAAGAAAAGAAAAAGTAGACTTGCACATGAAATAGGTAAAAGGGGGCATACCTCAAACAAGTCTAATGCTATGGCAAATCTAACATAATGGATACAACAAATGATTGACTCAACTAAAATTTGGATAAAGACAAATGTATGCTTTCACAAAATCATGACATTTATGAACTTAAAATTACGTAGGCTAATTCCCATTTCCTAACTCAGCCTTACTCGGTGTGTCCGTATTAGTTTCCATTGTACTAAGAAAATAGAAAGTATTGAGAGTGGGATTTGAACACATACCCTTTTGGATCAGAACCTTAATCTAGCGCCTTAGACCAACATGGCCATCTCAACAACTTGCTCATCTTTTGTATGGAAAAATGCTCAGAAAAGAAGAAAGAAAAGAAAGAGCAGACTTGCACACAAAACCAGTAAAATGAGCCATACCTCAAACAAGTCTAATGTTGCATCAGATTTAACGTAATAGAGACAAAAAACGACTAACTCAACTAAAATTTGGACAAAGACAAATGCATATTTTCACAAAATCATGGCATTTATGAACATAAAATTATGTTGGCTAAATCCCATTTCCTAGCTCAACCTCACTCGGCGTGTCTGTATCGTTTTCCATTGTCTTTAAAAAAAAAGAGAAATTGTTGAGAGTGGGATTGAATTCACGCCCTTTCGGACTAGAACCTTAATTATCTCAACAACTTGCTCGTTATTGGTATGGGACAATGGCTAGAAAAGAAGAAAGAAAATAAAGAGCAAACTTACACATGAAACAGATAAAAGGAGGCACACCTCAAACAAGTCTAATGCTTCGACAAATTTAACATAATATAGATAAGAAACGATTGACTCAACTAAAATCTGGACAAAGACAAATGCATGTTTTCACAAAATCATGGTATTTATGAACTTAAAATTACATAGGGTAATTCACATTTTCTAGCTAAGCCTCACCGGTATGTTTGTGTCATTTTCCGTTGTACTAAAAAATAGAGAAATTGTTGAGAGTGGGATTTGAACCCACACCCTTTTGGACCAGAATCTTAAATTGGCACCTTAGATCAACTCAGTCATCTCAATAACTTGCTCATTATAGGGATGGGAAAATGCTCAGAAAAGAAGAAAGAAGAGAAAGAACAGACTTGCACATGAAATAACTAAACGGAGGCACACCTCAAACATGTCTAATGTATAGAGACGAGACCAGGCTGGGCTTAGTCGGTTCTGGTTTGGTTCCTGGATGGCATAGGAGCCGTGGGCTGGTTTAGCCATGGTTTCGAGGCCTTCAAAGGCCCGGTCGGGCCGGGCTGGTTCCATTTCATTAAAAGAAAATTTCCTAGAATCGGCCTGATCCGATGAACCAAGCCCGCCATGCCATGCCTAGCCAGGCCAGTTCACACAAATTTCCTTTTCTTTGTTTTTTTTTTCAAACTCTCTCTCTCTCTCTCTTTATCTCACTTCTCCTTTTTTATCCCTTTGTTTTTTTTTTTTTAACTCTCTTTGTGGTTTTTTTTTTTAATTTTTTAACTCTGTTTTTTCTTAAAACTCACTTTTTTTTTGCTCTCTCTCTCTCTCTTTTTCCCAAAACTCTCTTTGGTTTTTTTATATCCTTTTTTTTTAATTCTTTTTTACTCTCTTTGTTTTTTTTTTTTTTTTTTTTTACTTCTCTTTGTTATTTTTTTCCTTACCTCTCTTTGTTTTTTTTTTTTTAACTCATTTTTTTTATTGAAATCAACCAATAAATAGATTAAGAAAGAAATTATAGACATGAAAAATTTTTAGAGTGGTTCCATCAAATTCGGTGTACATCCACTACCAAACTCTTCATTTGGATTTTCAAATCCATTAATTTTCTGTGATTACATTTTTTTTTGAATTTTTACAAAGATGATTTTTTATTTTTTATTTTTTTACATGTTTACATAATTTTCCTATGCACTAAAATTTTATTTTTCCTTCTTCATCTTTCGTATCCGAGTTTTTGTCCATACATTGCATTCTTTTTTTTTTTCGCATCCTTCCAATCTTTAATGCAAATCAAGGCTTCCAAAGTGTTGTTTGCCAAATTCGTATACTTTTTTGTTAAAACTTGACCACCTGCACTAAAAGCACTTTCCAATGACACTGTGGATTCTACATGGGTTAGTATATTTTTGGCTATTTTGACGAAAATTGGATAGTAAGATGTATTATTTTTCTACTAACCTAATATATCAAAATAATCATCATCATCACAATCTTTTATCTATATGTTTGTTGGTATAAAATTAATTCATAGAAGTTCTTTGTTTTTTCCTTAATATATGTAAAGGATTAAATGAAATTGAAGATGAACGACTATTGAACTATCACTAATACTATTACCTACATTACTACTACTTATATTATAATGTTCATTTTCATATAATTGAAATATGGTTTATAAAGTATGATATATTTATTGTTTTAAAAGTTGTCAGTTAATATATATTTTAATTGGAAAACTATCAACAAAACAATCTATTAACATTTCAATACCTTTAACTTTTACACGTGAATCTAAAACACTTTCTACTACATACAAAATAAGAATTTTTCATAATATTTAAAAAATTTTATTTTCATTAGCTGAACAATGTCACTAAATTTATCTTCATTTTTAAATTAACTAAATACGAAACAAATTTTACAAAGATTATGTAATATTAAATGAGTTATTGGATAGTAAACTCCGGAAGATAAATTTGTACATATATAAAAAATTTCCAATTATTGAGTTAGTGTTGTTGCAAAATCAAAAACAATATTATCAATAAAACCATATTTATAATTAGAATTAATAAATTCAATTAAACCATTTCTAAAAGTAATTACACATTATAACATATCATAAGTTGAGTTCTACCTAGTGTCACATTCTTGTTTAAATTTTTTAAATTTTATTTTATATAAATTACATAATTGTCTCATTTCTTGGATTTTTGTCAAAAAATTTCTAATTTGATAAATTAAATCACGAATGGTTTGTGAAACTACTTAACCGCTTCTAAACTATCTTTAACATATAAATTTAAAATATGATATGTATACTTATTATGAAAAAATGTTCCATCAAATATTGTTTTTAAAGTATTTTTTAAAGTATTAATGACACTAGTATTAGCCGATGTATTATCGAATGATATAAAAAAAAATTCTATCAATAATGTCATATTCATGAATACCATTCATAATTACTTTAACTATGTGAGAATCGGTAAGTGAGTATTCCCAACATTCAAAAGTTAATATTCTTTTTTTCAAAATCCAAGAATTATTAATCCAATGACAAGTTACTATACTAAAGTGTTCTTTTTTAGTTTCATTTATCCAAGAATCCAAGTTTATTGAAAATTTACAATAATGTTCATAAAATTTGCAATTCAACCATCTTTTAAGGTTTGAAATTGATGTAGTGACCTCCTCCTACCAGATTTTCTACTACTTTTTTTATAACTCAGTTATAAATATTTTTAAGCATATTCTTCAAAAACTTCATATTCAATTATATTAAGTGATAATTCTTTTCTTACTATCCATTCTATTTGACCAATTTTTTCGTCTCTGTATTATATTTAACTGCATTCGTAACATTTCCTCCAGTGGCTATTTATGTTTGCCTAGTTTGAGATAATTTATCAAGATGATCTCTAACCATGTGTCTCTTAAGTGTCCTCATACTCCAACCCTTCAAAAATTTATATTTTTGATAACAAATTTTACAAGCTGCTTTTTGCTCCTCATAATTTTTAACAAAATAATCCCATACATTAAAATCATTTTTTCTAGTACGTGTGTTAGATTATGTGTTATTAGGTTTATTTTTCTTCCAAAAGATTATCAATATCTATGTATTCCGAAATGCACTCTTAAAAAAATGAAAACGGGGGGGGGGGGGTGAAGAGATTGTTGTGAAGATTGTGTTCCAATCAATTTTTTTTTTTTAAAAAAATTAAGTTTAAATATGTAAAAAAAATTAATGCGAATGAATTAATTATGCAAAAAAAGTAAATTCGTAAAAAATTAAATGTTATCGACTTGACGGAGATCACGATTGTTTTTCATTAAATCTTGAAAATTTGAACTTCCAACCTTGAAATCTTACCAAATTTTGATGGATCTTATACATAGTGTGATTAAAGAAATTGGAGATAAGTTGAAAATGGAAATGCTGGTGTGATTGAAAATGGTAGTGTGATTGGAAATGGTGTGATTAGTAGGAGATGAAAATGTGTTTAGTGTGAGAGAGAGTTGTAGGAAATTAAAATAGAGCTGTTGTATAGTGATTTTGAGAGGGTGTAATAAAGTAGACAGAATAAGATTGTGAGAGAGATTATGAGATTTTGTTGTATGAAATTTGAAAATGAGATAAGACCTATTTTTGGAAAATTTTTTGATCTTATAGACCAAAATACCCCTCAAACTATCCGTAAATATAGTTGTTGGAGGGGTCAAAATTGGAAAAAAATCAAAAAAAAATTGAAATGGTCGTTGGAACTAGTATGCAGGTTTTGGGCCCGGGTTGGTTTTATGGCGATTCTAAGCTTGTGCCGGGCCAGTTCTATGTTCGTGTCGGGCCAGTTCCTGACTTCAAAAAGCATGGAACCAAACCCCGCTACTATAGCTGGGCTGGCCTGGTTCTGGCTTATAGTTCACCAAGGCCGATTTTCGGTCTAGGCTTTTCATGGTTGACTAGGCCAGTTTTTGAGTCGGAATGCAGCAGCAAATTTAACATAATATAGACAAGAAACAGTTGACTCAACTAAAATCTAGACAAAAACAAATACATATTTTTACAAAATCATGACAATTATGAACTTAAAATTGCATAGGCAAATTCCCATTTCCAAGCTAAGTCTCACTCTGTGTGTCTGTATCAATTTTCCGTTGTACTAAAACATAGAAAAATTATAGTGTGAGATTTGAACCCATGCCCTTTCAGACCAAAACCTTAATTTGGTGCCTTAGACCAACTCGACTACCTCAACAATTTGCTCATTATAGGTATTAGAAAATGCTTTCAAAAGAAGAAAGAAAAGAAAGAGCAAACTTGCAGCTGAAATAGGCAAAAGGAGGCACATGTCAAATAAGTCTAATACTATAACAAATTTAACATTATAAAGACAAGAGATGATCGACTCAACTAAAATCTGGATAGAGACAAGTGCATGTATTCACAAAATCATGGTATTTATGAACTTAAAATTACCTAGGCTAATTCTCATTTGCTAGCTATGCCTCACCTAATGTGTCTATATCATTTTCCTTTGTTCTAAAAAATAGAGAAATTGTTAAGAGTGGGATTTGAACCCCAAACCCTTTCAAACCAGAACCTTAATTTGGCACCTTATACCAACTCAGTCATCTCAACAACTTGCTCGTTATTGGTATGAAAAAATGCTCAGAAAAGAAGAAAGAAAAGAAACAACAGACTTGCACATAAAACTGGTAAAATGAGGCACACCTCAAACAAGTCTATTGCTATAGCAAATTTAACATAATAGAGACAAGAAAGGACAGACTCAACTAAAATTAGGACAAAGACAAACACATGTTTTCACAAAATCATGGCATTTATGAACATAAAATTATGTAGGCTAATTCTCATTTCCTAGCTCAGCCTCACTCCATGTATCTGTATCATTTTCCATTGTACTAAAAAAATGAAAAATTGTTGAGAGTGGGGATTTGAACCCATACCCTTTTAAACCAAAACCTTAATTTACGTGTCATATACCAACCCGGCCATCTCAACAACTTGCTTATTATTGGTATAGGAATATTCTAGGAAAAGAAGAAAGAAAAGAAAGAGTAGACTTGTACATGAAAGAAGTAAAAAGAGGCACACCTCAAACAAGTCTAATGTTGTAACAAATTTAGCATAATAGAGACAAGTAACGATTGATTTAACTAAAATCTGGACAAAGACAATTGCTTGTTTTTCCAAAATCGTGGCATTTATGAACTTAAAATTATGTAGGCTAATTCTCATTTCCTAGCTACACCTCACTCGGTGTGTCTGTATCATTTTCCATTATACTAAAAAATAGAAAATAGTAGAGAGTGGGATTTCAACCCATGCCCTTTTGGGCTATAACCTTAATCTGGCATATTAAACCAACTTGACTGTCTTAACAACATGCTCATTATCAGTATGGGAATATGATTTGGCAGGAAGAAAGAAAAGAAAGAGTAGACTCGCACCTGAAACATTTAAAAGTAGGCACACGTCAATCAAGTATAATAGTGCAAATAGATAGAGTCAAATGCATGTATTCACAAAACCATTGCATTTATCAACTTAAAATTATATAGGCTAATTCCTATTTCCTAGCTATGCCTCTCTCAGTGTATCTATATAATTTTCTGTTGCACTAAAAAATAGAGAAATTGTTGAGAGTGGGATTTGAACCCACGCCCTTTCGGACCAGAACCTTAATCTGGCGCCTTAGACCAACTCGGCCATCTCAACAACTTGTTTAATGTTGGTAAGGGAAAATGCTTGGAAAAGAAGAAAGAAAGGAAACACCGGACTTGCACATGAAATAGGGAAAAGGGGTACAAGTCAAACAAGTCTAATGCCACAGCAAATTTAACATAATAGAGACAAGATGCGACTGACTCAAGTAAAATATAGATAAAGACAATTGCATATTCTCAAAAAATCATGGCATTTATGAACTTAAAATTACATAGGCTAATTCTCATTTCCTAGCTAAGCCTCACTCAGTATGTTTGTATTATTTTTCGTTGTACTAACAAATAGTGAAGTTGTTGAGAGTGGGATGTAAACGTATGCCCTTTTGGACCAGATGCTTAATCTGACACCTTAGACCAACTCGGCCATGTCAACAACCTGCTCATCATTGGTTTGGGAAAATCCTCACAAAATAAGAGAGAGAAGAAAAAAGTAGACTTGCACATGAAACATTTTAAAGGTGGCACACTTGAAACATGTCTAATGTTGTAGTAAATTTAACCAAATAGAGGTAAGAAATGACTAACTCAACTAAAATCTGGACAAAGACAAATGCATGCTTTCAAAATATCATGACATTTATGAACTTAAAATTATGTAAGCTAACTCCCATTTCCTAGGTCAGCCTCACTGGTGTGTTTGTACCATATTTTATTATACTAAAAAATTGAGAAATTGTTGAGAGTGGAATTTGAACATACGCCCTTTCAAAACACAACCTTAATCTAGCACATTGGACTAACTCGGACATCTCAAAATTTTGCTTGTTATTGGCATGGGAAAATGTTCAGAGGGGAAGAAAGAAGAAACAAAGTAGACTTGCACTTGAAATAGGTAAATGGAGATAGACCTCAAACAAGTCTAATGCAATAGCAAATTTAACATAATAGAGACCAAAAACTACTGACTTAACAAAAATCTTGATAAAGAAAAATGCATGTTTTCACAAAATCATGGCATTTATGAACTTAAAATTACGTAGGCTAAATACCATTTCCTATTTAAGCCTCATTGTTATGTCTATATCATTTTCTGTTGTACGAAAAAATATAAAAATTGTTAAAAGTGGAATTTGAACTCACGCCCTTTCGGACCTTAATCTGGCACCTTAGACCAACTCGGCCATCTCAACAACTTGCTCGTTATTGGTAAGGGAAAATGCTCAGAAAAGAAGACAGAAAGGAAGAGTAAACTTGCACAAGAAACGGGTAAAAAGGGGCTCAACTCAAACAAGTCTAATGCTATAGCAAATTTAATAAAAGACAGAAAAGAAGTGACTTATTCAACAAAATAATGGACAAAGACAAATGTATGTTTTTACAAAATCATGATATTTATGAACTTAAAATTACATAGGCTAATTCTCGTTTCCTAGCTAAGCCTCACTTGATATGTTTGTAACATTTTCCATTGTACAAAAAAATAGAGAAATTGTTATGAGTAGGATTTGAACACATGTCCTTTTAGACTAGACCCTTAATCTAGCATCTTAAACCAACTTGGCCATCTCAACAACTTACTCATCATTGGTATGGGAAAATACTCGAAAAATAAGAGAGAAAAGAAAAAGCAGACTTGCACATGAAACACGTAAAAGGAGGCACATTTCAAACATGTCTAATGTTGCAGCAAATTTAACCTAACAGAGGCAAGAAACAACTGACTCAACTAAAATCTTAACAAAGTCAAATGCATGTTTTCACAAAATCATAACATTTATGAACTTAAAATTACATAGGCTAACTCACATTTCCTTGCTAAGCCTTACTCGATGTGTTTGTATCATTTTCCGTTGTACTAAAAAAAAAAAAAAAAGAAATTGTTAAGAGTGGGATTTGAACTCATACCCTTTCAGACCAAAACCTTAATTTGGTGCCTTAAACCAATTCGACCATCTTAACAACTTGCTTGTTATTGGTTTGGGAAAATGCTTGGAAGCAAAGAAAGTAAAGAAAGAGCCGACTTGCACATGAAATAGGTAAAATGAGGCACAAGTCAAACAAGTCTAATGCCGCAGAAAATTTAACAAAATAGAGATAAGATGCAACTTACTCAACTTAAATATAGACAATGACAAATGCATGCTTTCACAAAATCATGGCATTTATGAACTTAAAATTACATAGGCTAATTCCTATTTCCTGGCTAAGCCTTACTCGGTGTGTTTGTATTATTTTCTGTTGTACTTAAAAATAGAGAAATTATTGACAATGGGATTTGAACCCACACCCTTTTGGATGAGAAGCTTTATCTGGCGCCTTTGACCAACTCGAACATCTCAACATCCTGCTCGTCATTGGTATGGGGAAATGCTCAAAAAATAAGAGAGAAAATAAAAGCAGACTTGGACATGAAACAGGTTAAAGGCAACATACCTAGAACTTGTCTAATGTTACAACAAATTTAACCTAATAGAGGCAACAAATGACTGACACAACTAAAATCTGGACAAAGATAAATGATTGCTTTCACAAAATCATATCATTTTTGAACTTAAAATTATGTAGTTCCTAGCTCAACCTCATTGTTGTGTCTGTACCATTTTCCGTTGTATTAAAAATTAGAGAAATTGTTGAGAGTGGGATTTGAACCCACACCATTTCGGATCATAACCTTAATCTGGCGCCTTAGACCAACTTAAACATTGAACAACTTGCTCGTTATTGGCTTGGGAGGATGCTCGGAAGAGAAGAAAGAAAAAATAGAGCCGACTTGCATATGAAATAGGTAAAAGGAGGCACACCTCAAACAAGTCTAATACTACAGCAAATTTAACATATTAGAGACAAGAAATGACTGACTCAACTAAAATCTAGACAAAGACAAATGCATGTATTCACAAAATCATGACTTTTATGATCTTAAAATTATGTTGGCCAATTACCATTTCCCAGCTAAGCCTTTATCATGTGTTTGTATCATTTTTCATTGAATGAAAAAAAAAAAATGTTGAGAGTGGGATTTGAACGTCCTTTCGGACCAAAACCTTAATTTGGCACTCGAGAACAACTCGACCATCTCAAGAACTTGCTCGTTATTGGTAAGAAGTGACTGACTCAACAAAAAGATGGATAAAGACAAATGCATGTTTTCACAAAATCATGGCATTTATGAACTTAAAATTACATAGGCTAATTCCCATTTCCTAGCTAAGCCTCACTCGGTGTGTTTAGAACATTTTTTATTGTACTAAAAAAATAGAGAAACTATTGTGAATGGGATTTGAACACATGCACTTTCAGACTAGAACCTTAATCTAGCACCTTAAACCAACTTGGCCATCTCAACAACTTGCTCAATACCAGTATGGGAAAATACTTGGAAAATAAAAGAGAAAAGAAAGAGCAGACTTACACTTGAAACACATAAAAGGAGGCACACTTCAAACATGTCTAATGTTGCATCAAATTTAACCTAATGGAGGCAAAAAATAACTAACTCAACTAAAATATGGACACAGACAAA
This sequence comes from Dillenia turbinata, assembly GCA_037126225.1. Lineage (NCBI taxonomy): Eukaryota > Viridiplantae > Streptophyta > Magnoliopsida > Dilleniales > Dilleniaceae > Dillenia > Dillenia turbinata. The sequence goes on from JBAMMX010000009.1 coordinate 10,290,170, forward strand.
TGCATATTTTCACAAAATCATTGTATTTAGAAGCTTAAAACTACACAGGCTAATTCCCATTTCCTAGCTAAGCCTCACCCAGTATGTCTGTACCATTTTCTATTGTACTAAAAAATAGAAAAATTATTGAGAGTGAGATTTGAATCTATGCCCTTTTAGACCAAAACCTTAACCGGGCACTTTAGACCAGTTCGACCATCTCAACAACTTGCTCCTTATTGGTTTAGGAAAATGCTCAAAAGAGAAGAAAGCAAAGAGAGCAGACTTGTAGCTGAAATGGGGAAAAGGGGACACAAGTAAAACAAGTCTAATGCTGCAACAAATTTAACATAATAGAGATCAGATGCGACTAACTCAACATAAATTAAACAAAGACGAATTCATGCTTTCACAAAATCATGGCATTTATGAACTTAAAATTACATAGGCTAATTAATATTTCCTAGCTAAGCCTCACTCTATGTGTTTGTATCATTTTTCGTTGCACTAAAAAATAGATAAATTGTTGATAATGGGACTTGAACCCATGCCCTTTCAGACAAGAACCTTAATCTAGCGCCTTAGACTAACTCAACCATTTCAACAACCTATTCATCATTGGTATGGGAAAATGCAAGGAAAATAAGAGAGAAAAGAAAAAACAAACGTGCATATGAAACAAGTTATAGGTGACATACCTGAAACATGTCTAATGTTATAGCAAATTTAACCTAATAAAGGAAAGAAACAACTAACTCAACTAAAATCTGGACAAAAACAAATGCATACTTTCACAAAATCATGACATTTATGAACTTAAAATTATGTAGGCTAACTCCCATTTCCTAGCTCAGCCTTACTCGATGTGTCTGTACCATTTTCTGTTGTACTAAAAAGTAGAGAAATTGTTAAGAGTGAGATTTGAGCCCATGCCCTTTCAGACCAAAACCTTAATTTAGCACATTAGACCAACTTTGTCATCTCAACAACTTGCTCATTCTTAGCATGGGAAAATGCTTAAAAAAGAAGAAAGAAAGAAAATAAAAAAGAGCAAACTTGCAAATGAAACAGATAAAAGGTGGCATGTTTCAAACAAGTCGAATGCTGTAGCAAACTTAACATAATAAAGACAAGAAATGGCTGACTAAAAAAAATCTAGACAAAGACAAATGCATGTTTTCACAAAATCATGGCATTTATGAACTTTAAATTACGTAGGCTAAATACAATTTCCCAGCTAAGCCTAAATCGGTGATTTTGTATCATTTTTCGTTGTATTAAAAAATAGATAAATTGTTGAGATCGAGATTTAAACCCAAACCCTTTCAGACCATAACCTTAATCTGGCACCTTAGACCAACTAGGCCATTTCAACAACTTATTTGTTATTGGTAAGGGAAAATGCTTGGAAAAGAAGAAAGAATAGAAAGAGCAAACTTGCACATGAAACGTTATTAGTAAGGGAAAATGCTTGGAAAAGAAGAAAGAATAGAAAGAGCAGACTTGCACATGGAATAAGTAAAATGGAGCTCAACTTAAACAAGTCTAATGCTACAGCAAACTTAACAAAGGGGAGATAAGAAGTGACTAACTCTGCAAAAATATGGACATAGACAAATGCATGTTTTCACAAAATCATGGCATCCATGAACTTAAAATTACATAGGCTAATTCTCATTTCCTAGCTAAAGCTCACTTGGTGTGTTTGTAACATTTTTCGTTGTACTCAAAAATAGAGAAATTGTTGAAAGTGGAATTTGAAACCATACCCTTTTGGACAAGAACCTTAATCTTGCACCTTAAACCCACTCGACCATCTCAACAAATTGCTCATCATTGGATTGGAATAAAGCTTAGAAAATAAGAGAGAAAATAAAGAGCAGACTTGCACATGAAATAGGTAAAAGGAGGCACATCGTAAACATGTCTAGTGTTTCAGCAGATTTAACAAAATAGAGGCAAGAAATAACTGACTCAACTAAAATTTGGACAAAGACAAACGCATGTTTTCATTAAATTATGGCAAATAATTCCCATTTCTAGATAAGCCTCCTAAAAAATAGAGAAATTGTTGAGAGTGGGATTTAAACCTAGACCCTTTCGGACCAGAACCTTAATCTGACGCCTTAGACCAACTCGGCCATCTCAACAACTTGCTCGTTATTGGTATGGGAAAATGCTCAGAAGAGAAGAAGCAAAAAAAAGAAGAGACATGCACATGAAACGAGGAAAAGGGGGCACAAGTTAAACTAGTCTAATGCCCAACAAATTTAACATAATAGAGATAAGATAGGATTGACTCAACTAAACTATGGTTAAAGACAAATGCACGTTTTCTCTCAACCATGGCATTTATGAACTTAAAATTACGTAGGAAAAACACAATTTCCTAGCTAAGCCTCAATCGATGTGTTTATATCATTTTTCGTTGTACTAAAAAATAGAAAAATTGTTGAGATTGGGATTTAAACCCAAACCCATTCTGACCAGAACCTTAATCTGGCACCTTAGACCAACTCGGCCATTTCAACAACTTATTTGTTATTAGTAAGGGAAAATGCTCGGAAAAGAAGAAAGAATAGAAAGAGCAGACATGCACATGAAAAGGGTAAACGGGACACTACAAAAAAACAACATTTTTGGGATGAAATTTGTGACGAATTTCTGAGAAAAATTCGTTGCAAAAAAAATTTGTGACGAATTTAACAACAAAATTATTTTCATCGCTAATAACTCGGGGATGAAAATTTTATTATTCGTTGCAAATTTTGTAACAAAATATTTTTTGTTATAAAATTAGTCGCAAATATTAGTCACAAATAAATATTTCGTTCCAAATTAGCAATGAATTTTGTGACAAAAAAATTCGTTGCAAATTTTGCGATGACGAAAACTTTCGTCACAAATTTTGCAACGAATAGTTTTTCGTCACAAAATTTGTAACTATTTTTTCTCAAATTTTGCAGCGAAACTATTTTTGTCACAAATTTGTCTTTGAAAAAATTTGCGACGAAAAAATTTGTCACAAAATTTGCAACAAAAATTAATTTGTTGCAAAATTTGTCGGACATATTTAGCCGCAAATATTATTTTCGTTACAAATTAGCAACCAATTGTATGACGAGCTATTTTTATCACAAAATTGGGGACAAACATTTTTTCGTTACAAAATTAGTCGCTAAATTGAATTTAAAGACCAATTTAGCAATGATTTCGGTATTTTTGGCGATGAAATTTGTGATGAACATGACTATTAGCGACGAATTTTGCGATAAATCTGAATTTTATGCAACAAAAATAAATTTTATTAGCATATTTAGACCATTTTTTCCTGTATAACCTGTCTTTATACCTGCTCATCCTACATTGTTATCAACAACTATCCAACCGTCATCAACAAGTATTAACATCAAATTTTCACTGTTTCTACTCGTCCATACAACTAACCTCCAACAAGATCAATTAACTAAGATTTCAACGACAACTAATCATTTTAACACTATCAAGAGTCACAATAACAACAGTATCAAAAACAAGTACAAGAACATCAAGTCCTAATGTTCAAATATCAACAACCATAGCATCAACAACCAAGAAAATCAAAGTAACCAGTATCAAATGTAACCATCAAATAACAATAAACAATCTCAAGCACGACCACCACCACCATCATCATCATCATTGAATATATCATCACCATCACGAGTATTATCACGAGGAGATAGAGAAGGGAGAATCTGATTTAGAGCGGAGGTTAATTGAAAATGCTGCATAATTAACATCTGTTGTGCACGGAACTCGTTAAATTCTTACATGTGTTGGGCATGAAATTCGTTCAATTCATGATCTCTTTGCCTCTGTAGTGCACGTACCTCTTGAAGTTCATTCTCTTTGCACTAATAAGTCTTTCAAATGGCTCACCTCTTGATTTAATTGCATTATTTCTACCCTTATTGCTGGTGAGGCGGAGAAGATGAACCAGTGATTTGTAAGTCTTGCTTAAGGAACCCATCCCAAGTACTTTACCCCCTTTTGCTCCACCAGTTGCCTCGAGCCATAGAGCCATACTATCAATAGATGGCTTAGATGAGTCAGCATCATCACTGGCACTTGAATTTCTTAGTAAAAGCTTATCATATCTCTCCTGTATTGTCTTGAGAAAAATTAAAAGAAAATTAAAATAATAATATAATAGAAACGCATATAATCTTGATTAGACATATATATAAAGGCAAATAAAAAAATTTGGTAATATGAATCATGAGACTATATAACTTGTTTAAAGAAAGTGCAATACTTCCATAAATGTTACTTTATATGATCTAAATTATGAATGTTCATATAATATTGAATCAGTTGAAAGTTGTGAAAAAAAAAATAAGAAAATCTCTATCAAGTGATTCATTATACAAATATTATATATAAATGACAAGTGGATATTTCAAGAGATATAAGTGAAATCGTGCAAAGTGAAAATGTTGAATGTTCAGTTTTTATAGCTTAAACTAGGAATTATTGAATGGAATGATCGCTTTTAAAGTGTAGCTGAGTACAACAAAATAGGGATTGAGTACAAAAACATTATCCATATCCAAAATTGGATTAATAATGATCAAATAGAAGAGTATATATTAGGAAACAAAGAATCAAGAAAGCAATAAAAAGAAACTTAGAGAGACTAACCTAATAAATTTATCTTCCTACATTGTTATGGTAGGTTTAACACAATATATTCAAATCAACATTGAAAATGTCTCAAAAATAATTGAAAATTTTGAAATTACATACCTTAACTATTTTATCTCTCTCCCCACTCCATGTCTTGTCTTTTTTCGAAATGTCCATGTGAAAATGTTTATGAATAATGGCTCAGTTCCCATTTTCTTGACCTAAAAAATAATTATTAGAAATAATGAAATAGTTTAAAAACAATTAAATTAGATTAAAAAATTAGTGTTTGAATAAAATTAGCAATCTATTTTTATATTCATCTATATTGATTAAGCCTCTCGCATACGTCGCATACAATTTCCTAGAATTATAAGCACTGTTTTTCTTATTCTATTCACTCCTTCATCTACTCTCATCGAATTCCCAAAAATCCACAATCCTATTCTAATTCTCCTCAGTGATGCAGTTTGGCTTCCTTCTGCTGGTCTTTGCATGATTTAGTATGCATCAGATGTGATCGCTACATTTTTTTAAAAAAAAAATTCTTCTTATTTCAAATTCTTCAGTCTCATCCCAAGTGAATGTTCGCTGCAATGGAAAAAAATAATTAGTTATATTAAAATTATAAACTTAGTTTCATATATAAACTGAATGACATAACTTATCTTGAACTCGCTCCACCATAGCTCTTTTGTTTCTTCTGTGGTGCTTGTGAAAGTCATCAAAACCACTCCCCAAAGGTTGTTCACTATTCTATTAAACTCGTGAATAATATATATAGAATTTGTAAATTTATCATAAAATTACAAACAAATAATGGTAAATAAATAAGATAGTTAAAAGAATCATATGCTTTATAAATAAAAGAAATAATACTTATGAAATTTTAAAATTTAGTACTTACGAATCTCCACAATGGGCTATCATCTCTCGGTTGTCTTCCCTCTCAATATATGAATGTTGCATCGAAGGTGCAACTGAAGGGGTCAACGAAGGTACATTACTAGCCATGTGTTGAGAATGGGAAGATGTTACAACCGAAGGGGGCGAGGGTACATTAGTAGTAAGGGTATGAGATTGTGAAGGTGCTGAAGCAGACTACGATGGTGAAGAGAATGATCTTCCATCAAGATTATGGCCGCCACATCGAAACTACCAATTATATGATAAAGAAAATAAAAATTGCATGTTCATCAGATACATAATAGAGTACATGAAAAAACTTACTATATTTAAATTGGCGTACTAATTGTGAGAAACAAGCCACCAATACTTCAAAATATCCTCTCTAACGATCTATAAAAAAGAAGATAGTGCATTAACAAATAAAATATATAAAATGAAACATGAGACACTAAAGAGACAACAAATTGAGTAACAAAATTTACAAATAAACACTAAACTAACTTACCTGTCATCAAAAATAGATTACCATATATGAAGATAAATATCAGATTTTTATTATATTAAGAGAACAAAACTTACCTGCCATCAAAAATCAAAGTCCTCATTATCATTCTCATCCTCGTCATCTATCTCAAAATTAGATTCTCCAACATCATTATCATCATCATCCTCATCATCTGTCTTAAAATTAGATTTTCCATCATTATCCTCATGAATTTCACTTGGATCCACATCTGAAACTACTCCGCTAGGATCTCGTAACGTTGGAATATTATATTCCTCCATCTAAAATATGTTGGTAACTTCCTCTTATTGATATGTTATGTCTTTCCAACATTCCTTAATTTTTTTCCATGCTTTTGTTTTACAATAGCCCATCAATTAATTTTGTCATGCTTCAAATTGGGATATGATGTATAAAATACTTGAATAGCTTATTGTGCCAATACAAATGGTTTATATCTCTTATATAATTTCTTATGATTTATTTCAACCAAATTAAACGGTGGATGTACCTTCATCCCTTTCACAAGGTCAAACCATCGACACATAAATAAAATGACCTTCAACTCTGGTCCAGGATACTTTACCTCTAGGATTTCAACCAACAAACCATAAAAATCATCTTTTGCATCTCCATCATTGGATGACTGAACACCAACCCCACTATTCATTGTAGTTTTTCTGATTTTGTATTTTTGAGTATGAAAATTATATCCGTTTATGAAATACGCTGACCAAATTCGTACCCTTGATTTTGGACCCCATGACAGATGGATTACCAATTCTTGCTCAACTTGAATTTGATTATCATCAACCTAATGTTAAGTAAATATGTTAATATATTTTAAAGTAAAGATGTAAATAATTTATAGTCAACTTACATATTTTTTAAACCATGGTGCAAATTTTTCATCACAGAAATGATCAAACTCATGTGCCGATAGTTTAGAATATGAGTTTTAAAAAATCCTACCATCAAAGAAAATGAATTTTATCACAAAAAGTTTACGACACAAGAAATACATCAATTAGAAAATGTATACTAACTCGAAATATGACATCACTTTTGGATAATTCAGTAAAATATATGTATGGACCGTCCACCATTCTTGACCAGTTAAATATTTACGCTTACATGGCCCACTTGGCCGACCAAGGTAGTTAAAAATTCAGAATGATTTCAAACTGAGATCAACAGGACCCTCATCATTTCTTCCCACTCTCTGCCTTTTGCACTACACGTGAGGCTCAAAATAATATGAGACAAATGTTATCACTTTGTCCATAATGTATGTATTAATAATAAAAACTTCAACATGTACTTTATTTTTCACTTTTTTTCTTCAAATGATATAGGAATCTAATTGTAATAAAACAAAGTGTATTAGAAAATAATATATAATGAAATTAGTCATTTGACATGCATTAAAAATGAAATATAGAAGATGAAAAATTCACCTTTCAAATGGATGCATCCATCGAAATTGGACGGGACCTGTAACTTTGGTCTCATATGGTAAATGAACCAAAAGATATTTCATGGAATCAAAAAATGACAGTGGAAATATTCTTTCTAAGTTACAAAAAATGATAGGAATATTTCTCTCTAACTTTTTCATGTGTGAATATCTTAACACTGTCGAGCAAATGTCATGAAAGAAAATCTTAACTCCGTAATAGTACCCCATATTAAATTTGGTAAGAGTTCCTTCAAAGCAATAACAATTAGTCCTTCTATAAATATATAACAGTCATGACTTCTCAAACCAATCAATTTGCATTCCTTCAAATTGACACATCTCCCAAGATTTGAGACATAACCATCAGGAAATCTCAATGATTTTAACCATTCACAAATATTTCATCTCTAATTCTTATTCAATGTATAAACTGCTTTCGGTTTTGGTCCCCTACTACTTTCATCGACATCAAATATGGGTCATTTACAAAGAAGTTGCATATCTTTTCTTGTATTCAAGTTATTTTTTATTTTTTCAGTGATATCCATCGTTGTATTTATCACAATATCAAAAATATTCTTCTCTATATACATTATATCGAGATTATGATGAATCAGATGAGTCTTCCAATATGATAAATCTCAAAATATACTTCATTTAATCCATTTATGTGTATTTTCATAGCCATGTGTTGTACCATGTGGATCTTCAATAACAAATGAAAAGTTAAGCACTCTATACCAAATTTGTTCATCAGTTAATCTCAATAGGGGAGGTGATCTTTCAATTCTATTCTTAGTAATTTTTCTTTATTCCTTCTAAGTTTATGATTTAGTGGTAAAAGTTATCTATGATAATCAAAATAACTTGCCTTCTTATCATGCTTCAATCGAATGACTTTAATCTATCTATACATATCAGATATCCTAAAATCTCAGCGGTACTTCATCCCGATAACATGCTATAAGCTGGAAAATCCTTTATGGTCCAAAGAAGAGTAGCCTTCATTACAAATATGTGATCAGTATGAACATCATACGTAGGAACACATTCATCCCATAGTTGTTTTAACTCCGCAATCAGTGGTTATATGTAAACATCAATTAACTTTTTCGGATTTTGCGGGCCAGGCAACTAATGTCAAAAACATATACGGTGTCTTCATGTACATACTAGGTGGAAGATTATGCGGAGTTAAGATAACTGGCCAACAAGAATAAATTCTTCCTGATTTGCCAAATAGAGCAAACTCATCAGCACAGAGATTTAACCTAATATTTTGAGTCTCTTTTGCAAACTTAGGATATGTTCAATCAAAATATTGTCATGCCTCTGCATACGAAAGATGACACATTAGCCCATCTTCTGTTTCATGATTTGCATACAAAGTTATGTATTTAGTAGTGGCCTTAGATGCATAAAGTCTTTATAATCTAGGAGGTAAGGGAAAATAAAATTTTTGTCTGTATGGTTTACGTCGCTGATTACGAGCCAACCTCCTAAGACTCTTGTACCTATATTGGTTACAGAATTTACAAAATTCTGCATTTTCATCATCTCTCCAATATAACATACAACCATTTGTACAAATATTAATCATTTCCACCAAAAAACCTAAGTCTTTCACCAACGTTTTTATACTGTAGAAATCATTGGGCATTATGTGATCACGAGGCAATACTTCTCCAATAATTTGAACAAAATCATTGAAACAATCCTCGGACACATTATGCTCTGCCTTGATATTCAATATTCTTGCGGTTAGAGAAAACTTAGTGTGGCTGTCACAACTAGCTCACAAAGATTCATCTGCAGCTCTCAACACTTCCTGAAATTAATTATATAAAAAAGTTTCATTATTCGCATTTTCATCAACCCTTGTTACTTTTACCTTTTCCAATGGTATGCATAACTAATATACATTTGCTAAAATGTTGGAGCAAAACTAGTACTTGCATCGCTCGGTTTGGGAACAAAATTCTGACCCGCTGCATCAATTACCATCCTCTGATATGGATTCAATTGATCCTAATAACTCTGATCCCCACTAACTGAAAATTGTATGTTTCGTCCATACTCTTCATCAGATATAAATGGTTCACATGACATATCCAATTATAGTAATTTGAGATAAAACCAAATCTACAAAGATGTTCCCTAATTTTATCACACTGAAAAAATTTACCATTATGACACTTTTTACACAGGCACCTTAACTTATTCTCATCCATAAACTCAACCTTACTACAACTAAAATATCAAAATTATTCCAACCCAATAATAAACTCATCAGTTAAATCCCGACGTTAAGCTAAGTTATTTTTATACATCCAGCTTGTTTCGTTCTGCATTTTCTTTAATTACAAATTTAAAATTTATAAAATATTAATAAAATCTACTACTAACAAAAGTTATTTGATTGGAGTTAAACAAAAAAAAAATAAGTCAGATTATATTGATGAAATATATAAACTACATTGATAAAATATGTGATCGTGCAAAAAGGGTCATTTGTCACTTATCGATTTATAAGTTCACACATACTTATAAAAATATAATTAATTTTATTTTTGTATATTTTTTCACATGACATATATACATATTAAAAAAATATTAAATATTAAATATTATAAGTGCACACATACTCATAAAATTATGTATTAAAATATTAAATATTATAGCATTAATTTCATAAAAAATTATTATAACATTAATTAGTATTAAACTAATTTCACAAAATATTATTATAATATTAAATATTACCATATCATCAAATAAAATATTAAACATTGAACATTAACATATTTGATTGTTAAACTAATCGAAATGAGATTTACTATAAATTATACTTGATTGCTAAACTAATGTTTAAACTAATCTTATATCAACACATGGGGTTCCAAGTATTTGAATATTTCAGGTCTTTCAGAATGTAGAGGATAATGAAAATTGATAGGACAAATTTGAGACTGTTAACAAACAAATAGGAATTCTGATATAGTTACAAATATTATCTTAAACACTGAATCTCCACCAAATTCATCAACTTCATCACAAGTTCTAAGTCATTATATAAATGTTACTACAAAACATTGAGAACGTTATGAATATTTAAATGAAAGATGTTATCTTAAATAATTTCAATCAGAAAGAACTTGATTTGAACAATTGATGAATATATATAAAATAAATTAAAAGAATTATGGAAGAAAGACCATTAGTGAAAAATAATATGATCCAATCTTATGAAACACCATTAGTATAAGCAAATACAAGTATATATAAAAAATGAAAATTAGCAAATAATAAAATAGTAATATCATTAAATCCACTACTATTATAATAAGCACAAATGAATGAGGTAATATTGAAATCAAAATAATACAAACATATACATTAACAATTTTGCATGTTTCACCACAGAAAATTGTAAATTACTTATCATCACCGTATAAAGTAGTTATTAAAACAAAAGCTTAAAATGTTCCTTGCGAACAAATAATATTCCTCCAATGGCCTTCGATATCAACAGCAATTGCAGCTAAAGCTTGAATTGTTCGACAATGGCAAATCTAAAGGTAACATTAACAATTATAAATAATTAAAAATTATTAAAATAAAATTATAAAATTAAGTTTTTTTTTTTAAAATAACATTTAAAAAAGTTTAATTATAACTGTTACATTTAAAAAATAAAAAACATTTTACCTAAAAAAAAAAAAAAAAACCTGCAGGAGGCTCCCACTCCCCCTTCCACAACGGACCACCGCCACTGTATGGGAGGCTCCCCCACCCCCTGTAGTGAAGCCGCGATAGGGGGAGCCATGGCGGTCACCTATAGTGGAACCGCAAAGGGGGAGAGAGGCTCCCCCCTCCTCCTGCGGCAGGGAGGTCACCTTCCCCACACGACGGAGCCGCGAAGGAGAGAGGGAGCCTCCCCCCATGGCTGAGACGCGAAGGGGGGAGGGAGGACCCCCTCCCCCATGTGGCGGAGCCACGAAGGGGTAGCCCCTCCCCCACGCGATAGAGCCACAAAGGGGGGAGCCCCGCTCCCCCATGTGGTGGAGTCACAAATGGGGGAGGGAGGCTCCCCCTCCCCCTATGAACAACAGATCCGATGGCAGAGCCAGATCTCCAACCTTGTATGTGCGAGAGAGAGAGAGAGAAGAGAGGAGTACCTTAATTTGATCTGTAGATCCAATAGCAAGAGAGACACACCATCTTCTTTTTCTTTGTAGATTTGGCTCAAGCGCCTAAACAAGAGATAGAAAGCTTCGACAATGAAATCTAAAAGAAGTTAAGTTAAGTGGAATTCAGCGACAAATAAATGTTCGTCGCTGATCAGTGACAAAAAGGAAATTTATTGCTAAAATCAGTGATAAACTGTCGGTGCGTCGCTGATTTTTCATCGCTAATTTTAGCAACGAAGGCCATCTTCGTCGCTAATTTCAGTGACAAAGGCCTTCTTCATCGTTGATTCAATGACGAAGGCTATATTCGTTGTTGATTCAGCAACGAACATTCCTTTCATCATTGATTTCAATGATGAACAACTTTTTTCATCACAATTTGCAACGAATTTAGCAACAAAAATGGCAAATTGCAACAAATTTTGTTATAAAAAATTCATTTAATGTACTAAACTATGAACCAAAGAAACAAACTATTAATGATATTTGGCTTTAATGCATACTATAACGTAATTATAGAAAATATTTATTATGTTGATCGTTAATAAACAAATGTTCCTCCTTCATCTTAGTTTAATAAATTGAATACTTAAACAAATTTATAAGTTTCTAACTTAAATGAATGTATATTCGTATCTTTATATGAAACAACTCTACCACTGTAAAAGATAACACTAAATTACCATTCTTTTATATAAACAGAAAATGAATGAATTATTTTTTGTTAAAAGTTATTGGTTTTGTGAGAACTTTAAGATTCACTACGCATTCAAACCGATTTTTAACTCCAGAAAATGTTAATAATAGGAACAATTGAAAAAGGATGCATAAGTGAGCATAAAAGGAATTTAATTATAAAATTTGAATGAAGATTTCAAATTAGCAAAAAATTTTGCCATGAATATAATGTTTGTCGCTAATTAGCAACAAATTTAGTGACAAATAATCGAATTTTCTGCAATAAATAAGGATTTCTGTCACAGAATTTGTGATGATTATTATTTTTGTCAGAAAATTTGTGACGAATATTATTTTTTGTTGTATAATTTGGGATGAATATTATTTTTCATTGCAGAATTTCTGGCGAAACACTTTTTGTTGGGACACTAGTGACGAATTATGGATTCGTTGCTAAATTTGCGACGAAGTTCGTCTTCTTACAAATTTAGTGACGAAAAAAATTTGTCATCGCTAATTAACAACTAATTCGGTGACAAATATTTTTCGTGACAAATTAGCTACAGATTTAGCAACAAAATTGTTTTTGTTGCTAATTTTGTGATGAAATTTTTTTGTCGCTAAATTCGTTACTGATTTGTGACGACAGTATTTTTCGTTGCTAATTTTGTTGCAAATTAGCGATTAAAGTTATTCGTTGCTAAATAAGTGTTTATTTGTAGTGTGAGCTCAACTCAAACAAGTCTAACGCTACAGCAAATTTGAGAAAAGAGAGATATGAAGTGACTAACTCTACAAAAACATGGACAAAGATAAATGCATGTTTTCACAAAATAATGGCATCCATGAACTTAAAATTACATAGGCTAATTCCTATTTCCTAGTTAAGCCTCAATCGGTGTGTTTGTAACATTTTTTGTTGTACTAAAAAATAGAGAAATTGTTGAATGTTGGATTTAAACCCATGCCCTTTTGGACAAGAACCTTAATCTGGCACCTTAAACCCACTCGGCCATCTCAACAAATTGCTCATTATTGGAATGGGATAATGCTTGGAAAATAAGAGAGAAAATAAAGAGCAAACTTGCACATGAAATTGGTAAAAGGAGGCACACCTCAAACATGTCTAATGTTGCAGCAAATTTAACAAAATAGAGTCAAGAAATGACTGACTCAACTAAAATTTAGACAAAGACAAATGCATGTTTACACTAAATCATGGCATTTATGATCTTCAAATTACATACGCTAATTCTCATTTGAACCCATGCCCTTTCGGACCAGAACCTTAATCTGGCGCCTTAGACCAACTCGGCCATCTCAACAACTTGCTCATTATTGGTATGGGAAAATGCTTGGAAGAGAAGAAGCAAAAGAAAGAGTAGACTTGCACATGAAATAGGAAAATGGGGCACAAGTCAAACTAGTCTAATGTCGTAGCAAATTTGACATAAAAGAGATAAGATGGGACTAACTCAACTAAACTATAGGCAAAGACAAATGCATGTTTTCACAAAATCATGGCATTTATGAACTTAAAATTACATAGGCTAATTCCCATTTCCTAGCTAAGCCTCACTCGGAGTGTTTGTATCATTTTCCATTATAATAAAAAGTAGAGAAATTGTTGAGAATGAGATTTAAACTATGGCTCTTTTGGGCCAAAAGCTTAATTTGGCATCTTGAATCAACTTGGCCATCTCAACAACTTGGTCATCATTGGTATGGGAAATTGCTCGAAAAATAAGAGAAAAAAGAAAAAGCAAACTTTCACATGAAACAGGTTAAAGGTGGCACACCTGAAACATGTCTAATGTTGCAACAAAGTTAACCTAATAGAGGTAAGAAACGACTGACTCAACTAAAATTTGGACAAGGACAAATGCATGCTTTTGCAAAATCACGGCATTTATGAACTTAAAATTATGTAGGCTAATTCCCATTTCCTAGCTCAGCCTCACTTGGTGTGTCTGTACCATATTCCATTGTAATAAAAAATAGAAAAATTGTTGAGAGTGAGATTTGAACGCACAGCCTTTCGGGCCAAGTAAATGGAGGCACACATCAAACAAGTCTAATGCTTACCCTTTCGGACTAGGTAAATCATGGCATTTATGATCTTAAAGTTGCATAAGCAAATTCCCATTTCTAAGCTAAGCATCATTTGTTGTGTTTGTATCATTTTCCACTGTTCTAAAAAAATAGAGAAATTGTTAAGAGTTTGATTTAAACTAATGCCCTTTCAGACCAGAACCTTAATATAGTGCCTTAGACCAACTCGGCCATCTTAATAACCTACTCGTCACTGGTATCGAAAAATGCTTAGAAAATAAGAGAAAAAAAATAGACCTACACATGAAGTATGTTAAAGGTGGCAAACCTGAAACATGTCTAATGTTTCAGCAAGTTTAACAAAATAGAGATAAGAAAGGACTGACTCAACTAAAATCTGGACAAAGACAAATGCATGTTTTCACAAAATCATTGTATTTATGAAATTAAAATTAAATAGGATAATTCTTATTTCCTAGCTAAGCCACATTCGGTGTGTTTGTATCATTTTCCATTGTACTAAAAACTAGAGAAATCGTTAAGAGTGGGATTTGAACCCACGCCATTTCGGACCAGAACCTTAATCTGGCGCTTTAGACCAACTCGGCCATCTCAACAACTTTCTTGTCATTGGTATGGGAAAATGCTCAAATTTGGCCATCTCAACAACTTTCTTGTCATTGCAATGGGAAAATGCTCAAAAATAAGGGAGAAAATAAAAAGCAAAGTTGCACATGAAACAGGTTAAAGGTGGCACACTTGAAACATGTGTAATATTGTAGTATGCTTAATCTAATAGAGGCAAAAAATGACTGACTCAACTAAAATCTGGACAAGGGGAAATGCATGATTTCGCAAAATCATGGCATTTGTGAACTTTAAATTATGTAGGCTAATTCCCATTTCCTAGCTTAGCCTTACTCGATGTGTCTCTACCATTTTCCATTGTACTAAAAAGTAGAGAAACTGTTGAGAGTGAGATTTAAATGCACACCCTTTCAGACTAGGTAAATGGAGGCACACCTCAAACAAGTCTAACGCACACCCTTTTGGTCCAGGTAAATCATGGCGTTTATGAACTTAAAACTACATAGGCTAATTCCCATTTCCTAGCTAAGCCTCACTCGGTGTGTTAGTATCCTTTTCCGTTGTACTAAAAACTAGAGAAATTGTTGAAAGTGGGATTTGAACCCACGCCCTTTCGGACCAGAACCTTAATCTGGCGCCTTAGACCAACTCGGCCATCTCAACAACTTTCTTGTCATTGGTATGGGAAAATGCTCAAATTTGGCCATCTCAACAACTTTCTTGTCATTGCTATGGGAAAATGCTCAAAAATAAATGAGAAAATAAAAAGCAAAGTTGCACATGAAACAGGTTAAAGGTGGCACACTTGAAACATGTGTAATATTGTAGTATGCTTAACCTAATAGAGGCAAAAAATGACTGACTCAACTAAAATCTGGACAAGGGGAAAGGCATGCTTTCGCAAAATCATGACATTTGTGAACTTTAAATTATGTAGGCTAATTCCCATTTCCTAGCTTAGCCTTACTCGATGTGTCTCTACCATTTTCCATTGTACTAAAAAGTAGAGAAACTGTTGAGAGTGGGATTTAAATGCACACCCTTTCAGACTAGGTAAATGGAGGCACACCTCAAACAAGTCTAACACACACCCTTTCGGTCCGGGTAAATCATGGCGTTTATGAACTTAAAACTACATAGGCTAATTCTCATTTCCTAGCTAAGCCTCACTCGTTGTGTTTGTATCCTTTTCCATTGTACTAAAAACTAGAGAAATTGTTGAGAGTAGGATTTGAACCCACGCCCTTTCGGACCAGAACCTTAATCTGGCGCCTTAGACCAACTCGGCCATCTCAACAACTTTCTTGTCATTGGTATGGGAAAATGCTCAAATTTGGCCATCTCAATAACTTTCTTGTCATTGCTATGGGAAAATGCTCAAAAATAAGGGAGAAAATAAAAAGCAAAGTTGCACATGAAACAGGTTAAAGGTGGCACACTTGAAACATGTGTAATATTGTAGTATGCTTAACCTAATAGAGGCAAAAAATGACTGACTCAACTAAAATCTGGACAAGGGGAAAGGCATGCTTTCGCAAAATCATGGCATTTGTGAACTTTAAATTATGTAGGCTAATTCCCATTTCCTAGCTTAGCCTTACTCGATGTGTCTCTACCATTTTCCATTGTACTAAAAAGTAGAGAAACTGTTGAGAGTGGGATTTAAAAGCACACCATTTCAGACTAGGTAAATGGAGGGACACCTCAAACAAGTCTAACACACACCCTTTCGGTCCAGGTAAATCATGGCGTTTATGAACTTAAAACTACATAGGCTAATTCCCATTTCCTAGCTAAGCCTCACTCGGTGTGTTTATATCCTTTTCCGTTGTACTAAAAACTAGAGAAATTGTTGAGAGTGGGATTTGAACCCACGCCCTTTCGGACCAGAACCTTAATCTGGCGCCTTAGACCAACTCGGCCATCTCAACAACTTTCTTGTCATTGGTATGGGAAAATGCTCAAATTTGGCCATCTCAACAACTTTCTTGTCATTGCTATGGGAAAATGCTCAAAAATAAGGGAGAAAATAAAAAGCAAAGTTGCACATGAAACAGGTTAAAGGTGGCACACTTGAAACATGTGTAATATTGTAGTATGCTTAACCTAATAGAGGCAAAAAATGACTGACTCAACTAAAATCTGGACAAGGGGAAAGGCATGCTTTCGCAAAATCATGGCATTTGTGAACTTTAAATTATGTAGGCTAATTCCCATTTCCTAGCTTAGCCTTACTCGATGTGTCTCTACCATTTTCCATTGTAATAAAAAGTAGAGAAACTGTTGAGAGTGGGATTTAAATGCACACCCTTTCAGACTAAGTAAATGGAGGCACACCTCAAACAAGTCTAACGCACACCCTTTCGGTCCAGGTAAATCATGGCGTTTATGAACTTTAAACTACATAGGCTAATTCCCATTTCCTAGCTAAGCCTCACTCGGTATGTTTGTATCCTTTTCCGTTGTACTAAAAACTAGAGAAATTGTTGAGAGTGGGATTTGAACCCACGCCCTTTCGGACCAGAACCTTAATCTGGCGCCTTAGACCAACTCGGCCATCTCAACAACTTTCTTGTCTTTGGTATGGGAAAATGCTCAAATTTGGCCATCTCAACAACTTTCTTGTCATTGCTATGGGAAAATGCTCAAAAATAAGGGAGAAAATAAAAAGCAAAGTTGCACATGAAACAGGTTAAAGGTGGCACACTTGAAACATGTGTAATATTGTAGTATGCTTAACCTAATAGAGGCAAAAAATGACTGACTCAACTAAAATCTGGACAAGGGGAAAGGCATGCTTTCGCAAAATCATGGCATTTGTGAACTTTAAATTATGTAGGCTAATTCCCATTTCCTAGCTTAGCCTTACTCGATGTGTCTCTACCATTTTCCATTGTACTAAAAAGTAGAGAAACTATTGAGAGTGGGATTTAAATGCACACCCTTTCAGACTAGGTAAATGGAGGCACACCTCAAACAAGTCTAACACACACCCTTTCGGTCCAGGTAAATCATGGCGTTTATGAACTTAAAACTACATAGGCTAATTCCCATTTCCTAGCTAAGCCTCACTCGTTGTGTTTGTATCCTTTTCCATTGTACTAAAAACTAGAGAAATTGTTGAGAGTGGGATTTGAACCCACGCCCTTTCGGACCAGAACCTTAATCTGGCGCCTTAGACCAACTCGGCCATCTCAACAACTTTCTTGTCATTGGTATGGGAAAATGCTCAAATTTGGCCATCTCAACAACTTTCTTGTCATTGCTATGGGAAAATGCTCAAAAATAAGGGAGAAAATAAAAAACAAAGTTGCACATGAAACAGGTTAAAGGTGGCACACTTGAAACATGTGTAATATTGTAGTATGCTTAACCTAATAGAGGCAAAAAATGACTTACTCAACTAAAATCTGGACAAGGGGAAATGCATGCTTTCGCAAAATCATGGCATTTGTGAACTTTAAATTATGTAGGCTAATTCCCATATCCTAGCTTAGCCTTACTCGATGTGTCTCTACCATTTTCCATTGTACTAAAAAGTAGAGAAACTGTTAAGAGTGGGATTTAAATGCACACCCTTTCGGACTAGGTAAATGGAGGCACACCTCAAACAAGTCTAACGCACACCCTTTCAGTCCAGGTAAATCATGGCGTTTATGAACTTAAAACCACATAGGCTAATTCTCATTTCCTAGCTAAGCCTCACTTGGTGTGTTTGTATCCTTTTCCGTTATACTAAAAACTAGAGAAATTGTTGAGAGTGGGATTTGAACCCACGCCCTTTTGGACCATAACCTTAATCTAGCGACTTAGACCAACTCTGCTATCTCAACAACTTGCTCATCATTGGTATGGGAATATGCTCGAAAAAAAAAAAAAGAGAAAATAAAAAGCAAACTTGCACATGAAATAGGTTAAAGGTGGCATACCTGAGACATATTTAATGTTGCAACATGTTTTACCTAATAGAGGCAAGAAATAACTGACTCAACTAAAATCTTGACAAAGACAAATGCATGCTTTCACAAAATCATGGCATTTATGAACTTAAAATTATGTATGCTAATTTCCATTTTCCTAGCTTAGCCTCACTCGATTTGTCTGTACCATTTTTCATTGTACTAAAAAATAGAAAAATTGTTGAGAGTGGAATTTAAACCCACACTCTTTCAAACAGAACCTTAATCCGGCGACTTAGACCAACTCGGCAATCTCAACAACTTGCTCGTTACTGTCATGCAAAAATGCTCAGAAAAGAAGAAAGAAAAGAAAGAGTAGACTTGCGCATGAAATAGTTAAATGGAGGTACACCTCAAACAAGTCTATTGCTATAGCAAATTTAACATAATAGAGGCAAGAAAAAACTAACTCAACTAAAATCTAGACAAAGACAAATGCATGATTTTACAAAATCATGGCATTTATGAATGTAAAATTATATAGGCTAATTCCCATGATGTACAAAAAAATAGAGAAATTGTTAAGAGTGGGATTTGAACCTATGCCCTTTCGGATCAAAACCTTTATTTGGTACCTTAGACCAACTCAGTCATCTCAACAACTTGCTTGTTATTGGCACGGGAAAATGCTCAGAAAAGAAGATAGAAAAGAAAGAGGAGACTTGCACCTGAAACAGGTAAAAGGAGGCACACCTCAAACAAGTCTAATGTTGCAATAAATTTAAGATAATAGAGACAAGAAACAACTAACTCAACTAAAATCTCAACATAAAAATGTATGTTTTCACAAAATCATGGCATTTATGAACTTAAAATTACATAAGCTAATTCCCATTTCCTAGCTAAGCCTCACTTGGTGTGTTTGTATCATTTTCCATTGTACTAAACAAAGAAAAATTATAGAGAGTGGTATTTGAACCAACGCTCTTTTTGACCATAACCTTAATCCAGCACATTAAACCAATTCGACCGTCTCAACAACTTGCCCGTTATTTTTATGGGAAAATGATTAGAAAAGAAGAAAGAAAAGAAAGAATAGACTTGCATAAAAAATGCATAAAAAAAGGCACACATCAATCAAGTCTAATGTTGCATCAAATTTAACATAATAGAGATAAGAAATGACTAACTTAATTAGATTTTAGACAGAGACAAATGCATGTATTCACAAAATCATCGCATTTATGAACTTAAAATTAAATAGGCTGTTTCACATTTCCTAGCTATGCCTCACTTGGTGTGTCTGTATCATATTCCATTGTACTAGAAAATAGAGAATTGCTGAGAGTGGGATTTGAACCCACGCCCTTTCGAACTACAACGTTAATTTGGTGCCTTAGACTAACTCGACCATCTCAACAACTTGCTCATCATTGGTATGGGAAAATGCTCAGAAAGGAAGAGAGAAAAGAAAGAGCAAACTTTCACATGAAATAGGCAAAAGGAGGCAGACTTCGAACATGTCTAATGATACAGCAAATTTATGAAAATAGAGAGAAGAAATGACTGACTTAACTAAAATTTGGACAAAGAAAAATACATGTTTTCACAAAATCATAACATTTATGAACTTAAAATTATGTAGGCTAATTCATATTTCCTCACTTGGTGTGTCTGTATCATATTCCATTGTACTAGAAAATAGAGAATTGTTGAGAGTGGGATTTAAACCCACGCCCTTTCGGACTACAATGTTAATTTGGTGCCTTAGACTAACTCGACCATCTCAACAACTTGCTCATCATTGGTATGGGAAAATGCTCAGAAAGGAAGAGAGAAAAGAAAGAGCAAACTTTCACATGAAATAGGCAAAAGGAGGCAGACTTCGAACATGTCTAATGATACAGCAAATTTATGCAAATAGAGAGAAGAAATGACTGACTTAACTAAAATTTGGACAAAGAAAAATACATGTTTTCACAAAATCATAACATTTATGAACTTAAAATTACGTAGGCTAATTCATATTTCCTCACTAAGCCTCACTTGGTGAGTCTATATCAATTTCTGTTGTTCTAGAAAATAGAGAAATTATTGAGAGTGAAATTTGAACCCACGCCCTTTTAGACCAGTATCTATATCTGGCGCCTTAAACCAAATTGGTCATCTCAACAACTTGCTTGTATTGGCATGGGAAAATGCTCAGAAAAGAAGAAAGAAAAGAAAAAGTAGACTTGCACATGAAACTCGTAAAAGGGGCACACCTCGAACAAGTCTAATACAGTAGCAAAATAAACATAATAGAGATAAGAAATGACTGACTCAACTAGAATTTGGACAAAGACAAATACATGTTTTCACAAAATCGTGGCATTTATGAACTTAAAATTATGTTGTCTAATTCTCATTTCCCAACTCAGCCTCTCTCGGTGTGTCTGTATCATTTTCTATTGTATTAAAAAAATAAAAAAATTGTTAAGAGTGGGATTTGAACCCATGCCTTTTCGGACCAATACCTCAATCTGGTGCCTTAGACCAACTCAGCCATCTTAACTACTTGCTTGTGATTGTATGGAAAATGCTCTGAAAGAAGATAGAAAAGAAAGAGTTGACTAGCACATAAAACAAGTAAAAGGAGGCACATCTCAAACATGTCTAATGCTACAGCAAATTTAACATAATAGAGACAAGAAATGACTAACTCAACTAAAATTTGGACAAAGACAAATGCATGTTTTCACAAAATCATTGCAATTATGAACTTAAAATTATGTAAGCAAATTCCCCTTTCCTAGCTAAGTCTCACTCTATGTGTCTACATCATTTTCCATTACACTAAAAATTAGAAAAATTAAAGAGATTGGGATTTGAACCCATCCCCTTTGGACAATAACCTTAATCAAGCACGTTAAACCAACTCGGCTGTCTCAACAACTTGTTCGTTATTAGTATGGAAAAATGATCGAAAAGAAGAAAGAAAAGAAAGAGTAGACTTGCACCTAAAACACGTAAACGGAGGCACACATCAAAAGTCTAATGTTGCCCCAAATTTAACGTAATAGAGAAAAGAAATGACTAACTCAACTAATATTTAGATGGAGACAAATGCATGTATTAAGAAAGAATAGAGTTGCACCTAAAACACGTAAACAAAGCCACACATCAAAAGTCTAATATTACCCTAAATTTAACGTAATAGAGATAAGAAATGACTGACTCAACTAAAATTTAGATGGAGACAAAAGCATGTATTAACAAAATCATATCATTTATGAACTTAAAATTACATAGGTTAATTCTCATTTCGTAGCTACGTCTCACTCGATGTGTCTGTATCATTTTTTGTTGTACTAAAAAATAGAGAAATTGTTTAGAGTGTGATTTGAACCCACACCCTTTCGGACTACAACCTAAATTTGGCACCTTAGACCAACTCATCCATCTCAATAACTTGCTCATTATTGGTATAACAAAATGATCAGAAGAGAAGAAACTTGCACATAAAACAGGCACCTCAAACATGTCTAATGCTACAATAAATTTAACTTGATAAAGACAAGAAACTACTGACTCGACTAAAATCTGGACAAAGACAAGTGCATGTTTTCACAAAATTATGGCATTTATGAACTTAATATTATATAGGTTAATTCCTATTTCCTAGCTAAGTCTTACTTGGTGTGTCTGTATCATTTTCCATTCTACTAAAAAATAACCTTAATTTTGCACCTTAGACCAACTCCGCCATCTCAACAACTTGCTCATTATTGGTATGAGAAAATGCTCAAAAATGAAGAAAGAAAAGAAAGAGCAGACTTGCACATGAAATAGATAAAAATAGGCACACCTCAAACAAGTCTAATGTTGTAGCAAATTTAACATAATATAAACAAGAAACGACTGACTCAACTAAAATATCAAAAAAAAAAAAAACATGGCATTTATGAACTTAAAATTACATAGGCTTACATCTGAAACAAGTCTAATGCTGTAGCAAATTTAACATAATAGAGACAAGAAACGGGTGACTCAACTAAAATCTTGACAGGCATGAATTCTCAAACTCATGGCATTTATGAACTTAACATTATGTAGGCTAATTCACAGTTCACACCTGCAAATGCTCTCCTTTTGTTCCAAACTCATTGGTGCTATTATCCTCCCACTAAAAGAATTGTTCCCCGATGAAACTCCTACCCCCCCAAAAAAAAATCTCATGAGAATACAGTACTTGACTCTTAGTTATTTTCCAAGTCAAAATTATGTTTAAATTTGCTTATTAAAAGTTCTATGGATACAATAAATTTTCAACACATTTAGCTCAATATCATATTCAAAATTGAGATTATATGGAGATTAATGAGTTGGATGACGAAAGTCGAAAAATATCCACTCCCTATTTGTAAATTTCATTTTTCAAATGTAGTAATATTAATGATTATATGATTAATTTTATTTTTTATATTATGAAAATTTTCACGATAAAGAAAGAATAGAAGTGGGACACTGAATCTAAACTCTTATAGTCATTGACAAGTGAATCGCTCTATTTTAGTCTTATTTTTGACATACTTAAGACTTGCTTTGACAAGACATATATATATGTTTGTAATATTTTTGCCAACACGATGGGGTAAATGTTTTTTCTACTTTTTGGATCTAGGCTAGTGTTGGAAGACACTTAAAGAAAATTTGCTCCATCAAAAGCATTTGGTTTTTGGTTTGTAATGCACTCACTTGCATATTATAAACATTGCAATTCACCATAGATTGTGCTTAATATAATTAAAATGTTTTGCTTAATATTGTTAAGTAAAATAAGTTTTGATGATAATTAGGAGTAATTAAAAATAATTGTGGTTAATTATTTTAAGATTTAAAAGTTTAGAAAATTTGTTAAAATTGAATTTAGTTTGAGTAAGTTGACTTGAATTATAGATGAGTCAACCTGCACACCTAGAATGGTTGGACTTAATTTAAGGTGTCGACCTAGCCATTGGCTTGGCTAGACCTACTTCAAGTGAGCAAACAATAGTTATATAGAAAATATTTCAGTCCTAAAATTATCAGTTGTATGCAACATAAAAACCAAACTCAGATCCGATACAAACAGTTAAGTCTGATACAAATAGTTAAGTATTCAATAAAACAATATGATATTACTAATAAAAAAAACCTTTTTTATTAGCGTCTATCACGAGTTGATTATGAGATATCGGGAAAAAAAAAAGGTTAGTTGACATCGGTACAGATATGAGTGAGTGTTCTCAATGGCTAAGGGCCAATAAATATCAAATTGCAGCTTAGCTGAATTCTTACCCTTTTTATTAAAAGGAAGATATTTTCAACAGCTGACCATCTGACTTTACATAAGTTTTTGAAAGAGACACATTCCAAGATGTTAGGAGGGGAATAGACTGAGTTCCATCAATTAACTCCATTTTTTTGTGGAATAAAATCCTTCATTCAATAGATTATAAGTAATCTTTTTGGTTCTTTGAGAGATGAAGCTTTGAATCCTATAAACAAATCATTCAATATATTGGAAGGAAAAATATACGATAACATAAAATTAATGAAGATAATTTAATTGATTTATAGGTTAACTTAAAATAGATTATAAAGCTGAACAAAAAAATTCGGAAGTAATTATTCTTTTAACAGCTTATAAGCTTTAAGCATCTTACTTTTAAAGCTTATAAGCTCTTTTAGAAAAAAATACTAAACAAGTTTTATGAGATTGTAAACTCTCAAATATCTTATAATCTATTTTTAAATAATTTATAAATTTAATCGAATATCTTCAAAATTAAATTTTATTATCTATCGCATAACAAAACGCTACAAAATTAAAACATTGAGATGACGGTAAATTTATAGGTGGTGACATGTAGCGACCGTTTTTTATGGCGTATAGCAACACTTGTGACAAAACCGTTAAGAAATGTATATATTTTACGATGGTATAATATTATTCGTTAGGAAAGTTTAGCAATCGTCAGTAATGATTGGACAACCGTTTATAAAAAAAATATATTGAATTTTCACTGTTATTATTTATGGTTAATAAATATAAAACTTTTAGGGACAGTTTAAAAACAGTCAGTATATGACCGTTTTTACTGTTTACCTAACCATACCGTCTGCATAAATTCTATATTTATGCTAACTCATATATTATACAGTCTTTAAAAGTTATGTTCAATTCAGAAGGTTATCTTTTATGGTCAGTAAATAAGGTAGAGTTTTAGAAACGATTTGAAAATAGTCTCGATATGACTACTTTG
This sequence comes from Dillenia turbinata, assembly GCA_037126225.1. Lineage (NCBI taxonomy): Eukaryota > Viridiplantae > Streptophyta > Magnoliopsida > Dilleniales > Dilleniaceae > Dillenia > Dillenia turbinata. Next base: position 10,315,384 of record JBAMMX010000009.1, read on the forward strand.
ACTCACTACTTAAACATATAGTCTTCATAAGTTTCACTCAAATTTGACGATTATTATTTGTGGTTAGTAAATATGATAAAGTTTTAGAGACGATTTGAAAAATGTCTCTAAATAACTCTTCTTTACTATCTAGTTAACCATACCGTGGACATAAGTTGTATATCTATACTAACTTATTCATTGTACAGTCTTTAAAACTTATATTCAATTCTGACGCTTATCATATGTGGTTAGTAAATATGGCCGAGTGTTAGGGACTGTTTGAAAACAGTCACGATCACTACAAAATTAAAGCAATATTTTATGACGGTATAAAATTGATCGTTGGGAAAAGTTTAGCAATCGTTAGTAAAGATAGCACAACCGTTGAAAATTTCCATTAAAAATAGCTATAATAAAAAAATATTAAAAAATGCTCTTTAAAATATAAAAAAAAAATCTATAAAATAAAATTTTAAAAGCCATTAAAAATATTAAAAAAGAATATAAAATCAATCATTTTTAATATATTTTTAATATTCTTTCAAAAAATTTTATAAAATCAATAAAATTATGGTTCTTGATAATACTGTAAAATTAAATAATGTATATAAAGTAAATAATACATTTGAAATATAAAATTTATCTCTATAATGTCATTTTAATTTAATAAATTAACAAATTAAATAAAAATTGATAACAATAAAAAATAAAATGTTTTTATAAAATCAATAAATTAAAATAAATTACATTATAAATATGAAAATATATAATAAAAATAGAGAGTAATGAAAAAATATATAATAAAAAACGCGGGTGAATAATAAAAAAAAAGCGGGTGTGAATCTTACAAATAAAATGTAAGTGACAAAAATATAAAAAAATAGCAAGTAATGAAAAAATATATCTAATAAAAAAAAGGCGGGTGAATAATAAAAAAAATGAGTGAATCTTAAATAAAATGCGGGTAATGAAAAAATGTATAGTAAGAAAAGGAGGGTGAATAATAAAAAAATGAGCGGGTAAGTAAGTGAGGGTTTTAAAAATTTGTTTTGTAAACCTTTGTTTGTGAAAATAGCGTGCACATGTCCATATGCTGTAATGATAGTTATAATGTATGCTAACAAACCGTAATAAGTGGTAATAATAAATGGTAACTAGTAGTAATATGACTATAAAGTATGTAATGAGTCATAATAAGTAGTAATATAATTCATGATAATAAGTTATAATAAGTGGTAATATAATATATGGTAACAAATGGTAATATAATGTAAGGTAATAAATTATAATAAGTGGTAATATAATGTATGATAACAAATGGTAACAAATAGTAATATAATGCTTGGTAATAAATTATAATAAGTGGTAGTAGAATGTATGATAACAAATGGTAATATAATGCACGGTAATAAGTGGTAATATAATTCATTATAATAAGTTGTAATAAGTGGTAATATAATGTATGGTAACAAATAGTAACAAATTGTAATATAATGCACGGTAATAAATTATAATAAGTGGTAATAGAATGTATAGTAATAAATAGTAACAAATGGTAATATAATGCACGGTAATAAGTGGTAATATAATTCATGATAAGAAGTTGTAATAAGTGGTAATATAATATATGGTAACAAATGGTAATATAATGTACGGTAATAAATTGTAATAAGTGGTAATAGAATGTATAGTAACAAATAGTAACAAATGGTAATATAATGCACGGTAATAAGTGGTAATATAATTCATGAAAATAAATTATAATAAGTGGTCATATAATGTATGGTAACAAATGGTAATATAATGTAAGGTAATAAATTATAATAAGTGGTAATATAATGTATGGTAACAAATGGTAATATAATGTACAGTAATAAATTGTAATAAGTGGTAATAGAATGTATGGTAACAAATAGTAACAAATGGTAATATAATGCACGGTAATAAGTGATAATATAATTCAAGATAATAAGTTGTAATAAGTGGTAATATAATGTATGATAACAAATGGTAATATAATGCACGGTAATAAATTGTAATAAGTAGTAATAGAATATATGGTTACAAATAGTAACAAATGGTAATATAATGCACGGTAATAAGTGGTAATATAATTCATGATAATAAGTTGTAATAAGTGGTAATATAATGTATGGTAACAAATGGTAATATAATGTAAGATAATAAATTATAATAAGTGGTAATATAATGTATGGTAACAAATGGTAAAATAATGCACGGTAATAAATTGTAATAAGTAATAATATAATGTATAGTAACAAATGATAACAAGTGGTAATATAGAATAGTTATTAGTTATCATCAGTAAATATGGCACTATAGGTAGGGGTAACATATCAATCTAAAAATATATAAATCGATTTCACAAAATTAAAAATATATAAAATATAAAAATATAAAAAAATATATCAAAAATTTTTTTCAGTATTAACAAATATTAAAAATTTCCATTACAAACATATATAATATAAAAATATTAAAAAATGCTCTTTAAAATATAAAGATATCTATAAAATAAAATTTTAAAAGCCATTAAAAATACTAGAAAAGAATATTAAATCAATCATTTTTAATATATTTTTAATATTCTTTCAAAAATTTTTATAAAATCAATAAAATTATGGTTCTTGATAATAATGTAAAATTAAATAATATATATAAAATAAATAATGCATTTGAAATATAAAATTTATATCTATAATGTTATTTTAATTTAATAAATTAACAAATTAAATAAAAATTGATAAGAATAAAAAATAAAATATTTTTATAAAATCAATAAATTAAAATAAATTACATTATAAATGTGAAAATATATAATAAAAATAGCGAATAATGAAAAAAATATATAATAAAAAAGGCGGGTGAATAATAAAAAAGAGCAAGTGAATCTTACAAATAAAATGAAAGTGACAAAAATATAAAAAAATAGCGGGTAATGAAAAAATATATCTACTAAAAAAATGCGGATGAATCTTAAATAAAATATAAGTAACAAAAATATGAAAAAATAGCGGGTAATAGAAAAATGTATAGTAAAAAAAGGCAGGTGAATAGTAAAAAAATTGGCGGGTAAGTAAGTGAGGGTTCTAAAAATTTGTTTTGTAAATATTTATTTGTGAAAATGACATGCATATGTCTATATGCTGTAATGATAATTATAATATATACTAACAAGTCGTACTAAGTGATAATAACAAATGATAACCAATGGTAATATGTCCATAATGTATGTAATGAGTAGTAATAAATGGTAATGTAATTCATGATAATAAGTTATAATAAGTGATAATATAATACATGATAACAAATGGTAACAAGTGGTAATATAATGTAAGGTAATAAGTTATAATAAGTGGTAATATAATGTATGGTAACAAATGGTAACAAGTGGTTATATAATATACGATAATAAGTTGTAATAAGTGGTAATAGAATATATGGTAATAAATAGTAACAAATGGTAATATAATGTATGGTAATAAATGGAAACAAACAATAATACGACTATAATGCATGGTAATAAATGGTAATATAATGTATGGTAACAAGTGATGATAAGTGGTAATAAATGTATGATATGAAGGCGTTTAACAACTCACAAAAACTAGGTTTTGATGATAAAAATTTAATTTGAAAATAATTTAAAGTTTAAATTAAGTTGAGGTAAACCTATTCATCTTTTTGGTTTCTTTCGGCACGATTTTTATTGTGACATATTAATTTAAACTAAAAAATTAAATATATAAATAAAAAATTATCTTAAAATTAAAAAATTATTATTTTTTTGTAATATTAATTTTATGATTTTTCATTTTTCTTCTAATATTAATTTTTTGTATTATTTTTCATCTCATTTTTGTAATTTTTTGTAAAATTTTTTTTTGTAAATGATAATATGCCCATAATGTATATAATGAGTCGTAATAAATGGTAATGTGATTCATGATAATAAGTTGTAATAAGTGATAATATAATGTATGGTAACAAATGGTAATAAGTGGTAATATAATGTAAGGTAATAAGTTATAATAAGTGGTAATATAATATATGGTAATAAGTGGTAATATAATGTATAATAATAAATTGTAATAAGTGGTAATAGAATGTATAGTAACAAATAATAACAAATTGTAATATAATGCACGATAATAAGTGGTAACAAGTAGTAATACGATTATAATACATGGTAACAAGTAATAATATAATATATGGTAACAAGTGATGATAAGTGGTAATAAGTGTATGATTTTTCATCTCATTTTTGTAATTTTTTGTAATATTTTTTTTGTGAAATTATTTTTTAATATTTTAATATTCCAAAAAAATAAAAGAACAAAAAAACATAATAACTAGTAATAATATATAGTGATAGTAATATAAAAGAACAAAAGAAAAAAAAAACCAAATTAACTAAGAAAAAAATATAAAAAAAAATATAGGATAAAAAAATCTAAGAAAAAATGTAACTTCTATTTCATAAAAAAAATAAAAAGAAAATAATCATAAAAAGAAAAAAATGAAAAACTAAAAGAAAAAAAAACAAAAACCAAACAAAAAAAATTAAAAGAAGTAAAGAGGGCTGCCCCCGCGCTGCACAGCGCAACGGCAGCCCTCTTTTAGGAAAGTTTTTTTTTTAAAAAAACTTTTTTTAATGTTATTTATTTATTTGAAATATAGAAAAATGTAAAATAAAAAAAATTAACGAAAAAATATAACTTTCACTTCCTAAAAAAATAAAAACAAAACAATCATAAAAGAATAAAATAAAAAATAAAAGAAAAAAAAAACACAAAAAATAAAGAAGTAAAGAGGGCTGCCCCCGCCTATGCAACACGGGGGCAACCCTCTTTTAAAAAAGCAAATGTGCTTTCTTTTTTTTTTAAATAAACTTTTTTTAATTTTATTTTTTTTTAACTCTCTCTCTCTTTTCTTACTATACTCTTTAAATATTAAATGAAATAATAAAATTTACATGACAATTCAATAAAATTATAAATATTAATATTAATTTAACATGAATTAATAAATATATAAATAATATTATATGATAAATAATATTAATAATTACATAATTTTATATAACATTAATAATTACATATTGATAAGTTAATGGTAAATAGTGATAAGTAGTGATAAATTAGTAGTAAGTTATGGTACATTAGTGATAAGTGATAAGTAGTTATAAGTTGTGGTACGTTAGCGGGTGTAAGTCCAAGCCTCACGGGCGCAGTAATTCCTCACGCGGGCGCAATCATGCCTCACATAGGTGTAGGTGCAAGTGCAAGCCTCACAGGGGCAAGCATACCTCACACGGGTGCCTCTCTATGCCTTACGAAGCCCTATGAAGATATTTTGGTTTTTTTTTTTTTTTAACACTCTTCTTTGTTCTTTTTTTTTATTCTCTCTTTTTTTTCCTCCTACATTTTTTTTTTAACTTTTTTTTAACTCACTTTCATATAAATAAATAAAAATTAAATATATAAATAAAAATTATCTTAAAATTAAAAAATTATTATTTTTTGGTAATATTAATTTTATAATTTTTCATTTTGTTTCTAATTCAATTTATTCAAAATTTTTGATAATATTAATTTTATTAGAAATTCATCAATTCAAAATTTTTGATAATATTAATTTTATTGAAAATTCATCACGTAGTTCATTTTTTCCATTTTATCAGTTCAAAATTTTTTTACAAAATTTTATAAAGAGTCACTCTGAGATTTTGGTTGGGTATTTGAAAGATTCGGATGAGTATTATAGCTGACACTAAAACAAAAGTGTGTAATGAAAAAAGAGGCGGGTAAAGAGTAAAAGTGTGAAAAAATTGAAAAAGTGTGAAAAAGAAGTGAAAGGAGAAAATATGGCAGATTTTGAAATTTTGTTTGTAAAAATGGCAGTCAAATGGTTAAACTGAATTTATTATAAATCATCCTCCTCCTTCTCTCATTTTCTCAAAATCTCTCCTCCCTCAAAGCTCTCAAAGTCCTTCTAACTCAAGAAAACATATTTTCAGTCTTATTTCCATCGAAACGTTTTTTTAACGAAAACTCTCCAAAACTTTCATTCCCCGAAGCCAAGTATATTTTTAGCCTCCGTACCTAGTCAAAACTCTCACTCAAACTCTCACACTGAAGCACACTTTATAGCAAATATTTAGTCATTAACGAACAATGACTTTGCAAAATTTCGTCAAAAAGTAATTGTATATTTTTTTAATATAAAAAATTTACTCAGTTGTGTTGTATTCTATTGGGTTGTATTGTTAGATTCCTCCAATACCAAATGGTAGAAATATACATAGAAGTCAACCATCATCATCATCATCATCATCATCACCTACTCCATCCCACTTCATCCCAAAGGTAATATTTTCATTTACAACTCTTTTTTACATTGTCATGTAATTATATTCATTTCACTACCATGTAATTATATTCATTTTGGTTTCTATGAATAGATTGACGGAGAATTGTGCATAAAGTTGATCACAAAGTTGATCATTGCTATCGGTTTAATTTTAAAGTTATCTGATTTTGATGCTGGATTGTGTCTTCAAGTGATGGTAACATTTTGATCGAAGTGAACATTTTTTGTTTGAGATGGTGACATTTTTGCAGTTGAGGGACATGTAATCTTTATTTTTGGGTCTTATATGTATCAATTATTGTATTATAAATAAATGTATCAATAATTTTCGGATATTAATACAATCATTATTATTACGTTTATATTATTTTTATAATTTTTATAGATAAAATATAGTAATTTACTTGCGGACTATAAAAAGTAATAACATTGTGATATCTGATATTAACACATGGTAACCGTTGATGAAAGTAGTAACATCTTATAACATAGAGTAACCGATAAGAAAATCACTAACATTTCCTAACTCAATGCTAATCAACAATGAAAGTAGTAACATCTTATAATATATGGTAACTGATGATAAATCACTAACATTTCCTAACTCAATTGTAACCGACAATAAAAGCAGTAACATCTAGTAATACATGGAAAACAATGATAAAATCAGTAACTTCTCCTAACCAAATGGTAACCGACGATGAAAGTAGTAACATCTCGTAACATATGGTAATTGATGATAAAATCACTAATTTTACTAACATTTTATACCGTCAACATTTTGTAACATTTTGTCACTCACCGATGATAAAAGTAGTAACATCTCGTAACACATAATAACTGAAGATAAAATCACTAATTTTACTAACACTTTTCTAGTGTCAACATTTTGTAATATTTTTTAATATCTCGTAACACATGATAACACATGATAAGTGACTATAAAACCACTAATTTTACTAATACTTTTATACCGTCAATATTTTGTAAAATTTTGTAACTCAATGGTAACCGTCAACTTTTGTAATATTTTCTATCTCAATAGTAACCAATGATAAAAATAATAACATCTGGTAACACATGGTAACTGACTATAAAATCATAAATTTTACTAATACTTTTCTACTGTCAACATTTTGTACCATCTGATAATACATGGTAACTGACGATACATCACTAGTTTTACCAACACTATCTTTCCGTTAGTATACACATATGACATGTTCCAATGGTAGCCCAAAGCGTCACGATATATCTATCCCGACTGATGTATACCCAATTGAACATGCATCCATTAGAGAAAGTATTGCTGATGGATTTGGTGTGTTATATAGACAGTTTTTTACCGTTACCTCAATGCTTTAATTTTGTACTGAAATAAAGAGATAAATAATTAAGTAACACATGCAACACATCAGAAGAGTGTCATTTAGGGGTGTGCAATATTTGGTGCTAATCGAATATCCGACCGAATCGAATTAAATTTGAATTCGATTTTTTGATTCAAATCGATTTTCGATTAAAATCGAATTTCCAATTTGGTTTTCGGTTTGAGTTTCGAATTGAGATTTTTAATACGAATTCGAACCGAAAACCGAATTAGGGCTTTTAATTATCTCATTTTTTATTTATTTTGATTATTTATTATTTATTTTCTTTCTTTTTATTCAAACTTTGATTGGTAATTTTTCTTTTTTAAGCAAGCAATAAAATAGTAGTTAAAAAATTCATTGTTTTATCAATTTGAATTTGATTAAATTGGATTTATTTGAAAATTTAGATCTCAAAAATCAAAATCAATTTATTTGATTTATTCGATTCAATTCGAATTCAAACCGAAAACCGAATTTCGAATTTAAACGAATTAGGTTTGGTTTTTGGTTTGAGATTAAAAAATGTTAAACCGAATTAATCAAAGAATTCGAAAACTGAATCGATGAACACCCCTAGTGTCATTTATGCACCTATCGCGTCTAAACTCTAATACCAATTATCACGATTCTAACTTTTGATAAGCCAAACTTGCGTGATAAGTACTTGGGAAAATCACTCTAAGAGCGTTACCTAACTCATGTGATAAAGAAACAAATCTATTAGCTAGTGTTCTAAAATGTAATAAGATGTGTTTGGACTACTTGCATTATTGAGCAAAGCAATTGTATCTAAAAGCAAATAAATGAGCAACATGATTGAAGTAACGATAAACTTTATTAACTAGAAAACGTGATCACATTTTTGTCAACAAAAGAGTTCTTAGGAAATTACATTAGAGATTGAGAATCGGTTCGTTCGTCAGATATATCACGGATTCTTGTCCCTTAAATTATTATTTTTATTCTTTTTGTTAATATAATTTTGATAAATTATTATGATAACACAATATTTAATGTATATTAAAACAATATTAAAAACATTTTTTTTTTGTACATACTAAAGTAACCACTATTAGGGTTAAAAACTGACCTATATAAATACAGTTTTGCATATCTATTATATTCCGAATAATACACAATATTTCTTAATTCTTCTCTTTTCACTTCATTTTGAAATAATGATCCCACCTTTTAAAATTCAAATACTAATATAATATTTAATTATTGGGACATACCTTTTACATTTCCAATAATAAATACAATTTTGAATTTTTAAATTTTTATCACTTATTTTCTTTCTCTTCTCATAAATCTTTTTCTTTTTCTTATTTAAAAAACACAAAAAACTTTGAATTAAAGAAAAATAGAAAATTCTGTTTATTAACTTCTCAATTTTAATATTTTCTATTTTAAATAAATATATTTTTATATTTACTATAATTTCAATATATATTTCTGAATTTATCTATTTATAAATCTATATATATATAACACTTTGTCTCTTAAAATTAAATTTTAACTCCACCTCTGTCACAAAGAACTACTCCTAACTATTCCGCTCTATGCACCATGCAGCATTGTAGCCTCTCCTAATTGTGTAAATTTTTTTTTTTTTTTTTTTTTGTACTTGATCACTATTATTCGAAAATTCGACTAATTCTGTTCGACTAGTTCTGTTCGACTAGTTATGAGACACGATTTAGGGGTTAACTCTCTTAACACCTGTTTTTTCATCTTTAAGATTCAAACTCAAAATATTAACTAAGGGAGTTTATTGAGCTATCACTAAATCAATATATTAGTCTGGTTGCGTAGAAATGGTGGACGGTGTCACCTTGGAAGTTGGCTTGAGTCAAACGTGCTTAGATTCAAGATCAACCACTTATACAAGAATTGAAAGGAGGGTTTGAAGGTTTAAAACAAACAAACTTAAATATTCATGTCAAGAATTCCAAAATCTTTAACGAGTTAGCATCACTTATCTTTTTCGTCAATTGGGTATTTTAGATCGAGAAAATATCACAAAATTAGATCACATTCTATGTTTCACAATCCAAATATCTTTTGATGGTAATGATCAATCCTTCTTCAAGAGCCTTTCTCTGTGGATCCAATGTGGGAAAAACTCCTCTCTTTCTCAAACACAATACATTTTATCAACCATAAGAAAATGCCCTCCTTCCTTTTTTATTTTTTTAATTCACATTTGTACAACAAGTTGGAAGAAAGTTGGGAAGAGAGGGAATCATTTGAAAATAGGGAAGTTGTGGGGTGGTTCTCAAAACAACCACTCCCACCCTATTTTAACTTCCTATTCAAATTTCAAATTTAAACAAATAAGTTTGGGACTTGGGTCGGATCTATCCTCATAGGCAGAGCACACCCATTTTCAACATGTCCCACTAACACATAAAAGTTAGACTGGCACATAATTTGACCATTACAATCGAATATCCCCAATTTTATACAACCAAGTGGAACATATATCCCGCGAGAATACCAAGAGTTCTAGGGCTATAAACAAGTTAAGAATATATAGCAGCTCACTTTCGACGTGGTGATGAGGATGTCATATCTCACTATACTTCAGACATCTTTTACTAAATACAGTCAATGTATCTCTCATCTTTCAAAGTAATATTAGAGTTTATTTGACTCAAATCCAATCATATATCCATAATTATGTCTTTAAACACTAAGTCACAGACATAATTGGCCGATCTGTGAATACATAGCAATTTGTCAGTAAAAAATAGTCTTTATTTCATACTACTAGTTTTCAATTTTATCTTAACTGTTTTCCTAGATATGTACCGCCAAACCAAACCATTCATGATTTCTTGCTTACGAGCTAAAATAACTATACTAAAATAAAGTTTTAAGAGACAAATAAAAGTCCTTAGAATATAAATTAAGGTTGAATATGAATCTCCTGGTCTTATAAAATAAGATGAAGAGGGATGCACTGTCTTATTATCCATATGGTCATATAAGCACACATAATATGAAACATGTGCTATGATACTCTTTTTTTTTCATTTGGAAGTGTATATCTTCTTTTCTAAAAATAATATATCGTACAGGTTTTAGTTCAAGTGTACACAACATTTAACCTAAGTTTTCCTTCTTACAAATCCTCTAAAATCTCACAACATCAAGAAAAACTATCACCTGATAATTAGATAAGTTCAATAGATTGTGAGGAATCCATTTCGATTACCACACATATATATTCAACCGGTAATCTCATCTTAGTATTTTTCTAAGATGGCATGCATGTTAATCCATCACAAATTAACATTACCTCATCTCTACATATCACACAGACATTAGATGCGATTGTTTGTATGAGAGAGATAATGTCAAAAATTTGTCTGACATACCTTCAAACGTAGATATAAGAATTTTGGACACAAAAAACAAAATTCAAATATCAATAAATATGAGCATTACTTCTTATGTATTCTATATATGATTACAATCACAATCACAAATACTATCACGATCGACGCAAACCAATAGATCTAACATGTCTCTAGGTATTAGCTTAATAAAAGGATCAACACCATCAAATGCATAGGTATATATTTCAGTGTCACTTCTCTCTTTTCAATTGTCTCTGACAAAATTAAACTTTGTATCTATATTTGGTTTTGTCGTCGTATTTGGAATCTATAGCACAAACAATAGCTGACTGATTATTATAATACAACTCCTACTAAATTATTTATTACTCCTAAATATTGCAAAAATCTATTTAACTAAACTCTTTCTTGAACTGTGGAATCACAGATCACAAAATCTGTTTCCATTGTATAAAGAGATACATAGATTTGTTTTTTACTATTCATGGGATGGCGCCATTATTGAGCAAGAAAACATAACAAAGGTAGATTTTATTTCATCTAAATCACCTCCCCAATCAATATCCGTGTATCCTTTCAATACTAGATCTTTTCCATGATAACAAAAATAATAATTTGTAGTTCATTTCAGATATTCTAATATTCTTTTTATAACAATCCAATCACCTTATTCTAGATTAGATTGATACCTGCTGACTAAACCCACAGCATAACAAATGATAGGACGAGTACACATCATAGCATACTTCAAACTCTTAAATGTACTAGAAAGGGTACTCTGAATATTTCATCTGTTCATTAGGAGTTTTTAAGGCATATGTTATCACTTGAGCTATCGCTTATAGCAATAAGAGTATCAATGGGATTATAGTTTTCAACTTTGCATCATTCCAAATCATTTATAATATAAGTCTCTTGAGATAATCACAATAATCTCTTGAAACGATCTCCATGGATCTTAACTCTCAATATATAATCTGTCTTACCCATATCCTTCATTTCAAAATTGAAAAATAACCATTTCAAAATCTAAAAAACATACTCCTCATCATTCGCGCTAACAATATGTCTGAGATCACTCGGACACAACTTTCTACCAATCTAAATTTTATATAACGTTGTTGATACTGACTTTGAAGGCATTTTGTTCAAAATATAATCGGCAGTCAACAAGCCATCTCCCCAAAAAGAAATTGGCAAGTTAACCTACACCATCATGGATCTTGTTATATCCAACAGTATCCTATTCCTTCTCACTACAACACCACTCTACCTAGGTATATAAAGAATGGTCAAATATTAGATTATGTCACTTTCATTACTCTGATCCTTAAATTGATCTCATAAATATTCATGTCATCTATCCGTTCTTAAGACTTTTATTGTTCTATCTATTTGATTCTCTATCTCGTTCATATAAAGTTTAAAACACTCAAGTGCTTCAAATCTATGAGAAAACAAATAGATATAGTCAAATCGCGTAAAACCATCTATGAATATAATAAAACACAAAACTCTATGCCTAGCCTTCACATTCATTAGATCACAAATATTTGAGTGGATTAATAGCAATGGAAATTCAACCTGCATGACCTTTCCAAATAGTTTTCTTATCATTTTGCCGACAAGTCAATGTTCAACTTAATAGTTAAACATTTGTCTATCACATTACAAAATCATGAAACCATTTACAAGTTGCCTGAACTAATATACATGTCATTCAAATACAAATTAACCCTATATCTCTGAAAATTTAAAAAATATAGTCAAGTTTCAAAAGAACAAGAACATAAATTAAATTTCATCGAATTTCTAATACGTAGAGAATATCATGCAAAATGAGAGTTCAGCCATTTTGTAACTCCAATTTATAAGTGTCAACACCTCCAACTTCCACTCTTGCATTGTTCTCCACATAGATCCATTTCCTATCAAAAGGTACCTAACGAAAATCCACAGATATCTCTTAGTCATATTCTTATATTCAGAGTAGTTCTTTTGTGATCCATCTACAATCTCATTTCCTTTCTTGCTTTCCACTCACGCTTTGAGTCTGAAACTTTCTTAGAACTAAACTCAACAACAAATGCATTGACTGTGTACCAAGCTGCTCATCCTCAAGTTCAAAGTGGCGAGCAATGTTTGAGAAAGTTTTCACATTGTCATTGTAAATCAAATTAACTTTCAAGTGTTCTCACTTGTTAGGAAGGGATCGGATCAATATTTGAATTTTCTTTTTATCAGAGAGGACTGACCAACTGATTTCCCTTTCTTATCATATTAAACATGGTCCTCAAATGCTGTTTGATACTATGACCATTTCATGTTTTTGTAAGTATCAAACTTTATGATCATCAGTCTAAAATGAGTTACATTGGTACCTCCATATTTCTCTTTGAGGTATACCTAAATTACATGAGCTATCAAATATGGTTCACACTCAGGGATCATTTCATCAATCACAGAGTTAACATTGGTTGCACGAACAATGGAATCTATACTTTTCCACACCTAGTAAGCATCTTATTCTTTCTTCTGTGGGATAGCATTGCCCACACCAGGGTCCTACATGACATGTTTGATACTTTTAAAGATATCTTGTTATTTCAGCACATATCACATTTTATGGGTTGTATCTCATGATCATCGTCATTCAATTTGTCATCTCCAATTAACCCCATAATAATAGATTTTGATACTATGGTTTTGGTTTCAAAAGAGTAGACACAAGTACTAATACTCATATCATACAGTCAATTTTGTATTTTAAAATTAACATTCATGACAGATCAACATTAGGTATAGAATTAAAAGTTTACTAAATACTCAATCATCGTCTATGATCCTAATGTATCACCATCACAAATTTAATTTAAAATTATAAAATTCAATAAATTTGATGTGAAAATTACTGAAATTCTTCCGATCAAAAATATCTCACTTAAATACACAAAGTATTTAAATAATTTTACAATTTTAAATGAAAATTATTTAAATTCTACCAATTCAAAATTTTCATTTAAATACACAAAATATTAAAATAATATATTAATTTTGGATGAGAATTAATTAAATTCTACTATCCAAAATTTTTATTCAAGAAACCTTGTTTTCTTTTGTATTCATGATCATATAAATTAATAATCATAATCATTATATATTCAAAAGAAACTTTATATTAAATCTTAAAAAAAAAATTCTTTATGACATAATTATGGTCCTATCAGACAACAATAGTGTGTAAAAAAAAAAAAACATGCAAATTAATTATTTCAATTTAGGACATGTCCATTCGAGTAATCATAATTACCATTCCCTTGGATAATCTATCCCTAGAAGAAAATCTCCTTATAGCACATGGGTTAGAGCTATTTACACATCGGGATAGCCTTTTGTTCATTTGGATCTCTAGATTATTAACTCTCCATGTTATTATTAATCATCAAAAATCATAATCAATCTCTTGACAATCATTCATCAACCACGCTATCCCAATAAAGTGCCAGAAAATTTCTTAAAATGTATGTCAACTTCAAAAGGAATGATCTAGTTTAAGAAGTTCCAAACATTTTTATTCTATGATCTCAAAATAATCTGGAAAAGTGTGAGATGTGTATATCTTATAAGTCAATATTCGACCTAATTTTACCAAATACTCTGCACTTCTCAATACTCTAACTCTCTCTTGGGGAGCTCTAACATTGTGTCTTAACATCACTATTAACCTAGAAAAACTATAATATTATTTTAAAAAATCTTTCTTCAAATCTAAAACAATTTTATGCTAAAAAACTAATTTTTAAATATAAATAATGAGTAAAAATACAAAATAAATAATAGGTACCAAAAACAAATTTTCATCTAAGTATCCAAATTTAATAAAATAATTTTCTTAACTCATACAAAAATTTTCAGAATTTTTCAGCACTAAAAATAATTTTTCTATAATTTTAAACAATTTCTAAACTTAAAAATCAATAAAAATTATTTTTCGACTCCAAAAAATAAATTAAACATATAGAAAAATCTAGAGAGAATAATTACAGGATAGTGCTTGCATGCCATGCGCCGACTTCTCGGTGGTGTCTGGTTCTGAAATTTTGTTTACCCTCCATTTTCGATATCTCTGAATTCAGTGGTGGTCTCGATTTTTAGATCAGACATCTTTAGCTTAGAATTTGGGCTATACACACCTCAACTGAGAGTGGGAATGGTCAAAAGTTATTGTTCATCTCCTTCATTTTTTTTTTTTTTTTTGGCAATTCGAACCAAACTTTGAATGGGCATATTTCTTCAATTCGTAACCATTTTCCTTGTTCTTTATATGATTGGAAAGTATTTTTCAATAAAAATCTAACCATATAAATTTCAAATCACGAAATATAGTATACTAAAAGATACGAAACCATTAAATTTCGGTTAAAGTTTGAAATATATCAGATACATACCAAATTTTACAAATTTAATCCTCATTTCATAAACATACTATTATGTAAAATCGAGAACATTTAATTAAGAATATTTTGAGTTGCCATTAATGAACCTTCAACATTATTTATGGCATTTATTTTTTTAAAATACCCAATAAAAAGGCAGAAAACACCCAATTGTGCTCTGATACCAATGAAAGTTTAAAATAAATTAAAAAATTTAAATATTCATGCCAAAAATTTCAAAATCTTTAATGTGTTAGAATCACTTATCTCTTCCGGCGATTTGGTATTCTAAATCAAGAAAATATTACAAATTCATAATATTTTCTATATTTCACAATCCAAATACATTTTGACGGTAATGATCAACCCTTCTTCAAGAGCCTCTCTCTTAATCCTATGTGGGAAAAACTTCTTTCTTAAGCACAGTACATTTTATCAACCATAAGAAAATGTCTTCCTTCCTTTTTTTACTTTTTTTAATTCACATGTGTATAACAAGTGGGAAGGAAGTTGGGAAGAGAGGGAGTCATTTAAAAATAGGGAAATTGTGGATGGTTCTCAAAGCATCCACTCCCACCCTATTTTAACTTCCTATTCAAATTTCAAATTTGAACAGATAAATATGGGTCTTGGGTTGGGTCTACCCATGGGCGGACTTGCACCCATTTTCAACATGGTTTCATCTGGGGGAGAATTTGCTACAATGTGGTTCAATTACTATTGCATGTGGAAAAAAAGGAAAAAAGGTTTTTTTTTTTTTTAATTTTAAAAGCAACTCAAATTATAACATGTGATTTAACAAAACAATGGGACTTGACTTTAGTTTTCAATCATTGAAAACTGTGATAAAACATACAAAAATATTTTCAACGCTCAATAACAAAGTAAAATATATACATATATATATATATATAAACACATTTAATTTATTTCTTATTTTTGGTTAAGTGTTTAAGATTTTGCAATTTGTTATGTGTTCATAAACTTACTTTTCACTAAATCCTCGGACTTGGTATTAAGCCAACAACCATTTTTTGTTAAATATTAAATCAATTATCAAACATCTCATAGCTATGACTTTGGGGTGTTGTCCCTTAGGAACGGTTCAAGCAGTAAGATCTTTCCACTTACATCATTTCTTCTCTCTGATTCGATTCCGTTTGGTTACATCTTCTTGTACCAAAAAAAAAAAAAAAGACTTTGGGGTCTTTAATATAGCACCCTTAAAAAATTCCGGACCAAAATAAGTATTAAAAAAATAATTAAAAAAAAAAAAAAAGAAGAAGAAGAAGAAATAGTAGATGCACATGATTCCACTTTATTTTGATCCATAATTGAGCTATAACTTGGTTATCAGGCCAAGTATAATTGAAATAAACTTTATTATTTTTAGAATATATCTTTTTCTCTTTTGTAAAGATCTGGGTTACCCCAAATTATGCCAAAAATATGCAAAGCACACCCTCATCAAATCTTCCATTTTTCTTTCTAAAATTGTCAAGAAGTAAAAGGAGTGCTTCTAAGACCTTAATTCCCTCTCACTCGAAGAAAAAGGAGCATGAATTTGTTCCTTCTGTGGCTAAGACCCCACAAAAATTATTGAAAGATATGGGCACCTCTATTGTACCTTTGGCATTATTCCTTAAGGGTGTCCTTTAATTTTTAGCATCCATCCATGTCTCTCTCTCTTCCTTGATTGATAGATGATCGATATCCAGAAACCAATTTTTTGGTTTCGGCTAATCCGACTCAAGCTAACTCTTGGCCCATCAAGGTGCGAGTTCTCCTGGTATTTCTTTTTTTATTTTCAAAAGTCGAATTCAAGAGCTTAATTAAGGTTACTAAATCAACAAAATGTTGGTATCTCTCTCTCTCAAAGTGCTCTTGATTAAATGGTCACTCCAGGTGGGAAGTCAAGGGTAGCTTTCTATGAATGGTAGATAACTTGTTTTGATTTTTCAGCAATACTAAAATCAATTCATGGTGATGTGCATGCATTGGAGTTATAACCAAAGTTATCTTCTAAACATATATATTTCTTCTATTAATTAATTAATTAAATAAACGAAGCCCTGAATTCATTGCGTGAAGAATGTACACACATTGGTGGTCCTATCGCAAGGAGCAGCCATCTTTTTGTCTTGAACTTCTTGTGCAGTTGATACCCTCACCGTGCTGCTCTTTTTATAAGGGTGTAAATTAGTAGAGCAAATTAAATATTCCAAACTCGAGTTGGGTTGGGTTGGGTTGCGTTGGGTGTCTTAAGCCCGACGTATTCCGATCCGACCCAGGATTTTAAGAGCTTGGGTTAGATTTTACTTTTTTTTTTTTTTTTTTAGGTAGATTCGAACCCGAGTTTATTATAAGGGTGAGGAAGAGTGGTGCCACTTGAGCTAAAGCTCATTGGCGATTAGATTTTACTTTTTGGGTTTTCTCTCTCTGTTTTTTTTTTTAAAATTCATATTATTATTATTATTTTGAGTTTGCTAGATTATCTAGGACAACCCAAGATTGGGTGGTCCTATCGAAAATAAATCCAACCTACCAAACGCATTATGGGTTGCGTTTGGTTATGAAAAAGGGTTAAAGATTGGGTTGGTTCAGAATTAGGTTCAAAGTTTTTGAATTCAAGGTGAGCTAGTTATTTAGCCTTGATTTCTTGTTAACAAGTTCAAACGTGGTTATTTTTATTTTTATTATTTCATTTTTTGGTATAAACTATTAGGATCCGAAAACTATGTTGGGTTTGACTAAATTCGATTTGAATAAGGTTGGACCTTTAATTTCATGTTAACAAGCAAGGTGAACCCCAAGTTGACTTGTTGGAGAAAACCGAACTCCAAAAAACTTGAATGGGCCACTAGATGGGCTCCACAGTGGGCCCTTAAGAATGGCCTTAGTCCGTGACATTCCAAAAGGAAAATTATGTCTTTGATGTTTTCAACTAAGACTTTTATTATGAAAGTGATTTCCAAAATGTGACGATTGACGAAGTTTAACATTGCAAAAGGAAAACTTTGACTTGGCTTCTAATTTCAGCTGAGCTTTTTAGAAATTTGGAAGCAAGTGGGGTTCATTTTGGAAGACAATAGACAGCCCACAGCTTTGTGTTGCTAAGCCCTGAAAATCAAGTGTAGCCCATTGATTCAAATTTCATATTGAGCCCGTAATGAAGCCAGGCAATACCATGGACCCACCAAGCCGATGATGGGCTGAAGCCCACCACAAAGATGGGCCATGAGTTAAACATATGGGATCAGCCGAAAAAACAGAAAAATAAAATAAAAAAAAAAAAAAAAAAAACCTAAAAAAATAAAAATAAATAAAAATGGGGAGAGGAGGAAAAAAGAAGAGGGGGGGGGGGGAAAAAAAAAAAAAAATAGCAGTTGACCGAATTAGTTGATCCCATACACCGATTTGTGGGCATGGATCCCATGGATAAGGTCCAAAACTTAGTCGGGGTATGGTCCCATGGAAATAAGTTTTTTTTTTCTTTTTTTTTTTGCTGGGAAAGCGGAATAAAATACTATTTCTTTCTCAAAACAAATGATATGATTTACGAAAATTTCATTAATAATCTTTTTTAAAAATTGGTTTTATTATTTTTCTCACTTGTTTCGCTGCTTCTGATTTCTAGAAGGTAATTAAGTTGGTAAAATGCTAATATGATTAGCTCAAATGAAACTCGAAAAACTTATTTAAGCCTGGCTTATAACATTAAACAAGGTGAACAAAAACTCAGGACTCAGTTCTTTTGTTAAACAATTCGATATTAAATATCAGATTACTCGATTTATTCTTGATTTTATGTGTCAAAATATTTAAATTTGTTATGAATTTTTTATTTAAAAAAATTCAGAAGTATATTAAGATCACTTCGAAATTAAGCCAATTAAATAAGGGAAAAAACTATGATACCCGATTTTGTTATCCAAACACAATTTGAATTATTAACCCAATTTACCAAGACTATTTAATTATATTGCCTGTTGGAATTTTCCTAAATTATTAACATTTTCCCTTAAATAATATTAAACTTATTACCCACTTAATAGTCTATCTATCTCTAGGTATGGATTTAATAGGAGATAACACATTAAGAACTAAGAATATTGTACACGATTCTACCCGTCATGCGCAAATTTTCCTTATGTATTAATTACATAATTAATTAATTAATGACAAATTATATTTAGACGATCTATTTTTATATATTATCTCTCCATCTCTATATGAAAAGTTAAATTAATCAACAGGTGATCATGCTATTTAAAGCATTAACCCAAAAAATTTAGCAAACCTTTTGAAAATAATTATATAATTTAAAAAAAATATATATTTGTAGTTTCGTATGACATTTTGTTATTATACTATACTAACATGATATCATGTGCGAGGCATGCCTCGAGGCATTGGCCCTAGTTGGATTGCTGATGTATTCTGATCGTCTATTTGGGTAGTTTTCATTAAAAGGCATTTGAGATCAGTAATTTTAATTTATTTAATAATTATATGAAAGAAAATTACTATTATTGTACAGCTTTAATTTTATAAATTTCTTAAAATTAAAAAAATTAAGGATTAAGTGGAACTAAATGTGCTTTATTTATTATTTTTCTTTTTTATTACATAAAAATTCAAACATGAAATTTTCAAATTTGAGTGGGAGGCTTCTAATGTTTCCCGGAGAGTAGATATGTTTTATTTTCGGTAGACAAGAAGACTTGTGCTTCCAATGTTGGCCCACTTTGTTTTCTCCTGCCCCAACTTCTCAAGCCCTCGATTGAGCAGTCGTGGAATTTCCACGTCAACGATTTGCATTGAACAAGAATCCACCACGTGTTCGGACGGGCCTCAATTTTGAGGGGAATTATGGTGTTCTCTCTCCCTCTCAAAAAAAAAAAAAAAAAAAAAAAGGGGGTAAAAGATGGTCACTAAAGTATATCCTCATAAGGGCACTCTGCATTTTTTTTTTATAATAATTTTAATTATAATAAAAATTTTATTATAATTAATTTTATTTAACTCAATAATTATATTTTTTTTGAATCGGTAATGTTTCTATATAGGCCAGAAAAAGAGAAGGGGGTGTTAAATTAATGTAAATATTTTTGTCATATCTCCTTTAAAATTGTTAATTAAAAGTTTTTATTTAAAAAATAAATATACATAAGTTGACCGTTGTGTATTTAATAATTTTTTAATAGAGTAAATTTAAGTCTTAATAATTATAAGATATTTAATAATTAGTGTTACGAACTTTATTTACCATAAAAATATCAATAAATTAAAGTTGACTCTTACTACCAAGTCAGAGTTCACCATTGACCTCCTTTAGGCAAATAAATATCCCTCGCGATCATTGAAAAAAAAAGGGGGTTTGGTAAGGATATATATGTAATTTAAAACGTAGGAGGAGCCGATGAGAATATCTAATATTAAATTCAACAACTTGTAGAACATGTTAATGTCACCCGTAGATGCATGGAACACCACCACAAACTTAACCCTATCCCTCCCAATATTGATTTTCTCCTTATGCGTATCTATTACCAAATCAAGTATTTGTTTATACCAATGTTTTGAAAGTCAAATTCAACTGATTATTCCGATCAATCTGATCAGAAATCGGATCAATAACTAATCCGGATTTCTTAGTAAAACTAATCAAACCCAGATTGGATCGGGATCACATTGAACTGGCCAATCTCGAGTTTTTCCTTCTTTTTTTTTCCATATAAAAAGTGCTAGATATATAAATTTATACGTATCTTTGCCCGTTAATGCTGCTTTAATTAAAATAATGAATTTTTTATATTACTCTTATGTTTTTATTAAAACCAAACTCCTTTGAATTGAGTGATCGGACACTCTATCTCCTTAATCAGAGGTCTCGAATTCAAGTTCTGGAAATAGAGAAAAAGATTTGGGAGAATTAACCCCTAAATAGACTTCACAATGTTCAAATCGGATTAATCGAGTAAAACTCGAATATCAATCGATGAAAATCTTATGCTTTTATTAATTTTTAGCTCTCTCACTCTTCTTTTATTCTACACCTTTTCCTCTTATTTATTTGGACTTTTACCTTTTGAGATTATTATTTCTTTCATACACCATTTTATAACCATTTATATATATATTTATTTAAATTTTTACATATGTGCAATATTATTTTTTTAACTTTGTTTTAAATTTTAAATTTTTATTTTAAATTTTTTTTCTTCTCTTTACTATATTTGTCTTTCAAATAACCGATCCCAAAATTTAAAATTAAGATTCGCTTTATTGTTGTTGCCGTATATATGCAATATACTTGCATTTTGAAACTAATATATACAAAAATTTCTATCTTGCAAAATCATTTTTCAATATTTTTTCATTCAAACTTTATGCACTTTATTAAACTTTTGACTTTGAGAGAATTAAATGAATTTTATTAACTATCTCTGTCTCACATATTTATATTGGTGTCATAGGTGCGAACTAACAAATATAAGAGTGTTCAATCACCATTATTCTTCACTTATATTATTGTTATGAATTTAAGAATAATCAACTACAAAATAACGACTAATTTAAAAGAAAATAAATGAGAGAATCGATAATACATAAATTTTTATTGTATCTATATTTTTTTGTTACACAAATATTTGAATTTGGAATTTTCACGTTAGAAAAGAGATTGTGGCTATTTATAGGGAAAAGCAATTTTTTTTTTGGTCCCTGGATTTGATCCACCACCTGATTTCTGAAGTTTTGCTTCAACTAATCCGAATCGAGTCGCTGAAATCCCTCGAGGAGGTAGAGCTCTTCCTAGTACATTTACTCCATCCAAGACTCGAACTCGAGACCTCTTGAATAAGACCTAGTGACTTACCCACTGGACCAACGTGTTGGATAAGAAAAAGCAAATTTCCTTATATCATAGCCACCCACTAACTTCACTCTGCGTGTCCATCATCTCCACTATCTCATGATCAACTACTATCCCATGATCCACTATTATAAATTACAAAATTGACGAGAAATAATTAGATATTGTGATTTAAATGGGCATCCACCGTAGTTACATAAAACTCTTCTTGGATGTCTATAACATTAAAAACATGTCTCATTAAAATCTTACTAGATAAAATTCATGTAAAAAAAGAATTTAGTGAAAGAAAAAATGTACACCACTCTTTTCATTTACTCTCCATGTTGCAATAAATTCTTCAGATCTCTGGACTGACGCATTCCAATTCTATTCACCAATTTCTTAAAAGTTATGGTCGGTAATAGCTTAGTCAATAAATTTGCCAAAATATCATTTGATTGAATTTATTACACATCAAGATTAGTTTGCCTTTGAAGATCATGTGTGAAGAAAACTTTTAGTGACATATGTTTTATTTTATTTCTTATATCTCCCGTTCAATTGAGTTATGCAAGTTGCATTATCTTCATATAATATGGTTGATATTCCTTTTCGGATGGTAAACCACAATTTTCTTAGATATAATGAATTAACGATTTCAACCATACGCATTCTTGACTTGTCTTATAAATAACAATTATTTCAGTATGATTTAAAAATGACTACTTGATGATTTTGTAGAATGTTAAGATATAACAGTATTACTATATATAAATAAAGAGTCTATTTGAGAATTTATTTCTTGTGAATCAGATAAATAACCAATATTTGAATATCCAATTAAACTTGAATTGACTATATCAAGATGATATAATCTCAGATTAATTGTCACTTGGAAATATTGAAGACATGTTTAATACCATTTCCAATATCATTGAGTTGGAGAGAAACCAAACTTTGCTAATAAATTTACAAATATATATATATATATATATATATATTATATGAGGTCATCATGTACATTTTACTAGATACATCAATGCACCAATTGCTGGTACTTTTGAATCAAGAATTTCCTCATCATCCTCTCATGATCTAAAAGGATTATTGTCAACATCAAATGATTAGACAACCATTGAAATACTTAGTGGATGTGCTTTGTCTTTGCAAAATCTTTTATATAGATTGATTGGTGAATGAAAATTATGCCTTTCAAATGTTCAATTTGTAATTCAAAAAAAAATTTTGTCTTTTCAAAGTTTTTGACTTTAAATTTTTATTTCAAATAATTTATTACTTTGGAGAGTTTTCAGGAGTTCTCATAAGATTAATATCGTAAACATATATGACTATTATAACAAAATCTGATTTGAATTTTTTTTTATAAAATATATGAACATACCGGATCATAAAAATCACATACTATTTCTATAGTACAAAAATATTTACTTATCCCTTATAATTTTAAAAAGTATAACAAGCTGATGGTCAAGATGTGAACCGGCCAGTTCCAACCTAGAAACCGGCCTAGCTAGCTTGTTTGGACTTGGGTCTACAGTAAACCCGAATCAAACCGACCCACTATGATAAATGGGCGGTCCGATCCAGCCCCCATTAGAACTGGGAACCATCCCAACACAGACTCAGAATCGGCACCGAACTAGACCGGGCCCAGAAGAACAGGCCAGGCCGTTTCCGACGTTCAACAACTTGTGGAAAATGTTAATGGGGCTGGTAAGGATATATATGTAATTTAAAATGTAGGAGGAGCCAATGAGAATATCTAATATTAAATTCAACAACTTGTGGAAAATGTAAATGTCACCGCTAGATGCATGCAAACACCACCATAAACTTAACCCTATCCCTACCAATATTGATTTTCTCCTTATACGTATCTATTACCAAATCAAGTATTTGTTTATACTGAATTTTTATGAAAACCAATTATTTGACTTTCATCAATTGTTTGAAAAAGAATTTTCTTTCATTAATTATCTTGCCCCTAACGAGTTGGTATATATATATATATATATATATATATATATATATATATATATATATATATATATTCAATTATCAAACAATTTTTATGCAATTATTAAATTCTCAGATTAAATATTTTTTACTAGATTTATAAATAGAATTGTTATTTTAATTATCTATATGTAACAATCATTTATATCATTATTCAATAATATTGATGAAAAACATTTGGTAATAAAATCAATATTAAACAATTACTACAAAAAAAATACAATTTTAGTGGTAGATTTTGCGATGAAAATTTTAAAAAATTCATCATTTGTTTGTTTAGCGACGAAAAAATTTTCTTCGCTCATAATGCATTACAAAAATTAGTGATGAAATTTAGGAATTTGTAGCCAAATTAGCGATGAAATTTTTTTTTTTCACAAAATTCGTGTTTAATTTTAGTGATAGATTTTCAAATTCATTACTAAATTTAGTGACGAAAAATATGATTCGTTGCTAAATTTAACAACAGACATGATAATCCGTTACTAAAATTAGCGACAAATCATATTTTCCATCATTAAAATTAACGACAGATTTAGAAATCCATCACTAAAATTAATAACGAATTTTAGAATCCATCACTAAAATTATCAACAAATCTTATTTTCTGACGCTAAATTTAACAACAGATGGGGGTATCTATGGCTAAAAATTAGCGACATTTTATTTTTTTTCACTAAATTCAACACAATATTAAATCTATAGTTGAACTTTTGTGAGGAACTTTACAACGATTTTAGTGATGAATCTTGGAATTTAGCCAAAAAAATTTATTATTTTTCAAATTTTCCTTATTCAAAAAGAATTGTCATGTCAACCAATATAAATATCAAATTTAGCTACTAATATTCATCCAATGAATTTAAAAAATTTTCCAATCCAACTAACATAATAATCAGATTCCGAACATCTTTTCGAATCCAATAGACTCGATATTGTCCATAAATGTTTGAGTATCCAATAAAATATCAATAGAAACAAAATCAAATAAATATCAATCCAATATATAACATTTCTCATAAATATGTTACAGACCATCCTTTCGACTAAAATGATTTTGACACAAGGACAACTGAATTTTGATACATGGCGTATGAATTGATTAACCTTTTCTTTGCTGTTAGTCAAGCTCTTCTCTCTCAAGCTACACTTTCTTAGGATTCAGCTTCTCACCTAAAGCACAATAATCAACATCAGATTTATCATATATTCCAAAAACAAAACATTCTAGAATTTAAAAAATATGAATAGACCAAAAAAAACATTAAATACTTCCAAGGGAATAATATGCAACCACTAATTCCTTTAAAATCAAAAGCAACAAATGAGCAAAGAAAAGCGTTCAAAAAATTAAAAATAAATAAATACAAAAAATACAAAATCAAGAATCTCAATCAATCAAGAAAATAAGGTACTCATGGAACATCAAAATGAAAAGTTATACAATGGCATATATGCATTATTACGAGCAAAACATTTTATGGTATATCCCTTTCAATAGAAACATCGTGATCAACTGTTAATGTAATGCTTTTCAAAGTTTTTAGTAAAAGAACTAAGACTAAAATATATTTGCTTTAGGAGTCGTCCAATTCTAAAGGGAATCAGTAAAGCTTGCTAACATCTTATAGAGCAACATCAATACTTCACAAAATAATAATATGAGGATACAAATATCAATAAGCACACATCATGCTGCATCCACCAGCCATGGTAAATTGGGCTTGATTTTTGACCAATCCAAGCTATTCACCAGTATGCTAGTCAAACAAATAACATCCAATTAATATGTAGTGGAAACAAATAAATAATATAAGTAACAACCGGTTCTGTAAATGACAAAGAATTTGTATATTGAAGTAGAAGATTATTCACCCTGCCACATATGTGCCATTCCCGATCAATGCAAAGATGAACATAAATGGATTGAGTCCCTGCATGTTGAGAAAGAAACAAGTACTTGCAAATGAATGATATTTTGGAAATATTGGAACTACACTCAGTGGATACTGCATAAGCAACAAACTCCGTTGAGGAGCATTTCCAAGAACAAGGCTTGTCCATTTACTACACTACAAAAAACAAAGAAAAACAAGATGCTCTGTTAGGAGCCTACCTCTATATTACCCCTTTGTATTTGCCAGACAGTCACTACAAAGAGGAGAAATGTCGAATAGAATGCGAAGAAATTATTCTTAGATAAAAAGTAAGAGAAGGCCATTCAATGCAATAGAACAAGTTTATAAAGCAATGTACAATTTTGCAGCTGACCTTTCTATATTACTGTGATGCAAAAGGCATCAGGCAGGAAGCTTGTGCAACTTTTTCAAAACCAACAAATGAATTTTAATCAACTACTTAGACTTTATCAAAATTCAATCACCATTGAGAGAGTAATAAGCAGTAGATTTTCTTGTTGTCATTTGCAAAACAATATACTTCTAGTTCTAAGGGAAAAAAGGTGAAATGATTACAATAAGAGGAGGAAAACTCCTCTAAATGAACTTGAACAGACACAAAATAAATAGATGCTAATTGTGCAGACCCAAGATTCTCAACCAATCCCGAAAAGCTTACTCCACAAATCCCACAATATCAAGCAAGAAACAAATAGAGGTGTAAGAGATCAATACACAACAAACAAATTATGCTACTGGGAAAATAGTAAATTGCATGAGAATAATGTAACATTCAAGCATATTTGTGGAAGTCATCCACCCATGTAGATAGCTGCCATTATGGTAAAATCATATTAGAAATAGGGCTGTGGATTTGTGCTTAATGATCATATGCAGTTACTTACCTCTACCATATTAACCATAAAGTTTGAAAATGTGGGCAAAGCCCTGTTTCCTGCATGAGCTTCGGCATAACATTTGAATTTTCCGGTGCTAAAATGATTCTTTCCTATAAAACCATCATTTATCCACTAAATAAGAAAACCTTCTCAAAAGATGATAACTCGGAAGAAATGTAACAACATAGTAAAATTAATAGGCAATGGGAGTTTAAAGTCAGCAATTCCTCATCACATAGTACAGGAAACAAGTACCTAACAGAGTAAGAAGAAGCAGCTTTCAATTTGTAAGAGTCATGAGTTTCATTTATACCATTTGATCTTTTCTTTTTTCATCTTATGCTGTGGTAATGCTTTCTAGATCTTAATTCAATAGAAATTACTAAAATGAGATAATATACTTTGCTGAAATCAATCTTAGCACTTGGATATAGTTACTGGATGCAAATATTATTAGTAAAAAAAAAAGAAAGGAAAATTGTAATACCTGTGTCCTTCATTGCAAGAAAAGATTTTTGTTTCATGCGAAGAACATTCTATTTTAACTTTTAAATCTTTGAAAGTGCCTGCATAAGTTGAATAGAATGGGTGGGGCACCATCTGCATTGTTTGGAAGCACCAACTGCCTATTGAACAGATGATGTACCCACAGTATTTTTTGGAACCATTGGTGGCACATTTGCCAGAGCTGAGGTCCATCCTTCACCACCAATCAAAGCCGAATGCCCAAGGGGCAGGCTTTGCACAAAGCTGCTCAAACCAGGAGATGGAGCAAAATCAATTGTATACAAAAAAGCAGAACAAGGGTTATCATAATCACTAATACTCTTTGAAGATCTATTCCTTGTGGAGTGTGACAATGAATGATTATCTACAGTACAGACCCAACATATAACACAAATATAATAAGATTCTGGGATTCAAATTTTGCAACATCTTAAGATTTGCTTTCACAAGTCCTACCTAACTTTAAACTCAACTGATGTTTTAGTTCTGCCTTGGACTATGCAAACTCCTGACAATAAAAGAACGAGCAAATACTTTATCTAAATCAATTTCAAGAAAAGGTTAAGTTTAACATTTATCATTCATAAAGAAAAGGGAAAAGGTTAAGTACATGTTTAAACCTCAACTATTCAATTTTGCATAATACTTTATCTAAATCAATTTCAGGAGATTCGCAACAACTAAAGTTTAGCATTTGAGCAGAAAAAATAGATGACCCACCATCAAAATGTGACAGTATAAAAATTAGGCACAAGTACCGCACTACTTGATTAGAATCCCTGAACAATAAATATGAACAATAAATAAGTAAATGCCCTAGGAAAAAAAAATCCATGGAATGCAAACAAAATCAGGCACTACTTATTTGGACAAAAAAGAGTTTACATAAACTTCAAAATTCAGATTTCAACTTAAATAATTAGAGGACTAAACAAAATCCTATCTATTTATTTCCCTGAATACGTCCACCAGGCCCTGTCACAATAGTAAAGCAAGTCTTATACAACAAAATACAATGGCAAGTCAGGAATATGCAAAACCAGTATTAGATAAGACACATCCATCATAGCTAGCTAATAAAACATAAATATACGCAAGTGTGTGTGATATATTTTTAATTAAAACGTATATCTCATCCCTGTTCAAGTAAGACATATATCTAAGTAATTTTCACAAAATCTGCCTAATGAATATGTTTCAAGACTACCAATTTTCTTTTTTCATTTTCACTGAATCAAATAATCAAACAAATGGTACATACATAAAACCAACGATGAGATTTCAATTCATCACAGAATTAAAACCCTAAATCTGGGGAAATAGTCATCAATTAGCATAATGAATACGAATATAGACAGTGCAAAAGAAGATCATAGAAGCAAATAATGAAATGAAACTGGACAAGCAAAATTCTGAGAGAGAGAGAGAGAGAGAGACCTTGAGAGAGCCAACTCCAGCAACTAGAATCAATAGCAATGATAGACTTAAGACGAGCATCGTCACTAAAATCAACGAAGAAAGCTCATATCCGTCGCTAAAATTAGTGACAAATAGGACTAGTGATGGACTGCTAGTTCATCGCTAAAATTAGCAATGGAATAGGATTTCGTCACTGACTTAGTGATGAATTCTATTTTTATCGTAAAAATTCAGTGAAAAAAAATAATTCGTTACTAAATTAGCCATGAATTCTATTTTTATCGTTAAAATTTAGTTAAAAAAATAATCCATAGCTAAATTAGCGAGGAAAAAGATCCGTTGCTAAATTGTTGTTAAATTTAGTGATGAATTCCTCATTTTGTCGCTAAATTTAGAGATAGATTTATACTTTTATCACTAATTTAGCGACGGATTTTAAAATCCATTATTAAATCTATCTAATCTTTTTTCTTTTATTTTTGAAATTTATATTTTATATTTTATTTTATTATTTTATTATTTTTTTTCTTTTCTATTTTATTCCTTTTGAAACCCTAGAAGAGTTTATAAACAAATGGCCGCCTCTTCGTGGCCATCCATTTCATTGCTCCCATCCCCCGAAAACTACTGTCTAATCTACTTGTCGGAGAAGATGGATCATCGGACGTAGATGTCTGGTCTACTATCTGATCATTTTGAAACCTAGTGCAGAGTTCTGATCTACTATTTTACTTACTGTTGACCATGACAATGGAAGATGAATGACTGAACTTTTGAAAGTGATTGAACTATTGATAAGAGAAGCGAACGGGCAGAAAAGAATAGCATGAAGGGTGAACTCGACAGCAGCGACTGTTAGAAAATTGTTTATTAAAAATTAGTTGAATTATTTATTATTGATAATTATCAATTTGATGAAAATTGTAACATTCACTTTATATTCAATTCAATCTTGTTATTCAGAAAGGGTCAAAAGGGGAGACACAGTTAAAAATGTTTCCTAATAGAGTGTAAGAGGAATTTAGCTATGAAATTAGTCATGAATTTTGAAATATCGGTATAAATTAGCGACAAATTTAATTACGAATATTTTTTTTGTGGCTAATTAGTGATAATTTTAGCCACGAATATTGGAGTCCACTATTAAATTTTGCTACGAATATTTTTTCGTGATTAATTAGTGATAAATTTAGCAACGAAAAATTTTTGTAACTAATTAATGACAAATTTTGTCATGAATTTTTTCCGTCACTAAATTTAGTGACGAAAAGAGTATTTATCACTAAATTTAGCAATGAATACTCGATTTGTGATAAAATTTAGCCATGAAATTTTTATTCGTTGTTAATTAGTAACAAATTTTGTAACGAAAATATTTTTGACACCAATTAGCGATGAATTTAGTCAAAAATAAAATATTCATTACTAATTTAGCTACGATTACGTTTTCATCACAAATTTCATAGCAAAATAGCGATGAAACCCTTTTTTATTGCTAAATTTGTCACAAAATAGTGATGAATTTTTTCTGTCGTCAAATTTCATTGCTAAAGCCGAATTTTTTTTTTGTTTTTTTTTTGTAGTGAATTGATTGTTAAAAATGAAAATTGTTTGTGACCTTTATTGCCCTTTATTCATGTAAACAATTTAATCAAATAGATAACATTATTTATATCTCCTATCTAATATATATATTATTTTTTGTTAATGTTGCTTTAATTAAAATAATGAATTTCTTATATTACTCTTATGTTTTTATTAACTTTTAACTCTCTCCCTCTTCTTTTATTCTATACCTTTTCCTCTTATCTATTTGGACTTTTACCTTTTGAGATTATTATTTCTTTCATATACCATTTTATATGCATTTATTTTTATTTATTTATTTAAATTTTATATATGCGCAATAATTTTTTTTTATTTTGTTTTAAATTTTAAATTTTAAACTTTTATTTTTAATTATTTTTCTTCTCTCTGCTATATTTGTCTCTTAAATAGCCAATTTCAAAATTTAAAATTAAAATTCAAGTTATTGTTATTGATATATATGTGCAATACACTTGCATTTTGAAACTAATATATATATATATATATATATATATATATATATATATATATAAGTTTCTATCTTGCAAAATCATTTTTCAATATCTTTTCGTTCAAACTTTATGCACTTTATTAAACTTTTGACTTTGAGAGAATTACATGAATGTTATTGACTATTAACTATCTCTGTCCCACATATTTATAATGGTGTCATGGGTGTGAACTAACAAATATAAGAGTGTTCAATTGCACCAAAAAAAAGAAAAAAAAAGTGTTCAATCAACCATTATTCTTCACTTATATTGTTGTTATAAATTTAAGAATAATAAACAACAAAATAACGACTAATTTAAAAGAAAATAAATGAGAGAATCGATATTACTGAAATTTTTATCATATCTGTCTTATCACATTAAATGGAGGCCTATTTATAGGAAAAAGCAAATTATCCTTCTATCATAGCCATTTAATAATTTAATCCACTAACTTCACCCTGCATGTCCATTATCTCCACTATCCCATGATCAACTACTATCTCATGGGGAATACCTTATCATCAAAATGAGAATAAGCCAACATCTCTTGTTAATGGTTCAAGATATCGAATTATAGAGGAAGAGTCATACCCAACATATATCGCCAACCTTCTTTGAGATCCTATTTTCGTGTGATGATTTGGTGCTATTTGTACATATAATATGCATCCAAATATTTTCAATTGTAGCCGTTGATATAATGACCAAAAACTAATTGTAAAGGAAAATATTTATGATAACTAATTGCCCTTATTTGCAAAAGTATTCTTGCATGCATAATAGCATATCCTCAAGTAGATATGATAATTTTCACTCTCATTAACATTGGTCTTGCACAAACGATTCAATTATACCATTTTGAAAATAAAAATAAGTTACAAGATATTCAACATTAATTTCAATGGACATCCAATAAGCATAAAAATTCTTAGATCTTTATTCATCAACACTATCTAAATGGATTTTCTTAATTGTATAATCTAAAAATTGTGCTCATAATTTGATTGAATATCAATACTGAAATTATTAAATTAAGATCTACATGGTTTTCTTAATTGTATTCTCTAGACGGATTTTTTTTTTTTAATGAATATGCATACTAAGATTATTAAATTGAAATCTGAACAGATTTTCTTAATTGTACTATCAAAATGGATTTTGCTTAATGAATATCAATACTAAATTTATTAAATTGAAATCTATTAACTTAATATTTGACACACTGTACTAGGTTTTTTATATTTTATTTTGAAAGATATATATATATATATATATATATATATATATATATATATATATATATATTAGTTTTGAAACTATCAACAATCCTGCAACATATGTGCACATTGCTTCAAACACTTTCAAAATTAGGTTTAACTTTTTAACTTTCAATTGTATGATAATACTTTTATGATTTTTTGATTGATCTTTCATTTTTTTATTTTTAATAAAAATTGGTTTTTTTTTTCCTTTTTTAACAAGTGATCTGTTTTCTGATCTCAAGGGTTTTGGAAAAAAAGAAAGGAAACATGAAGAGATTTGAGATTAGGTTGAATCAAAAATTTATTCTATCATACCTCTCTCTCTCTCTCTCAAACGCTTCGACTTGAGTGAGCAAGCATCCCAACCCTTTGCCTTTTCTCTTCTTTAACAAAATCCATTATCTACAAAATAATAGTTTTCTACATTAATTATTCATATTATTAGTAATAGTTTTGAGCCGCACATTTATGCGTGTCTCTAGATTCAAAATTCAAACATATGTCTCAAAAACTAATTGAATGTGCGTTATATATATATATATATATAGTTAATCTGAGAAAATTAGAGAATAGAGATTTTAGTATTCGATAAGCGAAAGAAATATAAAGAGAGAATGTGAGATATGGAAATAAGAGAGATAGCAGAGAGTTAGAGGAAATGTAAAGGAGATGGGAAAAAGACAAAAGGGAAATAAAAGAGAAAGTAAAATGGATGGGAACAAAAGCGGAGAGGGAAAGTTGGGGGAAAGAGGGGAGGGAAAATGAGATTGTCAATATCAAATTAATATTTTTTTGAAATTGTTATCTTATTTATCTTTTTTCTTGACTTTAAAAACTACAAAATATTTTTTTTATTGATTTAAAACATACGATAGTAATATCATATTTTGTTTTTGTTAGGTGGTGGACTTTTAAAAAAAATTTATGTGAAATTTAGTCAAATGAATGAGTTTTAAAAAAGACAAGTGGAACAAAATTATAATTAAGTGAGTACAAAATAAATATGAGTTATAAATATTAATTGAATTTTAAAATATAAAGGGAGTGCAATTGCTCACCCTCATTTCTTCCTAGGTCCACCCCTACTGAGATATTTTATCATTTGTTAGATCCTACCTTATGGACCCTAATAAATATGAGAGAGAGAGAGAATCAATACTTAATATCAATTAATTTTCTCAAAATTAAGAGTTTAATATCAATGAACAGTCAATTTAGTAGGATAAAGTGTTAAATCTTTTAATCTCGAAATTTAGAAATTAAAAAAACTATACTCAGAGAGCTACTATCTAAATAGGGCTCCCGCAAACATTTAAATTAGATTAGTCAGAGTATGACTCCGAATACAGGTAGTCTAGTAAGAAAAAAGGTCAAGAGTTTAATAAATTACATAAAGACGGTATGAGAAATTCATTTTAATGAAGTTAGTATTGGTAAAAAAGTAATTTTATTTATTTATTTATTTTTTTGCACATAAAGAAACTCAAACTCAAGACTTTTAAAGTGGGGCTGGTGCCAGTTAATCTATAGCTCATTTGGCAAAAAATAATTTTATGTATATGATAGATTATAGATATATTGCATAAAATATATGATATTTCAAAATTGAAACCAGAAATTCTCTTAATTTGTTCAAAAATGGTTGAATCACAAATTTGGTGGCCTTTTTTCCTTTTTATAAACGTGTTGATGCTATTATAGGTGCGATCTCAAAATTCCTTGATAATAATTCAAGAATTTTCATTTGTTAAAATAGTTGATCATAATTTATTTATGAATTCATCCGACCCGAAAGTAATTTGAAGAAAATGCTTCTAACAAAAGATAATATTATATTATCTTATTTGTCAAGATAATATTATATTATCTTATTTATAGAATTTTTTCCATATATATTTCATGTGTTAAATTGAGAAAGTTTTATTAGTAAAAAAAATATAATGTCTATTAAGGGAGATTTTACAAAGATTGAGAGTACCTTGATGTTACAAGTTCAACTCATCAAAAGTTTGTTA
The DNA here is from genome assembly GCA_037126225.1 of Dillenia turbinata. NCBI lineage: Eukaryota > Viridiplantae > Streptophyta > Magnoliopsida > Dilleniales > Dilleniaceae > Dillenia > Dillenia turbinata. Next base: position 10,349,910 of record JBAMMX010000009.1, read on the forward strand.
ATGCTTAGCTCCTAATATTAAAGTGTTTTGAGTATAAATTCAATTTCAAATATCACTAATTTTAAAAATTTTGATTTTGGTAATCATACCGATCAAAGTCATATATCGCTTTTACTTGTTTTGTACGTGCAAATTAATAAACTACGCAAAACGTTAAAATTACTTAATTATTCAAACTTGATTCAACCATTAAACTTATTAAACTATTCAAACTTGATTCGAACGTTAAATCCGAACTAAAACCAATAAACAATTTGAATTTAATTCAAAGATTAAATTTAATAAACTATTCAGTCTTTATTCGACCGTTAGTATTTGAACTAAAATTACAATTTTATTAATTTTAAACATCTGACTAATTTCAACACTATTTATTTCATTTTGGATCCGAGTGAAACAAAGAAAGGCTATAAAAAGCGTCACATGATCGTATATTTATTTTACTTTTTAGAAATTAAAATACTTAGAATAGGTCAATTTTAATTAACAAATTTATGTAAATTTGATACATTAGGAGATAAAAGAAATCATGATATTTTATTCTATGCCAATCAATTTTAAGATAATTACAAAGAGATAAGGATAGTGATTTTTTTAATAAGAATTCATTTGATTTGATCTTGCAAACTATAAGATTCATTGATAAACAAGAATATGGTATAGAAGAATTTGAGATTAGATTCGATTGATATCTAAAAAAAATTTAATAAAAATATAAAATTTTAATTTTTTTGAATAAAAATTATCAATTTTAATTAAAAATATAAGAAAATTAAAATTTGCAAAGGGAGGATGTGGGACTTTCCTACCCATAAATGGAAAATACCCTTTTAAGTCTTCCACGTAGTTAGGCTTTTCTACAAAACCGTATAACGATCCTTCCAACTTTCCTGCCTCACACGTGACACAAAACTTGCTTTCCTCCCTCTGTCTAACCAATCACGTGTCGCCACTCACATTCCCAAAATCCCAAGGGTACTTTCGTCATTGAGGAAAGCTAATGTGACCGAACCGTCCCGAATCTCCTGTATAAAGATGCCTCAATTTCCATGTGGCTCCCACATTCATTTCTCTCTCTAGTTTTTGGTGAGCCGTCGAAAATAATTGGAAGAGAGTGAAGAGAGCTTGGACATTTTCGCTTCGCTCAGCTGAAGAAGAAACCTAGAGAGAGAAAGAGAGAGAGAGAGAGAGAGAAGAGGATGGGTGTGTAGGATTACTGCGAGGGAGCAAGAAGAGGAAAGCAGTCCGGTGATGCTCGGGGGCGTAGTACTGAGCGCACGTCCCAAGCCTTGGAGTATCACGCCACTGACATTCCTCCACGGCTCGGCGGCGGCGGCGGCGGCGGCTCATTGTAACTACCATCGGCCTACACCTACTCCACTTTCATTGCTCTTGTCCGATTCTAACTCCGGCGATTGGCGTCGACGCCAACACTCTTCGGCATGTCGCCTCCCTTCCGACTTCAGAGGCGCGGCCTCTATATGGCACGCGATTCTCCCCTCCTCCCGCTTTGGCTCTACCCGGACAAGGAGTCTGACGCCGGCAATGCATCACGAGCCGTTGATGAAAGGCGAGGGTTCTTGGAACGTGGCGTGGGATGCGCGTCCCGCTCGGTGGCTACACCGGCCCGACTCGGTTTGGCTACTTTTCGGCGTCTGCGCTTGTCTGGCGCCATTAACTGAATTTGACGACGTGAAATTGGAGACGGCAGTTCCCGATGAGAAGATTGAGTGCTGCAGTAGTTCGACTCTGATCAATTCAGAAGAGAGTAATAAGAGCTCTTCCGATTACAGGGTTACAGGTCAATTCCTTAGATTTTTTTTCTTTTTAATTTCAATTTCCAGTGATATATTTTTTGATCGACCAGTGCTCGATAAATTGTTAGATATAAGTTTGGTTTGATTTTAATGGATTTTCCTTATTGAATTTTAATTATTTATGTGAAATATATACATATATATGTATTAACATATGTCTATATCTGTGTGGGTGTTGGTATGTGTACATATACATGTCTATTATATTTCAATGTTTAGAGTAGTAATGATAACAATTGGGATTGGGGGTGTTGGGTGGGTGTTGCTATTGCTGTTGATGTGGACATCATCATTTTTGTGGTGTTACAATTATTGTTAGATAGCCATTGTGGTGCTTTCCTTTGCATTGAGTAAGGATTGAACATAGAATGTTTCAAAACTTGATTAAAATGTTAGTATATCAATCTGTAATACTATTTAGGTAGTTTATGAATATGGGAGGATTTGCCCCTAATGTAGCATGGATATGGATACAAGACGAATAATACCGTTCGATATTATAATCATTCACGTAAAAAATTTTACGCTGTTTTAGTTTTTTTTAAAAAAAAGTGTTACATTAGGCATGTATTTAAAATGTTTGCATGGCTCACTTTTAGTCGTGTCCGTGAAAACATAGGTTGCTCATAATGCGAGCGGCTTGAATAGTTTTGGACCAAAAAAGGATAAAAAAAATTTTGAATATGGAGAAAGTGCGAGGTACTAAAATTAGACATTTGACATGTTAATATAAATTTAAGACGTCATGGGATGGTATTAGGTTTTGGTAGATTCTAGGGTTCTTGAATAGAAGATGAGTGGCTAGAAATTAAAGATTTATCTTTGAATATTGGACTGTGAAGAGGGATGATGACAAATAATCATTACAATATTGGATTAAAATGGTGATTGCCACTTTTTACATTGTATTTTTTTTTTTTTTTTTTTGGGTATTTGATCAAATTACTGGAAAAATTCATAGTTAGTGAGCCTTAAGTTTGGCTGCAGGGGTCTTAGCAGATGGTCGATGTTTGTTTAGAGCAATTGCTCATGGTTCTTGCTTGAGAAATGGCGAAGAACCTCCTGATGAAGTCCGTCAAAGAGAACTTGCTGATGAGTTAAGAGCACGAGTAAGTGTTGCAAGTATATATTATCTGCCGATCCCAATTTTGACTCTTATTTTTGACTTGGAATTATTGTTTCAGTGGTGTTGTATCACATATTGTGATTTTGTAGGTTGTGGATGAGCTCTTAAAGAGGCGAGAGGAGACAGAATGGTGAGAATTTGGTTCTTTGAAATTGTCCTCTAGTTTAAATTATAAGGTATTCTTTACTTAACAATAATGATTACAGGTTCATCGAAGGAGATTTTGATACTTACGTGAACAGAATTCAACAGCCCTATGTTTGGGGAGGAGAACCAGAGCTTCTGATGGCTTCTCATGTTTTACAGTGAGTATTGTTCCATTTCTTTTGATGAAAGGTTAGACTTTTGAGGTGTTTGGTCCATAATTTGTATGAACTAAGTGCAATTCATTTTTTCAAAGTGGCCAATAAATCTTCGTACTTTACATGAAAGATGTTATCCAATAAATACTTATTCGACTTCATTTGCTGTCAGCACCCTGGCGGCAGCTGGAAAAAAGTTGTGTGAAATTGTACATCCTCATTATTGTTTTCTCGTGCAATCAATGTTCTATATTTTGATCACTTTTGGATGTGGATTTCTGGAGTACTCTTAACTTATCGTTTTTGCTGATGCCCCAAACTTGGAAACTATTTTGTTCTTGTTTGGATGTGAAATGCAATTGATTTTACCTTTAAGGCACTAAAAGAGTGTGTGTGTGTGTGTTTTATTTATTTATTTATTTATTTTTTAATTTTCCTTGTACTCAACTTGCTTTTAGTTACTTATTCTGTGTTTTTCCGGTTCTCTCATTTCCTTGTCCTTGACTTGTCATTTTGCTATTGCCAGGACCCCAATCTCTGTCTTCATGTTGAATAGAACTTCAGGTAGTTTGGTAAACATAGCGAATTATGGTCAAGAATATGGGGAAGATCAAGAGAGTCCTATCAATGTGCTGTTTCATGGGTATGGTCACTATGATCTGCTGGAGACAATAAACAACCAAAGTTGCAATAAGGCGTAGGGATGGAGCCCAGAATGGTATACAGAAAAAGAATAAAACGGATGAAAGGAGAGAAATTTTGAAGGGACTTTCATTTTAGTCCGTCCTTAATTTCAACAAACATGAATCAGTTTCATTTTATATGCTGGTCCAAACGAAAGCAAAACGTTTATACATTTTGGTCGGTTCCAAAGTTCATTTATTTCTGGAATGGAACAGATGCATAATTGATAATACCTTTCTGATTCAATTTCTTATTGATTTATTTGATTTATTTATTTTTTCACATGGATGCCTTTACCATTCTTCCGGCATAAGATCCCGAAAAAGTTGCATTTGCTTTTGTATTACAAGGGGTGGTCTGATTTTAGAAGTGAAGTTAGAGGGTGAGCTGTATCTTTTAATAACATATTAATCTTGTTTCTTTCTCTTCATGATTGTGATTGCCAAGCTGGGATGGCTAGTTGAGGGAAGCTTTTTCGTTGTATTGATTTATGGTATGTTCTGAATGTTCTGAATTTAATTGTAAATTGCATAGCCAGATTGATAAGTTTACGTAGATGCTTTTGGTGAGTTATTTAAGGTGAACATAGAGTGGACAGAGCAATTTTGCTCATAGTATGCTGCATGGCATTTTTTTCTCTTTACATTTCAAGTGAGTTTCTGGTATCTTGTTTGAAGTTTAGTACTGTAATGCAGCTTTCTGATTTTACTGGTAACCTTTGCTTAGGTGCTAGAAGGAGAAACAGATACTCATCTCTCTCTCTCTCTCTCTCTCTCTCTCTCTGCCATGTCTGCACGGTGCACAGATCTTGCGCACGTGAGTTTGCACACATCCACACACACACACTAGCTAGGTTAAGTGGGAATTTAGCTCACTTTTGCTTGGGAACTTGGCAATTCTTTTTCTTTTGCCTCCTTGAGGGAAAGAAGATTGTCTTTGGAATCTCTTAGTCTTTTCTTTCCATGACCTTTTTGCTTTTACCTCCTTCCCACTTAGCTCACGTATTCCTATCCCTTTGCCCTTCCCCCCATGTCATTGCTAGCTTTGGGTGCACGATGGAAAAACGGAAACGGATACGAAAGGATACGAAGAATATTAATTATTTTATTAAATTAATAGAATAATCATTTTTTATAATGAGAGTATAAAATGATAAAAAAATATAATTATTAATTATATGATAAATAATATAAAAATAATAATAATAATTAAATAAATTGATTATATATGAGAAAATATGTAAATATAAAAAATATAAATACTTCTATGAGAAAATGTGTTTGAGAAGTTTTGGAATCGAAAAAGTTAGTGTCGAGAAGTTTTTGTGCATTCCTTCCATCAGATTTTGAGAAAGTTCTCTTAAAAGAAGAATGCTATGAAAGATCCAGGTAATCTGTCCACGAAAAAGGTAAATTAAATAAACCTAAGGAAAAAAAAAATAACTATAGGCATGTCAAAGTAAGTGCTAAAGGGGGGGGGGGGAGAGGGAGGGAGGGAGAGAGAGAGAGAGAGAGAGAGATGAATGACCAAAACCATCTCTTATGTCGCTTTCACAATAGGCCCAAGGAGGGCTTCAATTCAGTACTCTGTAAATTAACAATTGAACATGCTACTAGTATTCTGTTAACATCATTTGAATGCTCATCTTCCACTGCATCTACTACAAATTTTCTTCCTCTAGCATCAAAATCTTCATTGGAATGCACGTTGCCTCCTTTCCGAGTCTTTCATTTTTTATTTCCCGAGTGCAAACCCCCTGAAAATTTCTGTATTGAAGTAAATCTTTGTAGAAAAATCCAAAATTACAGTGACATCTAGTTTCCTTCCATTATCTTACAATTTTACCAAGCAAAGAATCACAATTTGACAAAAGAAAAATCAGTTGTCTTTTGAGCATTGTGGTTTTATCAGGAGATTGCTGGTCTATACAAGTTAGTTGATTGATGATGAAATATAAATATAATTTATCAAACATCTAAGCATGTAATTTTGACTTGAATGCCCGCCGGCAGCAAATTCATTTTTGGAAAGAACCCTACTCCACTCATACATACACCACAGAAGAAAGATGTTAACTAATCCCATTAAGTAGTGTTCTCCCTCTTGTTTTTCATTACCAAATAGTTTGTGGGGTTTCACTTTCATCCCAAATTTGCTCATTTAGTGTCCTGTCCTGATTTCAGCATGGAAGCTCTCCGATATTTACTCAAATTTTTTGTCTACCTTACACAGCAAAGCAAAGCATTTCTATGAATTACAGAAGGACACAAGTATTCTTGCATTGACATGCTACTTAAAGAAAGACAGAATATGAACGAACACTCCAATATCTAGCATTTAAATGCATTGTCCTCTGGGCTTGAACTAGAGGTTCTTGTCTGAGGAATACCTTTCAAATCCACTAGTACTAATAGAATGAGAGGACCATTTCAACATTTGCTCTCAATTTTGGTTGACTTTGTGTCTTCTTTATGTGTTGATCCACTGATGCAGAGAGATTTATCCTTGGCTTCAGAAAATGGCACTTCTTACATGTTGAAGCTATTCAGAAAAACAAACCTGCAATATCCATGCAAGATGATATCTTTAGTTACAAGTACAAATCCAAATCCCCCCACCTCCCCACCTCAAAAAGAAGAAGATTTTTAAAGCATTGGAGTGGGTGTATCTTAAAATTTTCCAGAAATTGCTATGAATTTGATGAAGACAGAATATATGCTTATCTCAGCAGTCCCCTCAACAACAAAATAAGCAGAAGCCAGCAGAATGGAACTTGTATTCAGCTGCTAAATACAACAGATAATGTGCACAACATAGGAAGTACGGGGAACTCCACAACTAGCCACAACCACATTCTTTTTCTAGAATTTATGCTTCTATTCATTGGGTGATGTGCATCACTTACCACAACACACTTGCCCATCCTGCCGGTAGTAATTGTCCTCTCCAACATAACTAGATAATCTGCTCAGATTGTAGAATTAAGCTTCATGATTATTGATATAAATGAGAGTGCAGGTTATCATTAGCTTCAGAGAAGTCTCTTCTATCTGTTGAAGCCATTTGAGAGCAATATCTGCATTGTACACACTACACACACTAACACTTGGGGGATGCTAGGTTAAAGGGAATGGAAATCAAGAGTCAGATTGAAACTCATGAGTTGTTTGGATTAATGGAATAGGAATGGAGGTTTGAGAATAAAACCCTCAAAATAAGGGGTTTGTGAAACCCAAGTGAACACATAAGTTTCTTAAACCTAATCCTTATTTCCAAATCCAATTTCGATTCTCAAGTGTGAACTAAATGCTCCTCAAATTCTTTAAAAAAAATAAAAATAAATAAATAGTCTCTAGCAATTGCTATGAATTGAAGAGTTGAGCATACAGTACACTCTAGATTCTGATCAACACCAATAGCAGGTGGGCGTTTACCTTAATAGTTTGTAAGCCCCTACAACTACAAAAGCTTGATGGGTACCATAAAAAGTCTTCACATATGGCTTAACTATTTGATAGAGTTGTTTGTTGTCACCCAAGTGCTTTCTATATGTTATCTGCTGAAACAAAATGCAATAAAATTGCTTTACCCACAATCAAACAGACCAAATCTTAAGCCCTCAGGGGAAAAAAAAAGAGTATTAATTGCAACTACAAGTGCTTGCCCTTTTTTAGTTATAAACCACTTTTATCTACTAATCATATTGAATATGACTTAATTTGATTTGAGTCGAATTGAACCCTTAAGAAACAAAACTTTTTAGGTACTACAAGTGCTTGTTATAACAACACTAATTCAATGATAAACATGACAAACAACAACGCAACATTAGTGTTTATACCTAGATATTGCAAATTGTCTCCACTAAAAAACTAAGGATACTAATTGGCAATGCATATTTACTAGTCTTGCAACACCCCAACTCCAGGAAGACGACTGGTTGAGGATTAATACATAAACTAATAAACAACCAAAGAGCACTGGTTTTGCATATGGATTTGCTTTGAATTTTGGCTGCAACGGGTGAATAGTAATAGTATTTTTCCCTTTACAAATTGGTTTCATTGGAAATCTGTAAAGTTCAGATTCAGTCTTTGATTTGCCTGTTTGGTTTAGTTTGCTCTTTAACATTGCAGATATAGCTGTGGCTATGATGATCTCCATCTTGGTGTTGTGTACATGTTATTAACAGTACCTAGATTTAGGTGAAGTTTCACAAACCCTATGTCGGTCTCTCCTAATATAACTTACCTTGCCCCGGCAATTTTAGAAGTGTTTGTGTCCACATATTATCAATGTCACATACTAGACCAAACTCATAATCTTTTGATAACATTTCCATGTCACCTGTCCCTGATGTGGTAAGCCCCCCAACATATTTTGAAAAGTTATATAGTTTTATTATTTGCCATAAACCTTATTATTAAGTTTTATATCGATTAAATCAACTTTCTAAACCTACTACATAAATAAATCTGATAAAGACTACTATTTTTTAAAATAAAAATTAAGATATGTTTTTTAAAACCCTATACTCGGTGCTGCTTGCTCATTCTTCAAAAGTATAATCTCTCAGCCTACCTTAATTAGTTGAGAGAGAGAATTAACGAATAATTAAGTTAGTAGAATTCCCTTAATCTAAATCTCACATTTGAAAATTAAGAATGAAAAATATTACGTTTAAAGAACCATCTCTAAATAATGTCTCGTAGACATTTGAATTGAATTAATTAGAACATGACTCTGAAGAACCATCTCTAAATAATGTCTCGTAGACATTTGAATTGAATTAATTAGAACATGACTCTGAATATCAATGGTGGGAACGAGAGAGAGAGAGAGAGAGAGAGGAAGGATGAGATGAAGGTGGTAGAAAAGCATTGCCTCCATTAGTTTTTTACCTGCGGACTCAAAAACGCCAACCTGTTTCATTAAAACGCTGCACCTCAATATGCAGCAAAGAATGAGCACACATTTGATGTCATACAATTTATTAATGATGGCAAGTAATAAGCAATCATGCACTTCACTGGACGCTGCACCTCAGTATGCAGCAAAGAATGAGCACACATTTGATGTCATACAATTTATCAATGATGGCCAGTAATTAGCTATCATGCACTTCACTAGACGATGATTTCATATAAATTCTCCACTGCTAACTTATGTATAATCGTCGCTTCAGTGCATCTTCACTGTCCATTTCAATCTATAACTTTTCAATAAAGAGTTGTGAGTATTTTATTTTCTTCTCAATGTTAAAGCAAAAAATGAAAAACAAAACAATGCCATTGATCCCCGACGACAAGGACAAGGTCAAGGTCAAGGTCAAGGTCAAGGTCAAGACAAACCTATTGCTCTCCATTTACGGGCGAAAAGATGCAAAACAACCCACTTGTATTTTAGAATTTTCCTGCCTCAAGCGAATATATAGTGGATTTCATTTTTCTAATGTAATTTGACTAAGGGACTCCTGAGAAAATGTTTGATCTGTAAATGAAAATCATCATTATCTCCTCAAACAATTATCGGCAGTGCCAAAAGACTCGAAACAAATGAATAAATAACATACACCCTGGTTTCCAAATATCAAATTAATCATAAAATTCTAATTTAATCATGTATTAGTTAAGTCATGAAGCACTCGTACCCAGCCGGATCTACCATATAAGATGTAATTAATTATACAAAACAATGAACAATTGAAGCTAAATATAGCATATAGAACCTGATTTATAGGGCAATAGATAAGCAACCATTTCCTGTAAAGGAAACTGTGATGTGAGTCAAAGTAGACCTCTTCCTCCCTTCCACCCCGATTGCATTAATTCATAGAGATGTATTTTAACTAGCCTTACAAGGAGAACAGGCATAATTGAACATTTTATTTGTAATTATACAAAACTATGAACAACGGCTATTTGAAAGATGTGAAGAAGCTCACTGTGTCCTTGAGTGCATCAATAAGATGATCGACGTCCTCTTTTGTGTTGTAGAAGTACAAGCTAGCGCGAGCACTTGCACCAACTCCCAGATACCGATGGAGGGGTTGTGCACAATGGTGGCCTGACCTAATTGCCACTCCATGCTGAAATAAAACACCACTATTAGAAGCAAGTAATCTGTGCCACATCTCTCAACTACACTCAAATTCAGGGGGTGAGAGAGAACGAGCATGCAAAAATACTAGAATGTGTTTTGAACCTGTTGGTCTAAAATTGCCGCAATGTCTGTTGGATGAATGCCCTCAACATTGAATGAACAAAGGGCAGCACGGCTTACACTTTCTGAAGGTACTGGGCCATAGATGCGGATACCAGGGATTGAACAAAGGCTTTCATAGAGATATGTAGCAAGCTCAACCTGTAAAAAAGCATAAATTAAATAAGTAAATCATAAAGAAATAAATAATTAATTGAAGGAAAAGATAACTATGAATTGAAACTTTCTCCTATTTCTCCTGCATCAATATCATCATAGTAGCATACATGGCAAGAATCAATGTTCCTTATAGATCAGCATTTCTTGTATTAAATTTACAATTAAAATGGCAGCTACGAGAACCTACAGAACCAGCAATAGCACAAAATAGGTGGAAATACAAGGAAAAGGAAAAAGGTGCATAGCAAAATAGTAGAATCAGCTCAGTTATTAATTTGTTAAATCCCAGAATATCTGAAGCAGCCAAAGATTTTATTTTTATTTTTATTATTTTATTTTATTTTATTTTTTTATATAATTGAAGAAACAGCGCAAGAATATGCACCAAAAATGTTAAATTGACTGAACAAAGCAAATAGCATCTACTATTTCACAGTGACGGATGAGGGTAGGTTATTGTAGTGCTTCTTATTGTGTTTGATTAGCACAAAAAGAATAAGGGGAGAGATCAAATCAATCAGACGCATGCAATGTATGGGAACCTATAATTAAAAACAGTAAGTCTCTGATCAATTCTTTAGTAATCCCCATACATGTCATATCATACTCCAAATATCGGCTGCGCGGGTTGAAGACAGTCAAATGGTCAAATTTTGGCGCTATGCCACTTGAAATATAAGTACTATCCATTCCTCCCAAAAAGCTCATGGAATGGAGGAGCTTCACACATAACTCTACCACAAGTTAAAAGAGTGAACATAGAAAAAAGTAGAATTATTCAAAGATGAAACCTCATAATTATGGATATTTTCCATGCCAATTCCCGACAAATAGTCAACTGCTGCTCCTAATCCAATTGCTTCCCCGATTGCAGGTGTTCCAGCCTCAAATCTGTTGAAATCAGAAAGATGCAATTAATACAGGAAGTAAACAACAGAAGTTTAAATTATCAGAAGTATTACATCTGGTAGAATTGCAGATGCAGAAAACAGATCAAACATAAAGGTAAAATTTAACACACAGATTTAGTTTTGTTTCTTTCTTCCCCTAACAGCACTAAACCACGTGGCTTGACATCAAACAGTATATATCCCAGTCCGGGGCAATTCAAACTGCCATTTTAACTAAAATTTTAAACTCAATCTGAACCATTCTCAAAGAAAAAATTTTAAACGAAAAAGGTTTTGCTGTTGGAAGAGAACCAGACAATCATTCAAGAGGATCAATGAAACATCTCTTTTCAGTTTTGCCTCAATTTAAAACCATTACAGGAAAAGGAGAAGGAGATGTATTAAGTGAGCTCCTGTCTATAACAGGATCACACCACTTGGTGCTGTGCCTTGTTCAACAGCTACGGAATTTGAAAGTGCCACATAATCCTAAACAAGAGGGAAAGAGAGGGTGCTTACTGCAATTTACAAGTATATCAGTGGCATAAACTTTAATTGCAAATTTGTCCTCTTAAATTTTGTATTGATGGAAAAAATTGTTTCAAGTACAGGTACCTCAGAAGATTTATAGTTTTGAATTGAAACCTCCATATCACAAGGGAAGATAGAATTTATTGCCTTCCAAAGTGTAACATGAAATTGGAAGCTTTAATACTAACCCAAAAGAAAAAAGTTTGCGGAAGATGTCTAGAGAAGTATATAAGTTAAGATAGTGAAAAACTACAAATAATAGAGATAACTATCACATACCAACAAATGGCAATGTTCATGATTATTAAAATTCAATGAATACCAGGTAAATAAAATCTTCTCGGCATAAACAAGCACCACTTCCCCCCCCCCCCCGACAGAAAAGGTTATGAATGTTATGGACTTAGAAAATCTTTTTCTTTTCAGATCACATCAAACACCATTAACCAAATGAATATAAATCAAGATCTTTTATCAATTTAATTCATTAGGTTCATCTAATATGAAAGGACTAGGTTCATATAATATGAGGGGACAAATGGCATTTTGGCCTAGTTTGCTCTCAGTGGAACAAAAACACTTCTCTCGCTCTCTACTCCAAAAGAACTTTTTGGTAACCCAAACACTCGCATTAGCTATTTAGCTTTCAATATGGATTATGATTAAATTTTATTAACCTAATTAGGAAGGGGGAAAAAATCTATTAAAAAATACAGTTCCCCCCCCCCTTCTTTTTTCTCTCAATATCACAGAAAAGAAAAGTTAATATCATATATTGCTAATTAAAAAAAGTGAAAGTTCTATGATTTATAGAGAAACTAATGAGAAAAATACTTTTTAAATTATATAGGTTATAGGTGGGAGAGAGAGAGAGAGAGAGAGAGAGAGGAGTAGATGAAAATTACTTGTTTTGCTTAGAAAGCTATTTTCGGGGAAAAAAAAATGCAGCATTCACTATTAAAAGGTTTTGTACACTTTTGGCCATCAAACTAGGCAAACATGTCACTAATCCCTCATATTATATGTAAATTTTGGCCCCCAGAACATCTCATGATAGGTTTAGTTTATCCCTTCATGCAAACATAGGAGTCAAAGATTGCGTGGACTATACTAACATGGCTTATCCTGCACCACATGTAAATTAAGGAGCAAAAGTGCATATAAAGTAAGAGCTTGAGTGCCAAAATGATCAGCATAACACTTTAGGAGATGCATAATGTTTTGACCACAAGTCTGTGGGACAAAAGGCAGTCAACCCTATATTAAATAGGTTGTAGAAACTAGAAACTTAAAAAAAAACAAAAAAACAAAAAAGAAAAAACAACCAGGATTTCTCAAAACAGAAGCTTAATGTGTTTGTAAACACTACCCAAACAATGCTTCACCAGATACTTTGTCTCAAGAGGAGCTTTCAACACAGAGAGAGAGAGAGAGAGAGAGAGAGAGAGAGAGGGAGAGAGAGGGGCATGTAGTGACAACTAGATTTCTCCTGCAATGCACTCCTCTAGGGCTGTTCATCAGAAGGTTCTGAAGAGATTCACTACAAGAAGAAAGAAAAGAAGAGGGATAAAATAAGACTGAAGGGTGAAAAGTGAAGACCGTCCATTTTAATCCTGGCTCTATACACCCCATAATGGCTATAGAGACAGCAACAGCCTTTAAGGAGACAGAATGAGGGTGAAACCAATTAAGCCCCCATGACCGCAAGAACTCATAAGAGTTCCATGATGGACATTAAGATCAAATTTTCAAACCCATCACTCACCCCCCCAAGCACCGCCAAAAAAGGAGAGATAAATAGACGGAAGAATAAAAAGGCCAGCCAGCTTGCACCGAGAGGGATACAATTGACCATCTGATTGAAACTGATATGTCATATGATGGGACTGTCCTTAAACTTCATATCTCACAACAAACAGCTCTCCTGATCCCACTTCTTTGTCATCTCATCAGCCAAGATAATGACTGATTGTCCACAACAAACTTCATTGTCAGCACAGCAAAGGAGTGCCATAATTTTAATAAACATAAAATCATGTTTGAACTTATCATGTGTCCCCCTCCCCCTCTCTCTCTCTCTCTCTCTCACAAACACACACACACACAATGTTAATATCCTCAATGCAAGACTGAATCAGAAATGCTGGTACTAATGTCCATCCACCTAATACGCAATTTGAGAATGGTTATTATCCTTTATATTCACTAACCTGGATGGAGGTTCAGCATAAGTAGAATGGTCCAGGAATACATCAGCAATCATCTCGCCTCCACCTGGAAGTACAATAGTAAAATTAGATAACATAAAAAGGAAGAAAGGAGCAACTTGAAAAACTTCTTTCAAGCAAACAAGTTCCAGGCTTCAAATGGATAGCAGACATGGCATATTTGCCTACAATTAAAAGAAAGAACATAAAGAGAACAATTTGAAGGCAATAAAAAGAAGTCATCCTTACCCAAGAAAGGAGGCATGGCGGACAAGAGATCAATCTTACCACATAAGATTCCAATGCCTGTAGGCCCACACATCTGAAGCATGTTTAGTCTTTAAGTGCACAACCAATAAGACTTGGATCCAATTTTGATTGGCAACAACCTAACCTTGTGGGATGAAGCAACTAGAAAATCAGCATCAAGATTTTGTACATCAACTGGCATGTGTGGAACACTTTGACAAGCATCTACCAGCACTTTTGCACCTACATTATGAGCCCAATGGATGATCTCTTTGATTGGAAGAATACAAGCTGCAAAAGTGTAACATTGAAGAAAATGGTTATAGATAAAACTCCAGATCTGTTTTCGCAAATAGAGAGACAAAAATGAACACAAAATAAGCAGCTTTGAGTTTAAGGTAAGGAACTTGCATAGCATAACAATGTATCTAAATACTCCTCACAAGAAGAAGAAAAGTTGGAAAGTATCTAAATATCTAGTACAAAGCCTAACAAAAAGGCAATATGAAATGAATCCCTCATAAAATAATGTGTCATCATAGTAGCTAAATAATATTGCCAATCAACTCAAATTAACTTAACGATATCCTAATCCTCAGTGGTTGAAGTTAGCCTTTTCTATCTGTTCATGTCCTTATAGAGCAGCAATCTATGATATCTTACACACACAACCTCAAGCTACAACTTTTTGGAACCATGATTTTCACCAAGTACTGCTTTCCAGCGCTACAGTTATAATGTGTCTTTTACCACCACTTTGCTTTTGCCAAAAATCATATTCTCATATATATATATATAAAACCTAAAGTTCAAATAGAGAACAAGCAAAGGGCTCATTTTAAGAGGTGTCTAGATATGTCTCTTTTGAATGAGAAAGAGGAGAGACGGAACAGGAAAAGTGGGTTAACTACCCATGGAAATAAAATTGGGGCCATAATAGCTTGTATCAACTGTGACTGTGACTGTGACCATTACAGCACATGACATGGCCACGACACAACCACAAATGCCATGACACTATCGGCAACACCTCCACAAAGTAGAAAAGTTTGTCAATCCACAATGGGCAATTTCCATCACGGTACAACCATTACATGGCCGCGACCAACAGCAACTGCCACCATAACTTAAATCTGTGGCAGCCATCATCTCAATAATTACACTAACTAGCTAGATTATATTTTAATACCTAAATACCCATTTTCGTCCTTCAAATAAAATCACCAAATCAGACTATAAAATGATGGATATCCCTTTTAACAAAAAATCCCAATAGGTTTGACAAAATTCCCGGTTCTCTTCAAATTGAAAAACAAACTGCTATCAGACCTTCCTTAACCAACTGAAACAGATTCTAGTCTATCTACACCTGCTTCGTCAAGGCAGTACTCTTGGTGTACTAAAACTTGAAGATCCAAAAGAACATAATGGTCAACACTTTGCATTGAAGATCCAAAAGAACATAATGGCCAACACTTTGCATACAATTTTTTTTTTCCATTTTGTTTTGTCTGATCAGCAAACAGCCACTCAATCAATACAGAGAAAATCTATAACTTATCCTGGCTTTAAGTATGACAAGGAGAAGAA
The DNA here is from genome assembly GCA_037126225.1 of Dillenia turbinata. Classification (NCBI taxonomy): domain Eukaryota; kingdom Viridiplantae; phylum Streptophyta; class Magnoliopsida; order Dilleniales; family Dilleniaceae; genus Dillenia; species Dillenia turbinata. Next base: position 10,365,687 of record JBAMMX010000009.1, read on the forward strand.
TGTCCAGCATCTAGAGACTCAAACAAGATATCCACTTACCAAGCACATTTGAGACATGATGGGTAACTACAAGTTTTGTCTTTCTTGAAAGCGTTTCTCTCAAATTCATGAGGTCAGGCACCTCAGCTTCATTCAAGCTCACAAATCTTAGAGTTGCACCAGTTTTTTCAGCTACAAGTTGCCAAGGAACAATAGCACTATGATGTTCAGCAACTGTAAGTAGCACCTGCAAGAAAATTTTGTTGAGGGTTGAGAGGGTATATAAGGGAAAATCAAATGGCTCATCATTTTAGGAAGAGTGACAAGCAAGGCTTGGGAATGCACTGGTAAACCTGCTTGAAAACCATGTCATAGAGGATGCAAAAGAATTGCTAGTTTGTAACTTCAAAAGAAAGGGGGGGGGAACGGAATTGCTGGTTTGTTCCAATAACTTCACCCTTTTGTGTTGATCTGAACCTAAAAGAGTTCAAACAACCTCCAGCCTTTTTCTGAACCTAAAAGATTTCCCAAGATATTAAAAAGGTCCTTCCTGGTTCAATCTCTAATAATCACTCTGCCCTTGAATTTGGGTGTGAAAAGAATGAAGCAACCTTCCTGCACTTAAAAATGCAGTCTAAAATAGCAGCATTTAGTTTTACCTATAGCAAAAATGCTCATATTATCTAGCAATGAAGACCAAAGGAATTGTTAATGCAGCTCTATTTAAAAATGGCAAATCACAATTAAAATACATTTATATCTGGACGTTACGTAGGGAAACAAAGAATTGTGAAAAGATATGGTTGGATGTGCCAACACCTATTTGGACATGCGCAGAGCTCTGGTCAAGAACAACAGTGGTGGAATAATACTACCTCTCTCAACACATTTCAGAAACTCCTATGGACATTCTTGTTCTTCCACATACACTTCTACAAAATTTATTCACAACTTTTACTCTGGACATTATTTCAACGAGTGAAAATAAATGCATGTTTCCCATCATGGACCACATTTTCTGGGATGCTTTAAGCACATCCTGAGCCATTAAATAAATGCAGAAAAAGACATCTACTGGGTGCAACCACCATTAATGAACGAGCAACAAAATTCAAAAACATTTTATTTATCTCAAAAAAATTTATGAAAGGAATAAAAAATAGTCAAGACAAATATCCACAAAGCTCAAGAGGGATCTTTCCCTCAAACACCCTCCTCTTAAAATATGAAACTCCACAGCCCTGGTCCATCCACAATGTAACATTAGCACATCAACTTTCTCAAACTTATTACACAGATTGCCCATTACCTAAAGCAACTGTGCTGTTTGGCAAGTTTCACTGGAATCCCCTTCACCAGGTTGGCCCCAAAGAAAAAAATGTGGCTTTTGGAGAAAACAAGTTCCACTCAGTCTCTGCAGAAACAAATAAATCATCTTCCAAGTTCTCCTGAGAATCATTTTACAATAAGCCTTTAACTTCCTAAAGAGATATCAAAGGGCAGATTCTCATTTGCCATCACTAGATAGGAGCTAGCCACCACCTGTTTATGTATACCTATATCGATATCATTGAGCACACCATTTCTAGCAAAAGTAACCATCCTAAAAGAGGTGACATCCTTCCATAGGAATCTCCAAAGCCACATGACGAGCAAGGGTACATTAAAGTGAAATCGATCTAATCCCCTTACTCATGTCTGCAATGATTAGATCAGAAAAGATGAAATACGTGAGTGCTCATTGCACAAGTATCTCAAGGACAAGAGAATAACAAGGGAAGAAAAATTTTAGAAGGAGAGATATTTGGAGAACAAGACAGCAGTTAACCAGTTCCTACTTCCATTCCCTTTGAAAAGAAGATATGAGAAACTTTTGATCATTGCCAGTTTGCAACAAGAGAGGAAGGCAACAAAATAAAAGCAGGTTACTAATGCCTTACGAAATGGAATGGGCACATATTAAGGAATTTGAAGACATGGAACCCCTTTCCTTTTTTTTCTTAAACTCTTTGATTGTAACTACAAACAGCTTTTGAGAATATAAAAGACCTTTACAACAACAACTTGAACTTTAATCCCAAATTTTGGAATCAGCCATTTGAGAGACAAATACAGGAGAGATAAATATATATATATAGTTAAAATTTTAAAACAAAAATAGAGAACATACACAATATATACATATATATATATATAAATATATATGTATAGAAACTTAAGATGGAGGCCTCTAAGTATAAAAAAAATCAAAGGAGATTCCTTTTAGTAGAAAAAGAAACTTAATAATGAGAGTTTGAGAGAAGAAAGAATACAAGAAGCTCACAGGATGAGAAATCCTCAAACACAAGAAAAACAAGAGAAACTAAAATTATTTCACCAGAGAATGTAACCGATATCAAACAAGCCAGCAAGCGCAAACCTAACTCAATGAGCCTAATTAAATAGAACAGGCGGACAGATGGTGATGGAAGAGCCATCCTAAATGGATGCATCTGGAAATCAGTCAAACCCAGAACAAACAAGTCCTACACAAGTTGTAATGTGAGTCAGATTAAGATGCTGTCCAGTAGACACCAATTTAATTGGAAAAGACAAGCATGTTCACGTCTTCAACATTTTTGACATGCCAAAGGCTAAATTGTTTACAAATAACGCAAAGCCATCAGCCTCTGATTAGGTATTTAGAAGAATATGGCTATGTTATTTATGTCTAGAAGGCCTATCAGTCACATATTTTTCACAGTTTTGGTTCATTTCTTTGGCTTCCAATAAAATGCTTGATTGTAGATGTTCAGAGATATTCAGTGTAATTAAATTCTAAGTTTAAGAATGTTTCAACTTCTCTTCTTCCTTTCTTCTCTTATCTTCCTCGCAATCTTCTTTACCCCTCATCTTTCTGGTATCAGTCCATACAGAATGGTGTAGATTGGCATTTCTTTCTTCTTTAATTTTTTATCAAAGTAGAATGGGATTTTCAATACCCAATATCCTGAGCTTGTCACATGATTGATAATCTAGATATTTCTTAAAAGTTCGCAAGTTAGCTTTGACCACAGTAGATGTAGGAACTAATATGGGGTCGTTTGGGAAATTGATGGAGTACTTAGATGAATAAGTATTCTTTTGGTGTCAATTCTTAACCTCACATCCCAAACAAGCGTTGCAATTGTAACAATTATAAATCTTTTGTAGAAAACATTCAGTTTCCAAAAAAAAAAAAAATTACTTTTCTATACAAAATACTATTTTTTGGATAAAACAAAATAAGTAGAAGAGCTTTTAGAATGTCTCAAACACCCCTAAGATTGTTTTCATTTATTTTGCTAGTGATATGGAGATGACAGTTAAGTAAATAGCTAGCCGCAGCAAAACTGACACTCCACCACCAACTGAATCAGAACTCAACTATCACCATCACGTAACTTTCTTTTTTATCAGAAAAAAGATATCCACAAAAATAAAAAACTACAGACGGCATGAGCACCAAAAAGGTTCTTGTCACAAAAACTGCAAAGCCAAAGACTATAAAATAACTACCTGAACACAAGTTTTGAAAGAAATTAAAGAAAATCCTATGATACAAAATCAAATACCTCAACCACCATCACTTAAGCCTCTGTGGACCACCATTAGTGTTACCATCACCACTAAATGAATTCCCAGCTACTGGCACACAACCAAATGTCAAATTACAAACACCTAATCAGAAAGCCCTTATGTGTCCATCATTTCTACAATATCAACACCAACAATCTCCGTTACCAAAATTTAATAATCCTAGAAGGGAGCAGCTTGTTCATAACCAAGTAAATATCTTTTATTACTTGAATATGCCCAAAGGATCCTAACATAATCATAACTCAAAGTGGGCATTTGAAGAAAATCAACAGTACTCTTACATTTCTTCATTCTTAAGTTTATTTTCATAGAAAATCATAGAAAGGTCAAAAATTGAAGAGTTTTCACCATGAAACATTGTTAGTGCTAATTTGTCAGTAACAAAGAGTGCGACCTTCATCAGGAGATGGAACTAGTGACTGAGGGATTCGAGATGGGACTGCAGTGCTCCTCCAAGCAATTGAAAACACCATTTTGGTTTGCTAGAAAGCATCAGCATGATTTCACCACAAAAGCAAAAGAAGTCCATAAATACCAACATTGTGGACGATTCCCTTTAGCCTATGCTACATTATTTCAACCAACCACATTCCTTTTTGTTCACCACAATGTAATGTTCTTAAAACAATAACAACAATCTAGGCCTTCTATCTCAAATTTTGGGGTCAGTCATATGAGAGACAAATATTAAAATAAAAAAAAGGATTTAGTTTCTGCGGATTTTCCTGCGCCACTCATTCCTATCTAAAACCATCTCCTCAACTAAATCCATAATTATCATATCTTTATGAATATATTGCATCTAAGTTTTAACGACCTACCCCTACGTTTTATTAAATCTCCTATATTTAAGTTCTCTACCTTCCTAACAGGTACGTCCTTAGGCATTCAATGCACATGTCCAAACCATCTGAAACGATACTCTCTTATCGTATCTACAATTGAACTAACTCCAAATTTATTATGTATCTCATTTTTAATTCTATCATTTTTAGTTTTTCCACACATCCACCTAAACATTCTCATTTCAGTTACAACCATTTTTTGCTCTTGTTGCTGTTTAATAATCCAACACTCGATATCATATAATAAAGTAGATCTTACTGCGGTTCTATAGAATTTTTCCTTTAATTATAATGGCATTGTGCGATCACAGAGAACTCCAGATGTCTTTCTCCATTTTATCCAACACGCTTGAATTCTATTATTTATATCCCCATCAATATTGTCGTCATTCTGGATAATGGAACCAAGATATTTAAATCGTTCGCTCTTTGAGACTTCTCTTCCTTCTAATCTAATCATTTATTTATTATCTTGATGGTTGTTACCAAACTTACATCTCATATACTCGGTTTTATATCTACTCAATCTAAATCCTTTAGATTCTAACGTGTCCCTCCATAATTCTAATTTAATACTGATACACTCTCTAGTTTCATCAACCAAAACTATATCATCTGCGAAGAGCACACACCATGGTATTTCATTCTGAATATTTTTTGTGATTTCATCTATTACTATTGCAAATAGTATGAGACTCAATGCCGAACCTTGATGGAGCCCAATGTTGATAGGGAAGCTATCGTTCAGCCCCTCGCCAGTCCTTATTTTGGTCATAACTCCTTCATACATATCCCTAATAAGATTAATGTAAAGTTCTTAAAAACAAATAAGAAAGACATCAGCAAGCAGAAAGCAGCATATATTCCCCCCCTTCTGTTTAGGTTATCTGGTTGCTGACTGGAGCAATGAATTGCATAGAGATTGGAAACACAACAACAAAGATTCTAAGAATCTTTTTTTTTTGCAAGAGAGAGAGAGAGAGAGAATCAAAGTTTCAGCAGTAATATGATTCCCTAATACAGATATGTCCCTTTCAAAGAGGATCCCCAAATAAGAAAATATAGGATGTTAAACCAACCTCATCTTCTGCTTTTAAATTTGCAAGACCCCAAGAGTAAGCAACTAGATTAATTGCTTCCGTTGCATTTCTGGTAAAAACAATTTCTCTGGATGAGGATGCATTGATGAAACCAGCAACCCTTTTCCTTGCCAACTCATACTCATCCGTGGCCTTGGCACTTAATTCATATGAAAATTACAAAGGTAAGTGACAAATATCACAATATATTACATTCACATATGGTGTATTCAGATATTACATCCCTGACCTTAAAAAATGAATCCCACGGTGCACATTAGAATTATAAGTTTCATAGTAGTTGTGTAAAGCTTTCATAACAGCAGTAGGTTTTTGAGAGGTTGCCGCATTATCCAAATAGACAAGTTTCAAGCCATTCACTTCCTGCAAAATCACACTGAAGCTTTCTAGTAAACCATCAGATCCAAAAAAATGCATGCTATTAATGCAACTGACATTGTAGGAATATATATATGCCAGAAAAAAAAAACGTGGTTTCAGTTAATATCCATAAACATATTACAAATTTCAGGTGCACTAAAATCTTTGAGTAAAGAAAACACTCCATAAGGGACCCCACATGCAAATGACATGCAACAAATTCGCATGTTGGAGTACCCTTTTGTTTCAAAACATGGGTAACACATAGGTGACATGGAGGGATATTTTGAATTTTTAGCCAGAAACATTTTTAATGAAAATATTATGAGGTCAAATTTTATTCAGATAAAGTAAAGATCATTGAAGATGCCAAATTAATTCAGCTAATACCGGTTTTCACGTAAATTATATCAACATAATCTAAATTTGAAAGGTTATTTTGCTTAACTACCACCTCATGGGAGTCTTCATAATTCCTTTCTAAAAGAATTACCTCGTAGCTATCCAAGCTACATAGGCAACTCAAAGCTATAAATACACCATGATTTCAAAATTCTGAGTTTAAATTCAATTATGTAACCATGAAAGAGCCTGCGGAATCTTTTGAACTATCATGGATATTGTGACTCGTTTTATACCTAACTCGAGCTATAACAATGTGTTGGATTTAATAACCTAAATATTTAACACCCTATTAAAATTTCATAGTAACCTTTAGCGAAGACAGCAATATTCATTCCATTACCCTTTTAACGTAGTGTAAAAAAAATTTTAAAAAAAAATACTCCTTGAGAGTTTTAGAAGATTAGGTTAGACAAATTTTAGTGATGATGAACCTTTATATATCTTCTCATTTCAATGTTCAAACTTAAGACAATTTTCTTCACTATCTAATGCACTTATGATCCTGTAATAGTCTGAAGAAAATGAACATACACACACATAACAAACTAGGAGAGTCAAGTTCGGATCTACACCAAAAAAAAAATTCTTAAAACAACCCTTCCAAAAAAAATAAAAAAAAAATGACTATGGTTAGTCGAGTTTTCAAAACCCAATCAATTCACCACTGTTCACCGTTTCACAGCATAAAAAAAATCAGGTTAGTCGAGTTTTGAAAACTCCACCAACATTGTTTACTGTTTATGGGTTGAATAGTATTGGTAGAGTTTTCAAAACTCTATCAACTTTGGTATTTTTTGAATATGTTTGAAGAGTAGGTCGTTTTAAGAATTTTTTTTTTTTGTTTGGGGTAAATTTAGAACATGTCTCCAGACTAGGAAACATAACCCGATACATGAAATACAAAAATATAGTAAAGCTGCTAAAAAGGGTATGAATTTGAGTGGGTGTCCAAGTGTTTATGAGGGAACTTAAGAGCCCTAGAACACTGCGAAGAGAGTGTTTGAAGGTGAAATGAAACCGAACCTGGTGGAGAATAGGGAAATCGGATCTGGTACTGTGTCCCAGCGAAAGCGAAGAGGAAGGCACATCTGAGGCAAATTCTTGTTGTTTCAGCGATGCCGATGCAGATGCAGTTGTGGTGGTTCTGATGGCTCTGTTTCCTCTACCTTTTCCACTTCCAGACCCACCAATCCTAATTGTTAGAGAGGTAGGTTTGGTGCGATTGAATTTGAAGGGAGAATAATAGGGTAGTTTAAGCACTGCTCCTTGTATGGAATTCATAGTTGATGGATCAAATTCGAATTTGCAATTTTGGGCTTGTTCTTGAGGGTAACGGAGTGAAGAGCAGCTAAACCGTGGTGTGGCGGTTTTTGGTTCGAGGGATAGCTTCACTATAATGTAAACTTTATAAAAATGAGGTTTATTACGATTCGCAAACTGAGGTTTATTACGATTCGCAAATACGACAATTAAAATATATCAAAAATTTAAAATTAATATGCCAAAATCAAAAATCAATATAAATTCAAAATTTTCTATTTTATCATAAAAATGTTTACAAAATGTCTAACACTAAATTTTCAGTATTACTACTCTTAATCCCCTAAAAACAAATTTCGTTATCGAAATTTTAAAATACAACTCATATATCAAAGAGTTACGGATGTTGCTTCCGTATTAGTTCTTCGGTTTTCCAAGTCTGTTCTTCGACTTGATTGTTTCTCCATAGCACTTTAACCATAGGAATCTGCTTATTCCTAAACTATTTGAGCTGTCTATCTAATATCTGCACGGGTTGTACTTTGAAGCTAAAGTCTTCTTTCAGTTCTATTGGAGGGACTTCCAATACGTGCGAGGGATCTGGCAAATACTTTTTCAACATCGAAACATAAAAAACATCATGGATCCTCTGTAATTTTGACGCAAATTCTAGTCGGTATGCCACTGCTTTAATCCTTTCAAGGATTTTGAAGGGTCCAATATCACGAGGGTTTAATTTTCCTCACTTTTGGAATCGGACTATACCCTTCTAAGTAGATATCTTCAGGAATACCATATCTCCCACTTCAAATTCCAAGGGTCTTCTCCTCTTATCGGCATAGCTCTTTTACCGATCTTAAACTGCCTTTATTCTTTCCCGAATTAGCTTCGCCTTTTCCTTGGTCATTTCAATCAATTCTATACTTTTAATCTTCCGTTCTCCAACTTCATCCCAACAAAGTGGGGTCCGAAATTTTCTCCCGTGTAGAGCTTCATAGGGAGGCATTCCAATATTAGCTTGACAGCTATTGTTGTATGCAAATTCAATCAGTGAGAGATGTCTATCCCAACTTCCATGGAAATCCATAACTTACGCTCTCAACATATCTTCCAACATTTGGATTGTATGTTCAGATTGACCATCAGTTTGCGGATGGAATGTAGTGCTGAATTTCAATTTGGTACCTAAAGCCTCTTGCAACTTAGGCCAAAATCTGGATGTAAATCGGGGATCACGATCTGATACAATCGATACCGGAACTCTGTGGAGTCAGATAATCTTATCAAGATACAACCTTGCTAACCTCTCTAAAGAATAAGTATTCTGAATTAGAAGGAAATGTGCCGATTTTGTGAGTCTGTCTACTATCACCCAAATGGTATCGTGACGACTCGGAGTACGTGGCATTTCTATCACGAAATCCATAATAATATACTCCCATTTCCATTCAGGTATAGGCAATGGTTGAAGCGTTCCGTCTGGTTTTTGATGCTTGGCTTTGATTTGTTGACAAACTAGACATCTTGCCACAAACTCGGCTATTTCCCGCTTTAAACCTGACCACGAATAAGTTTCTTTGATGGTTCGGTACATTTTTGTGCTCTCGGGATACATAGCATAAGTCGAAGAGTGTGCTTATTCCAGAATGGCCTTTCGAAACTCATCATTTTAGGAACACAAATCTGTTTCCCATACATGACTATACCATCCTCCCGAATATGGAAATCACCAGTTTTACCCTTACAAACTTTTTCCACTATCTCTTTTAGCTCCTCATCAATTGCGTGGAGCTCTTTAATACGATCCACCAAAGTTGGTCGAACTTCAAATCTCGCCAATAATGCACCATTGTCATCGCAAGGAAATTTGGCTCCAAGAGCACGAAATCCCACTAGAGAGAGGTAAGAATCTCCCTGAATCATAGAAGAAGATGAGGACTTGCGACTTAAAGTATCCGTAACTACATTCGCCTTGCCCGGATTATAGTCAATCACCAGATTATAGTCTTTGATCGGCTCTAACCATCTTCTTTGCCTCAAATTGAGCTCCTTCTAGGTGAGCAGGTACTTGAGGCTCTTGTGGTTGGTGAAGATTTTGAAAGTGGATCCATATAAATAATGTCGCCAAATCTTTAAAACAAAAACAATTGTAGCCAATTCTAGATCATGGGTAGGATAATTCAGCTCATGTTTCTTTAACTGTTGAGAAACGTAGGCAATAACTCTGTCACCTTGCATCAAGACACATCCTAACCCTTGTTTACTTGCATCACTGTAGACAATATAATCATTACCCATGGTAGGAAGATCAAGTATGGGAGCTGACATGAGTCACTTTTTGAGTTCCTGAAAACTCTGCTCACATTTATCTGTCAATTCAAACTTAATTCCCTTCCATGTCAAGCCAGATAGCGGAGATGCAATATTGGAAAAACCCTCTACGAACCTTCGGTAGTAACCTGGCAATCCGAGAAAGCTTCTTACCTCGGTGATGTTCTTAGGTTGTTCCCATTTCAGAATTACCTCAACTTTCTTTGGATCAACAAATATTCCTTCTTCTGATACTACGTGTCCCAAGAAGCCAATTTCCTTTAGCCAGAATTCACATTTTGAGAACTTAGCATACAATTGCTTATCTCAGAGAGTTTGCAGCACAATCCGAAGATGATTTGAATGCTCTTCATCATTCTTCGAATACACAAGGATGTCGTCAATGAGAATAATTACGAACTTATCAAGATAAGAATGGGAAACTCGATTCATAAGATCCATGAAAGCTGTTGGAGCATTCGTCAAACCGAAAGGCATCACCAAGAATTCATAGTGCCCGTACCGCATCCTAAACGCAGTCTTGGGAACATCATCTTCCTTTATCCGCAATTGGTGATAACCGGACCTCAAATCAATCTTGGAAAATACACTGGCCCCTTAGAGTTGATCAAATAAGTCATCAATTCTCGGTAAGGGATACTTGTTCTTGATGGTCACATAATTTAATTGCTGGTAATCGATACACAACCGAAGCGTGCCATCTTTCTTCTTTACAAACAGAATTGGAGTACCCCAAGGCGAAGTGCTCGGTCGGATGAATCCCTTATCCAACAACTCTTGAAGTTGGACTTTCAACTCTTTCAATTCCACCGGTGCCATTCGATAAGGAGGGATAGAGACTGGTGCCGTGCCAGGAACAAGATCTATAGTGAAATCAAAATTCCCGAATCGGTGGTAACCCAGGTATCTCTTCCGAAAAGATGTTGGAAAACTCATTCACCACAGGGACATTGTTCAGATCAGGGCTTTCCGCCATAGTGTCAATGATGTGAGCTAAATAAGCTTCGCAGCCTTTATGCACTAATCTTCGTACTTCAAGAGTTGAAATCACACAGTTCAGCATAATCGCCGTTCACCAGCAAACACAAGTAGTGGATGTCCTGCCCTATGGAATTCCACTTCTTTAGTGAAACAGTTCACTGAAGCTCGGTGAAGACTTAGCCAGTACATACCTAGGATGATGTCAAAATCTTTCATATCCAACGGAATCAAATCCGCTTCATGGATTGTCTCACCAACTTTCACATCATAAGTCTTATATACTGAATTTCGAATCACATATTCTCCTAAGGGGTGATAACCAACAATTCTTCATCAAGATGGACTAAATCTCGATCAGAATGTCTTGCAAATCCCGAACTCACAAACGAATTATTCGATCCAGTATCTACGAGTATATGAGTATTTACACCAAAAATTTTTATCATACCTATAAATATAAACCATAAACAAAATTTTATTATCATACTTTTTAATTCATAATCACAAATCATCAAATCATAGTTATAAACCATAGATATCATAGTTTCAAATTCTGAACTTAATTGTAAATGAAAATTACCTGTGCTACGTCGGCATTAACTTGGGCTTCTTCATTTGTCATAGCAAAGACTCTAGCTTAAGCTCTCGGCTGAGGTTGTTGAGCGGAGGTGGCGACAATATTACTTCCCGTGCCCGTCCTAGGGTTAGTATTGGTAGAAGGTGTCGCCGAACCAACTCGGCCAGTTTTGGAGCTGCTAGAGGGACCTCTAACTTAACAACTCCCTTGCCCTTCTTCTGTCAACTCAGGGCAAGAATAACGGAGGTGTCCCTCATTTCCACAGTGATAACACCTCTTAGGTCCTCTGCACGAACCTGTGTGATACCCTTTACAATTAGGGCAAGTCCCCATTCCACTTCCTCTCGATTTTGCTCCCGTTCCAACGTTTCCGGCGCTAGGAGCACTCGATCTATGAATTGGTTGGCTTTGGGGAAATTCAACCGATCCTAAAGCAAATCCATTGCTTTGGAAGCCTGTAATTCTGATCTTCTTAGAGCTCTGGCCCGGTGTGAATCCGTCGGACCTCTTCTTCCACGGTGGTCGTTAATATTTCCCCTTTCAAGCACCATCTGTTCGGCCCTCAAGGCCAATTGCAACACGTTCAGGTATATGTGCTCATCCATGATCGACATCTTCTCTTAGATGTTCAGATTCAAGCCATCTTCAAACTTGAAACACCTGTACTCCTCGGAGGTTATTAACTCCGGTACAAATGACGATAGGCTTCTAAATTTTGCCTCGTATTCCGTTACGGACATATTTCCTTAGCGAAGTCGAAGGAATTCTCTCCTCTTCAAGTCCCGATCAAATCGGATGTAGAACCTCTGATCAAATTCCCTAAGGAAATTGTGCCAAGTGAGAGGTGCGGCTGCACTTTCCTCTACTCCATCTCTCCATGTGCTAGCATCATCTTCTAACAACCTCGTTGCTACCAAGAGTTTCAAACTGTCCTCTATCCCCATGTCCGTTAACGCTTTTCTGACCTTCTTGATCCATTTCTTTGCCTCTGTAGGATCATTAGATGCCGAGAAGGTCTCACAACCAAGCTGCCTTGCTTCTTTGATCAGTTTGGATAACTGAATTGAGGAACGACTGATTGGTGCAGCAACCGGAGGAGTAGGTGCTAGCGGGGCACTGGGTGTAGCAGCTGGCACTGAAGGGGGAACAGGTAGAGGGACTGAAGCCGGTTGTGGAGCTTGGTACTGTGTTCTAAAGGTACTCCACCACTCCATCACTTGTTGAAGAGTAGCGATAGGAGGAGCAGCAATCCTAGTAGAAGGAGCCAGGTGTGTGGACATAGGTGGAGGAAGAGCATGCGAGAACGACTCATCCTCGTTCTCCTGTGGAGGAATCTCATTCACGTTCCTCATTTTCCTTCGTGGAGGCATGGTAACTATAAAATAAAAAGCTATAATTAAATCAAGGGTTAAGTGAAAACTAATACTTAACCCCCTAAAAAAATAATATTCCTAATTCCTTAGGAAAACCATGAAAAATTCTGTACATTCTCCGAAAACCTTTTAAAAGATATAAACCTTTTTCAAAATAAACAAAACATTTTAAAGTCATTAGAAAACTTTTGGGACATTTGGAAACATTTCAAAATCATCAAACTTTTAAAATCGTATGCTTAGGCTCTGATACCAATAAAGCTGTCACGCCCTGATCCTCGAATCGAACATGCAACAACCGCCGCGTAGTCTCAGTACACGGGCAGAGCCTCCCCATATACCGGGACTCCGTAACGCTACAAATCAGCATAACAATTCTTCCAATACACAATTCATCAAAATAAGGAAAGCATGTAACAATACACATGCAAAGGACCCTTCTGGTCCATTCCCTGTACACACAAGCAGGCGTCGGCACACAGTCGAGGAGTGGGTTCCTGTACATGTACGCATGCAGTATGGCCATCCTAACCAACCAGAATTCTCAACACAATAAAGCATTTAAAATACAAGAAGTCCCAAATCATAATCGTATGATTTTACTAATACTTGCCTGAAAAAATCAAGCTAACAGAAATAAAATCTAAACGATATGAGATGTACAGAATTTCACAAATCCAAAAGAAAGTAATGAAGTTTAAAATTACAATCCAAATGTCCCAATATAGATAAAAACAATTTCCAAAAATAGATCAATCAAAATAATGAAGCACAAATCAAAATCGTCAGATTTTACCAATACTTGCCAAAAACTCAACCAGTATCAGTAAAATCCGCACAATATGGGATGTACAGAACTTCCTTTTCCATGGTTTTAAGAACTACAATTCTCTAAAAAATCCTGCATTTGCCAAATACCTATACAATCAGCAAAAGTACTTCGCAAGCTCCGATGTCCAGTCTCCGAACTAAGAATCCTCTGAAAAAGGTGGAAAGAGTAGTGAGTATTGGGGAATACTCAGTGAGTGGAGTGCAATGGTGTGATTGTGTTCATAATATCGAAACCCTATAGCTAAATTCGTCCTTACCTACGCAGAGAAGGGATTACAGTTTAGGGTTTTCGAGGACCAACTGCTAATTGCCAGATTGAGGCCCTGTGAAGGTTGTAGAAGGGCTCTCAGTAGAGTGAGAGTAGCACGAGCGAGCGAGCAAGGGAGAGAGGGAGAAGCTGTCGCGCGCGAAAGGGGAGAGGAAGAGAGCGAAAGCTCTCTGTTCGCACGGGAAAGAGAGAGAGCAGAGAGAAACTGAGAGGGTAGCAGAGGGAGAGACAGCGCGATCGAACGAGAGAAAGAGAGAAACAAAGTGAGGTAGAGAGAGAGATAGAGAGAGAAACAGAGAGTGACGAGTGAGAGTGAGAGGGAGAGGTTCAACCGAACAGAGTAAGAGAGACAGAGAGATCGATGGTGATGGTGGTGGTGGTGTGCGGTGGCGATGGTGAGTGAGAGACTGAGAGAGTTCGAGAGAGGGCGGAAGGAAGATGAAGGGTCGAAGAGATGGAGAGAGAATGATTACGGTTTCAAACCCTAATTCATTTGGGGGTGAGGAGGGTGCTGCGTTTTGAGCCAAAACGCAGTGCCTTCATTTCTTCCTTTTTTTTATATATAATATAAATTTATAAATAAGTAAATTGTTTATTTGCATAGATATATATTTTCACACCCACATTTCACTAGAATGTAAATTTTATAAAAATGAGATTTATTATGATTCGCGAACACGACAATTAAAATATACCAAAAATTTAAAATTAATACCCCAAAATTGAAAATCAATATAAATTCAAAATTTTCTTTTTTATTATAAAAATGTTTACAAAATGTCTAACACTGAGTTTTTGGTATTACATTTTTATCACTTAAGAAGTTTAATAATATGAGAAGATTTCTTCGCTTGTTGATTGGATTTCAAATATTTCTTTCTTTATCTGGAGAATACACGTATTTCTTGTTATTGATAGGTATAATGCTTGACTTCTTACTGATAAGGCAAGGGTGGTATCACCTCGGGTGTACAAATATATCAAGAGGTCACAGACCGAATAGCTTGTTGCTGATGACAACCACTTGATGTGTTGGACTGTGTCCACCCTTCGGGGAGATTAATCCCTAACTATTGACACGTCTAGGCGTAGTATGCCCCTTTGGATCATGGGCTCACAAAATTGAATGCCTCATGTAATGGGCCCTTGAATCATGCCCCATCATTTGCCCCCCGACTCATGGTGTCATTTTGTGAGAAAGACACAATGAGTAATGATCATCGAAAAGGTGTGAAACTTTCAATACGGTAAGCGTCGTTTCAGATTTCACGAATCGGTTTTAGCACTCTTTATAAGAACAGTCGTCCAAGTGGATTAAACACTTTCTTTTTTTGCTTCCGTTTTGCTTTCTTTCAAACCACCATTGCATAAAGAAAATCTTTTTACTTCTCATACTCATCCGAGTATTAGCGAGATTAGGAGTGTTATGATGAGAAAGAAATTTCAAGAAGTTAAACTAAAGAAATTTCAAGAAGTTAAACTAAATAAATTTCAAGAAGTTAAACTAACATGCTGATGGACAACAATTATACCCTGGTGTCGGTGACGGATAAAGACAGGGTTAATGGGGCGCCAAAGGACTGCATACCGATGTACAAGTAATTAGTGAAGTTTGGGTTGAAGATGCCATATACTAGTCCTTTTGTGGAGGTATTATGCTACTGGAATATATTTCTAATGTTGTTGATTGCCAATGCCTGGCACTAGTCGTTGCTGTGGTTTCTCTATTAGGATTTTGTCGTCTTCATTTCGATTTCGAAATTCTAACGGCTATCTTTTTATTAGTGAGGTGTGCAAGTAATGGTGCTACCTAGGGCTGGTACAGGCTACAATCCTGACCCGAATCTGACTGGGGGTTCTATTATAAAGAGTCAATCGATAAGAGTTGGATGCATAAGTATTTTTTTATGGAGTTCAAGAATAAGGACCTTGTGCCAGTACTGCTTAACGCCAATGAGGAGCCATTGTTAGGGTTAAAACCTTTGACCCCTTTCCATCATCTCCATTTCATGCAATCGGTTGGTAGCTATTGCAAGTCCACTCGAAGGAATATTTGCATCAATTCCCTGGTAGATGACCAAATGTTATCTTTGGTGGGCCTGTTGATAGGAGAGAGGAGAAAGATCAATAAGCCTCTTCTAGTTGAAGGGAGAAGGTTGGACTGGTCGACTTTCTGGCCTATCGAGGGGACACTATACTGAAGGAGATTACAATTGATAAAGAGGTACGACCAAACTCTAAGAGGCCTTCGAAGGACAACGATAGAACGTCCAAAGCCTGATTAAAGACTTCATCTCCTTTGTTAAAAAGAAGGAAAGTCCAACTGCCCGAATCTTCGATGGAAAGAGGGTGCGAGAGAATCGAGGAGACCAGTTGGCAAGGCATTCAGAGTTGGTGGCCACTGAGCCAGATGAGACCGTTAGCTTGGCATCTGACGATCACTCTTTATCGGTTGATGAGGAAGATATCATAGGGCCTGAGGTACTCAAAATGGGAAGGCTCGAGGATGCTCCAGTTCCACTGCAGTCATCGATAGTATGACTATAATCGTGATGGAAGTGACAATACTTGGTTCTATCTTTTTTAGGATCACCTTTCGTAGGTTAAGGAAGCTATCTAACATATAGTTTGTCTCTGATTTGGAGCAAAAATTGACTAGGAGTCTTGTTTAGAGGAGTGTATGTATTAAACCTTCGTTGAGGTAAGGGTTCTTGTCGATTTTTCATTGGTGAAGGCGGCCGGGATGACTAATTGCGTTCTCTCTTGAACGATCGATGTCTACATCTGTCGAATGTTTTAGCATCTTCAGCTACGATTTATTTGTTAGCTCGGGCATAGAACTCCTGATAGTAGAAGGGGGTTTTTCGTGATGAATGTTTTCATGTCCGAGGGACATAGTCCCGTAAATAGGTGCAATGGAGTGATCTAAGGCAAGAACCTTCATCATCTCGACTTTGAATTTGTCCAAGAAATCTCTCAAGGGTTCATTATCCCTCTACTGTAGCGACAGTAGGGAAGTAGACTTCCTGTTGGCCTCGTAATTGATTACAAAGTGGGTTTTGAACTGCTATTGAAATTGTGAGAAACTCTTGATACTGAGGAGCGGAAGTGAGTTGAACCATATTATAGGGTTACCCTTGACAGTAGTGAGAAAATATTTGTACATAACAGCATCAGTCATATTTCTCAAGATTATCACCGTCATGAAGTGGGTTGTATGATCATGGAGATTGGTCGTACCATCATATCTTTTTATAGGAGGTAAGAGTATATCGCGGGGTATCGGTTCTAAAGAGACCTTCGGGTCGAAAGGTGACATAGTGAAGGGATAGAGGGGGGCTTTGTCCCCTCGCTTATTGGCCTATTTGAGCTCATTTGTAACAAGTTGTTTGACTTGTCTCCTTAGGTTGTCAGGATCATGGTGGGATGTCACCAAATGTTCATAGCTTAGTGGAGGCATGAGCCATTGAGGGTTATCCTGATTCTCCCAAAGAGGATTATCCTTTTACCCTAATAGAACGATTGAATCCTTCTAGCTGTTTGCTCATGTTTTTCAATTTGGATTCCAACCTTTCTAGTTGGGGGCAATTGGCTCGTTTCAGAGACACTGGTGCAAGAGGCGTGAGCGGATGCTCTTGAGGCACGGGTTGTGAGACTTGCTCTATACAAAGGGGTCAAGAATGAGCATTAGGGTTTTTAGCAGGACGGGGGGGAGTCGCCGGCAGAGCGGCATCGGTTGGAGTAGCGGTATGTCCATCTGCAGCAGATGCAACTTTCAAGGCAGTTCTAGTTTTTCTCTTCGGAGGCATGGTCGTATGATAACTTGAGGTGTTTGTTGAAATTGCTCGTTTGTTCCCATGGACGACACCAATTTATTGAAGGTAGGTTTGGACTCCACAGATTCCGACTCATTCGACTCGAACAATTGCTTTTGGGGATGGTTGAAAAATCTACAAAAAACTACTAGAAGGTACTCTGGCGGGGGAGTTCTGATACTCAAATCAGAAAGAGCGGTTTTTGATTAGAATGAAATAGACTAAATACCAAAGAGCGAGAGAGAGAGAGAGAGAGAAAGAGAATCCTATGACTTATGTATCGTGTGTTAGGTCTCAGAGAGTGTATCTGGGCTATAGTATGCCGAATGCTTATATATGTGGATGTTTTAAGTGCCGTGTGAATCCAAGGTGTTACACCCTAATTTCCTTGTGAGAGCGTTTGAGAATTTCGAGATTTCATAATCAAATATTTTTAGAAGATTAGTGATCTTCATCACTTAGGAAGTTTAATAATAAGGAAATATTTCTTTTCTTATCGATTAGATTTTAAATGTCTATTTCTTTATCCAGAGAATACACGTATTTTCTATTACCGATAGGGATAGTGCTTGACTTTTTACCGACAGGGCAAGAGAGGCATCACCTCAAGTGTACCAAATACATCAGGAGGTCACAGAGCGAATGGTTTGTTGCCAATAGTAATCATTCGATGTGTTGGTTTATGTCTATCTTTGGAGAAGATTAATCCTTAACTCTTAATACATCTAAATACAATATGCCCCTTTGGATCGCATGGGGCCTTGAATCATGCCCCATCAGACTCCTACGAAGTCCATTAGAGATTGGTTTCCAAATTAGGCAATCAAGCGTAGTAGACGAAGAAATATCATTAAGAGGCTGGAACAAGAATACCATTGATCTAATTCCCAATCAGAGCTGGATTGTGACGAGGTGTTGATGGATCCACATAAACCAACTCATCTTTGTTCCAATTTTCATAATGTTAGAAATGAGAACGTGGGATACAAATAAATGCTTTCTGGAATTCAGATCGCTGCTTATCTATTACTCCTAATGATAATGATGGGCTAAATACCAAGACTAATTAGATTAAAAATTATATATACCTTTCATTTCAGAGAAAAAAAAATAAAGGCTTTCATTTGTATAAATTTGAGAGGTGTAAAGGCTTAAAAGAACTGTGGAAGGGCTATTGTTTCGGTGAGTTATTTTTTTGTTCTTTTAAATTATGGGTATCTATAATTATATTTTAATTAATTTGATTTAAAATTTATAATGACTCATTTTGAAAATTATTCTTTGAATTTATTTTTTTTTTATTTTTAAAATTTAAATTTAAAAGTTTAATTAAAAAATTTAATTTCATATTCTACTAAATTAAATATTCGTGGATTGGCCGGAGTTACTTTTAAGATACGTGTAGTGATCATACGAGGGTTTGAAATCTGGCGCTTACGGCCCAAGATCAGCACGTACTTGGCTATTGTGACGGTGATGTGTGACATTGGAAGGACAATAATGTCCTACCGCCGAGAGAAGAAAAATTCATTGTAAAAAAAAAAAAAAAAAGTTAGCAATGGCTTTTGAAAGTATTCCTAAACTTAAAACAAAGATAGAAAGACTCGATACTTAATGACCCAAAAAAATATAATAATGACCCACTAATAAACTTTCTGATTTTTTATTTTTTATGGATCCAATTTTATCAAAAAGTCCACTTATTTATATTTATAGATTTGGGTATTGTTACTGTAGATATTAATATTGGATAGGATCATTTAAAAAAGAGTAAAAGGAAAGTTGTATTTTAAAATATTCAAATGTGGGACAAGCCACCTTACAATATCTCATCATGCATTTACATTCCATACTAAGGATTGGGCGTCTGTGATTGAGGCCAAAAATGTGCAACAGAAAGGCAGGTGTGCCCTTCCAAATAGTACATCTCCAATCATTTACAGCCTATGATGGATGGTGTTCAAATGTCATTTTGATGTCTGAGAAGATAGGAATCAACCTGTTTTTAAGAACCGAGGCTGTGAAACACGTATGTTGAAGCAAGGGATAGAGGCTACCTCTGGCCAATATTCTCCATTGCTTTCTGCACATTTTTCTTGAAGAAGAGGGCAGTTCTCTATGTCTAGAAGAAAGAGTTTTTCAAGCAATTGACCCTTTGGTAAGGAATGAAGCTTTGGACATCTTCTAAGCCTTAATTTCTCAAGAGACGTGAGATTTTGCAAATCGGATATTGACTCCAGATTTGGAAGTCCTTCTATGGTAAGAGAAGCTAGAGAAGCAGGTAGCAGAAAGTCATCAGGAAAGTAAGCCAAATCTTGACAGACCTCAGAAATTTTGAAAACTCTGAGGGAAGTAAGTTTGTAGAGGCCCCACAGAGACATTGGCTGGAGCATCCCACATCCTCCAATGTCGAGATATACAAGTGTAGTAGGAAACCCTGTGTCTGGAAGTATCATGAGTCTTGGACAGTTCCATATCACGAGCTCTTGAAGAGATGTCAGATTCTGCATCTGATTCGATAAGCACATGAGATTTGCACAACTGTCTTCTCAGATTTGGTGCTGAAAATTCTCCTTCCCAGAAGGACTCTAGACCATCACAACCATGTATATCCAGTAACTCGAGGTTCAAAAAGGTCAACGCTGGCAAGGTTTTGAAATTTGGATAGTCCCCAAGTATCAGTTGTTGGAGATTTACTTCCAGTGGCATCATTATCTTCCTTTCTGAAAGCGACTCCAACTGTGTGCATCTCTGAATTTCTAGTCCATTGAATGTGACCGGTAGCTCACCGGTTGGAAAGGCATTGAGAGACAAACAACCATATAGTCCTAAAGATTCCAGTGCACATTTTCTGATGCCATTGTTGTTTTTACCGTGCTGTGTCATTATTCCGTCGGGTAGAGCCTGAAGATTTACACAACTAAGAGACAAACATTTAATCAGAATGGGAATCTCAGTTTTTGGGCAATGAGTGAAGGAAGGACAGTTATGAATCCTCAACCACTCTAATGGACTTGCTTTGCTGTCACTCTTACATGCCAAAGTATCTTCAGGTAAAGCCTCAAAAACTTCACAATCTACAATCTCAAGATGTCTGAGAAATGGAAGTGTTACACCTGCAAGGCTCACAAGCTTTTTGCAACACTCGATTGTCAAAAACTCAACGCAATGTAGTCCATCCGGAAGGTTCTTCAAGTTTTCACAATCTTTTAGTTTCAGAATTTTAAAATTGGGAGGCAGTCCGTGTTGTGGCTGCGCTGTAGATAGTTCAAGCAGGGGACAGTTAGAAATCTCCGAGCGTTGCAGTTGAACAAGGTGTTGCAGTGGATTGCCATGCTGCCACAAGTACCTTAATTCCTCACAATCTTTTATTCTCAAAGTTTCAAGAGCCAGCAACTGTCTCATGAACCTCTCATCCAGACAAGTGAGATCTAAAATACCTTGTATTGTCATAGTTCCGACTGATGTTAGGTCTTCCAGACTTCTAAGCAAGTCTGCTTTGCAAGATCCTACATCTAATTCAAGGAGAGATGGAAGGCTCATACCTGACTCTCTGATTAACTTGGGACAATCCAAAATACAAAGCGTGTGGAGGCAGGAGAATTCTGCACCAGTTGGAGGAGACCATTTCTCCCAATCAGCCATGCCACAGAGAATCAATGTCTCCAAGGATGGAAAAGGTGTAACTATAGAAGCATCACCATAAAATTCATGGCCAACGGTTCTCAGTTCATTCATCCCAGATCTTTGAGAAGGAGGAGGGTTCCCAGTGATGGCAATGATGAACATCTTTCACAACAAATAAGTTCGATGCTCACTATCTTAGAGAATGAAGGATCTGCAATCCAACTTGGAAGTTTTGAGCCGCAATAGTACCGAATGGTGAGTTTTTGAAGATATCTATGAGGTTGCAGCAAATCAAGGACAGACATCTCGACCTCTCCATTGCGTGAATCATTGATTGGCCAACTCCATGTCAGGTTCAGCTTTTTCAGATGTTGCTTATCCTTTAAGTTGGCCCCAACAGCATCCTGAGCATCAATAACATTATGCAAACCCAAAATAAAAAGCTCCCCATAGAGATGGTTAAGATTCTCCGGCTCATGTAAACCTGATCCACCATCCTTTTCCACTATAAACTTGGATAATGTCTGAAGGTTTATCAGATTGCGTAGCAGTGGTGGCATTTGCTTCAGTTTAGGTGCTGTATGAATATCAAGATGTCGGAGTCTGGTTAAATTGGTTATACCTGCAGGCAAACCACTAAGAGACCGACAACCTCTTAGGATCAAAGTTTGCAAATTGTGGAGACCATTTATTGATTTCAGGTAAGCAGCTGATTTGAGTGAAAGACAAGTCCAGGTACCGCAGCTGCTTCAAGCCACCGATTGAATTTGGTAGCTGAGTTATGGAAAGTAACTCAGTGCCAGCACCCTTAAACATCTAAATTGTGGTAATATATCATTAAAATATTTAGATGTGATGAATCGAGAAGCAGGCCCGATGCCCTCAATGGGTAGTACTAAGAATGTGCATAAACATCTTGTGAACTGAAAAGGATTAAAATGTTTTATCACATTATAGCTACCACAAGAAAATGAAGAATGCCGAACCATGTCAAAGACTTCATGTCTTTCAATGCTGTTTAAGTTGGCTTCCATCCTAAAGCATGTCTGTCCTGAAATAAATTGAGCTAGATCATGAGTCAGGTCATGCATCACAAATCTTGATGAATTACTGCGCGTGTTGCAACAGTGATCTTGATAATAGATCATCAAAGTATTCCTTGCCCAAGTCTTCCATTTGCCTTTTTCCTTTCTGCAGCTCTAGAAAACCTTCTGCCATCCATAACAAGACCAGATCCTCCCTCTCGAATTCATAATCCTTGGGAAATATTGATAAGTAAGCAAAGCAAAGTTTCAAATGCGAGGGCAGATGATAATAGCTCAGTTTAAGAGCCGGAAGAATTCTACTCTCCTCTTCTGAAAACTCCCATATTGCGCTTTCCTATACATTTCTCCATTCATAAGGATCAAGTTTATTGCGCAAAAGGCCACCAAGAGTTTTTGCTGCCAAAGGGGACCCTTTACACTTCTTGGCAATTTCCTTCCCAATTGTTTCCAAGTTTGATTGCCCAGCAAAGTCATTTGTTCCCATTGCATGTTGTGCAAGCAGAGACAAACAGTCATGTGCTGACAACTCATTCAGGCTGTAAGCTGCAACCGTGCCTGTCATCAGGGGTACATTCTGATGACGAGATGTGACAATGATTGTGCTTCCTGGTGATGCTGCATAGAAGGGTTTGCACAAACTTTCCCATTTTTCATAGCTCTGACTCCAGACGTCATCTAAAACAATCAAGAACTTTTTTCCGAGGAGTTTGTCCTTCAATTTCTCTTGAAGAGAATTCAGATTATCAGCATCATCAGGACTATAAGCTGCAACAACCAGTAGAATAGCCTTTGTTATCCCACGAACATCAAGATCTTCAGAAACACAGATCCAAACTCTGGGATGGTAAGAAGCCTTCACTCTGTCATCATTGTAGACAAGCTGGGCAAGTGTTGTCTTTCCAATGCCTCCCATTGCAATTATAGGAATCACTCGGAGTTTATCACTGCTAGGGCAAGTATTGTTTTTTCGGATCTGAAAGCAAGTTTTGTTTGCCTAACACCCTCCATTCCACAAACAGGATTCGCAGGACCTTTGTGAAAACTAGTCTTTCCACTCAGCTGAAGCAACTTAAGTATTGCCTGTTTGTCTTCATCTCTGCCATAAATGAAGTTATTGGCCAAAGAGGTGGAATTTCTCTTATCTTGTTGGAACTCTCCTTACAGTGGGGTTTCAAACCGAGGGTACCTATTTGACTTTCAATATCTTGCAACCTGTTTGTGATCTCCTTGATCTTCAAACTCATCCCAACACCATAAGTGCTCGCCGTTGCCTGAGGTTGTGGTTCAAGTGTTTTCCGCATGGCCTCTGTGGAAAACTCCACGAGCATGTCCTCAACATCATAAGCCAAGTCCCGAAGCTCATTTAGCCAGAGCTTCACGGAAGGGCATGTTACTTGCTTCTCCTCTGCATCGCCGAGCACTACACTGATGTTTTGCAACATCTTCTGCCACTTCTTAAGTGAATCTGTAACACTGGATAAGTCTGGATTTGTAAAAAAAGAAAAAAAAATGTACTCTAAATGTAATTATTTAAAAATTACATTATATTTCGTAAAATTTTGAAAAAGTAGTTAATTTTAAATATAAGTGTGAATTTTCATTTCTTGGGATGTTTAGGAAATTTTTTAGATATTTGGTGGACAGACTTTAAAATTTTAAATTACTGATCATTAAAGTTCAGATCACCAGAGCCATCGGTTACTTGAGTATTGGGTGATCGTACTTGGTAGATTTTAAATGGTCGGTATTCAGCAGATTTTTAGTGTTCGGTTGGATAGTTGTTTAAATTTTGATTTCCTTATCTGTAGTTAGAGGTAACCATCTGTTATTTTATAAGTGAAAATCCTATCGGTGTATTTTTAAAAGATGGTTTGTCGATATTAAGTTTCTAAATTCCTGTTGGTCAACTAGCCATCTATTAATATTACGAATCCTGTCAGCATTGTAAGAACTCATCGGTATATTATTAGATTTACTTTCATATATCTGTTCGGTCACTTGTCTTATTCGGTCATTGAGGATTAAATTTTGAACTTATCATTTTCCATCGATTGTAAGCATGCCATCGGTTCTTCCTTCCATATGAATAGTATGTATGCCCTTCGGTTCTCTTCTATTTGACCGAACAGAACATTTCTCTCATCGGTACTTCCATTTGGTCTTGAATATGCACTACTAATTCAGCACTCTTCGATGTAAACACACACATATTTATTACAAGTGCATTGACTCTCATCGTAGCTTGAAGTTTTGATTTTCTATTTCCTTTATTACATTGCAAATTTAAATTATTGTAATTCAAATTGGTGGTCCACTCAATGAATTTTCCCCATCGGTTGACCGAACACTCATTGCAATGAGACATTTTCTTTCTGCTTTAATTTTCGACACTTCATTTGCCAATTTCTCTGTCACCACTTACCGAAGAGCCATGCACTCATGAGATTTCAACAAATTCTTCAAAGTCCTTGTCCTTGTCATGAGTTGCTTTTCTTGAGATTTGATCCCATGACCTACAATTCTCCAAAAAAATATTCTACTACCAAGCCACCTAAACCTTTCAATCTTATTATATCAAATTTATATTGTATTCATACTTATTATTTTTTCTAATTTATTTCCATCAAATATGAGACTTTTTTGGTGCAGCAAATGTAACCCATTGGTGAATGATATTTTCTTTTAAATTGTGTTGGAATATTTGCTTTTCCCTACTCGTTAATCGATGGGAATTGAACTCAATCACAACTATCTCTCATTGACACTTTGTCTTCCCCCTTTGGGTAATTATTGCTGGAAAATTCAACTTGCTCACACTGGTTCCAGGCTACCCATTTGCCATTCCTCATTACTAAGAGCCCATCGATCAATACTGGGAGTCTATCGGTCAATGCTAAGAATCCATCGGTCAATACATTCCCCTTGTGCACCTTTTATTTTTCTTACAAATTTAAGTCTTATAGTATCAAGAAAACTTGATCACTATTTGGTATCTCTCATCACCGAACACTCCTCTCTCTCAACAAATAATATTTCAAGTATTTAGACCCATTGGGTTGAGTTTCAAATTACCAAAAAGGGCATGTTAGGTACTTGTGTAAGTTGGAAGAGAATGATGTCAATTAAGTAAATTGGAAAGATGAGTTGCAAATAAAAAGGAGAGTTGTGACTCTAGAATCCATGAATGTCACATTTCAACTTTTCTTTTACTTTCCTCTCTCTCTGCTTATACACTACCTCTTTATCTCTTCTTGTTTTTATTTAAGATCAATCAAAATACCACAAAACCCACATTCTCTAAAGACTCCAAAACCCATAATCTAAACTCTAAAAAATTAGATCTTGTGAGAGATTTGAGGTTTTTCAGTAAGAGAAAACCTAAAGTTTGATCGTGACTTGGTTTGAGGCAAAATCGAAGGCTAAAAATTTAGGGATATTTTATTCTTAACTTGGGTTCATTATTCCTTTTTTATGAATTTGGAGTTATGTTGAAATTTGATGAAATAGATTTGGTGGATTTTAAGTCACCGAAGGTGAGAGAAAGATTGAGTTTTCAATGTTGGGATTTTGGGTTATTTTGAAGGATTGATATTGATGATGGTGGGTATTTGATTGTGTCCCTTAGGAGTCGACGAAAACTAAACGAAGTAAGACGTTCGCCGCAGAGACGTTTGGAAGTGACTATCATCCCTATTATTGTGAGTGGTTACATGCTTGCACTTAAATAAGATAAATATTTTTAATGAATTTTCTAAATGATTTTCAATGGATTTGTTAAATGATTTTGAAACTTGATTTTATACGTTTTAGTGTATGTGGAATATCCCAAAAAATAATTTTGAAACTCCTATGCATCCTAATGTTTTGAATGAATATATGTGTCATGTTGATTTTTTGATGTTAAACACATTGTGATACTGGTTATTGATGAACAATTATTTATCTGATGGCACATGGAATGAATTGTTAAATTTTCATGAAATAGTACACGGTGTGGTTACTGGGAAAAGACCCCGAATCCCAAAAAATGGCTAGTCATTTCCTGCCACGGTGTGACTCGACGGGGTGACGTGGTGGGGTTAATCTTGATAGACATGGTATGTGGCCGGTTGCGACAGCACATTCATGGTCAAATAACGCGCCGCTTGAAGGGCATGGAATAGTTGGTTGCACCGCCAACGAAATGTTATGGCCAACGCCAAGGAGTGGGGTATTTGTAAACTGAAATTACTAAAACTCTTGACGATTCCATCCTAGGTCGTGGTAGACCTTTGTTGGAAATAATGATTTTGGCTACCCCATGTTTGGAAATGTGAAATTATTTGGACGAATACAAGATTGAATCATGATGATTGGAAATTTGATTTATTGTTGAATGATCTTGCGTCTGATATGATGATTTGAAATATATAAATATATATATTTGATATGTCCACCACACAAATCTTATTTCTGTTCAACATGTACATCACTCACTGAATATTCCCATACTCACCTCTCTCTCTCCATTTTTATAGAGGAAGGTTAGTTATTTTACGAAATCGTTTAGAGCTAAAATCTTTTGGGAAGACCTCTATCAAAGACTCCTTTTGGTATAGATCTTACTATTGCCTTTAAGGTATTGCTAGATAGACCCATGGAGGGTATTTTGTATAAGAATCTATTTGAATATTTTTGAAATTCTGTATTTCGATTTCGATTTGATTTGACTATGTGTAAACTTTTATCGAGAATTCTTAATTTCTTTTTCATGAAATTTTCTTAGAAATTATCGCTGATTTTGTTTTCTATCTTTAAAGAGGGAATTGTGTTCTAGTTGATTGATGACATTTGATGGTCGGGATGACCTATGGCTTTATTTAGTATTCTGAATGCCTTGCGATACCTTGGAGTACGGGCTGAGATTCACATGTGTTCAAGGTACTGCGGCGGTTGTCACATACTCGGACCTGCAGGTCGGGGCGTGACAATTGTATTGGTATCAGAGCTAAGGTTTTGAAGTTATAGAAAGTTTTCAAATGTTTACAAATGATTTTAAAGATTTTTGTATTTCCAAATATTTTTGGAAAAAATTGAAAGTCTCCAATGGGTCTTAGGAAATTGACATATCTCTAGCTATAGGTGTCTAGAGTTGTCTTAGTATTGTGAGTTAAAATAGTTTATCTTTTGTAGATTATCATGCCTCCTCGTAAAAGAATAAGGAATATAAGCGAGATTCCTCCTCAAAAGCATGAGGATGAGTCGTTTTCGCATGCTCTACCTCCGTCAGTGTCTACACACCAGGCTCCTTCAACTGGGATTTCCACTCCTCTTATAGCCGCCCTCCAGCAAGTGATGGAGTGGTGGAGTACATTTGGAGCGTAGTACTAAGTTCTGCCTCAAACTTCAGCTACTCCGCCGGTTCCTCCTCCTATGCTGACAGTTGTACCTAGTGTTCCCATAGCTCCTACCACTCAGGTTGTTGTATCAAGCAATCGTCCTATGGTTGAGCTGTCAAAACTAATCAAAGAGGCGAGACAACTTGGATGCGAGACATTTCCGGTACATGTGATGCATCCGTGGCTAAGAAGTGGATTGGCCGAATTCAGAAGACTGTTACTGACATGAGGCTAAATGATGAAGTGAAATTGTGGTTGATTGTAAAATTATTGGATAAGAGTGCTAGAACTTGGTGGGAAAATATGAAAGTTAGGACGACAACGCCTTTTACTTGGATAGATTCTCTAAGAGTTTTCAACGAGAAATACTACACCCTGTTCTATAGGGACCAAAAGAGAGAGGAATTCTTCAAGCTAGCTCAGGGAAACAGAATAGTGTCAGAGTATGAGGCAGAGCTTAGGGAGCTTGCCACCTATGTTTTGGAGTTTGTGAACTCCGAGGACCTCTTGTGTGCGAAGTTTGAGTCAGGACTAAACCTGAATATAAGGGACAAAATGTCAATCACTAAAGGGCATATATTCTAATATGTCCTAAACTTGGCTTTGAGAGCTGATAAAATGGTAGAGGAAAGGGGAAGAACTAGAGAAGGATGGGAAAAGAAGAGAAGGTCCGAATTTGTATCGAGTCAGAGTTCAAAGCAAAGTAGGAGCATGGGCTCTTACGGTGGAGTCTCTGTCACTGAATCCGTTGGCAGTCCACAAGGCTAACGATCATTTAAGTTCGAGGTTCCCATATCTAGTACTACCTTTGGGAGTATATCAGCAGGAAACAAGGAGCAATGTAGGAATTCTAGGAAGTACCATCCTGGAATTTGTCATGCACCCAAGAGGTGTCATCAATGTGGAGAGGAGGGTCATCTCCGAAATAGTTGCCCGAAACTAGGTTTGAGCAGGCAAGGGGGTCAGCAAAATCAAGACTTTCCTAGTGGCTCTAGGGGTGGATCTGCCAACATATCTACACCTCTCTCCAACACTACTCTAAGTACAGGAACCGACAGTAACACCATGGCTACCAATCCCCAACGTTCTCAACCTCGAATCCAAACTAGGATCTTTGCAATGACCAATGGAGAGGCACAAGACAATCCCAATGATGTTACAGGTAAAATTTAGTTAAGTATAAATATGTTGATTTGGAGAGCATGCTATTAGTGTTACATGATATTTGAGATTGTTAATGGTATTGAATCATTGTATGATATTAGATGTAATGAAGATTATTTAGGGAGAAAGGACTTGAAAAGTCTAAAGCAGCATGAGTAGGCACAACTCCCAACTACTTCTGGGATGAATTAATACTGAAATTTTGAGAACAAGATTTTCTTTTAGGGGGTAGAAATTGTAACACTGGACAAGTATATATTTGTTAAAAAAAATATACTCTAAATGTAATTATTTGAAAATTACATTATATTTCGTAAAATTTTGAAAGAGTAGTTAATTTTAAATATAAGTGTGAATTTTCGTTTCTTGGGATGTTCAGGAACTTTTTTAGATATTTGGTGGATAGATTTTAAAATTTTAAGTTATTGATCATTAGAGTCCGGATCACCAGAGCCATCGGTTACTTGAGTATTGGGTGATTGGTACTTGGTAGATTTTAAATGTTCGGTATTCAGCAGAGTTTTAGTATTCGGTTGGACAGTTGTTTAAATTTTGATTTCCTTATCAGTAGTTAAAGGTAACAATCTGTTATTTTATAAGTAAAAATTCTATCGGTGTATTTTTAAGAGATGATCTATCGGTATTAAGTTTCTAAATTCCTGTTGGTCAACTAGCCATCTATTAATGTTGAGAATCCCGTCGGTATTGTGAGAACCCATTGATATATTATTGGTGTAATACTGAAAAACCAATGTCGGATATTTTGTAAACATTTTTATCATAAAATAGAAAATTTTAAATTTTATATTGATTTTCAATTTTGGGGTATTAAATTTAAAAATTTTTAGTATATTTTAAATGTCGTATCCGCAAATTGTAAGAAACCCTATTTCGATGAAATTTAAAAATTTAATGAAAAGTAGGTGTAAATATATGTATATATAAATATTTATTTATTTATTTACTTATTTATTTATATATATTCATATATATATATTTAAAAAAAAAAAGAGAAAAGGAGAAAGCACAGCGTTTTTGCTGAAACGCTGCGTTTCCCCTATCTTCAATTCGATTAGGGTTTCAAACCCTAATCGAACACTCTCTCTCTCTCCCGACTCTTCATCTCCCTCTCTCGCCTAACGCCCTCTCTGTTTACTCCGCCCTCCCTTCGCCGCGCACAGCCGCGTTGTCCACCTTCATCGACTGTCGGCCATCATCACGACACCTTCTCTCTCTGTTTCTCTCTCTATCTCTCTCTGTTTCCCTCGTTCCCTTTTGAACTCTCTCAGTCGCTCACCCACTTCCTCCGCCACCGCTTTCCACCATCACCACCGCACACCACCACGACCACCATCGCTCTCTGTTCTCTTTCTCTTTCGGTTGCTCTGTCACTCTCTCAACTCACCATCGTTCTCTCTCTACCTCACGATCTGTCTGTTCTCTCACGATCGCCCTCTCTCTGCTCTCTCTCTCTCTTTCTCATTCGTTCTCTCTTACCCGTCCTCTCATTGTCTCTCTCCCTCTCTATTGCTTCTCTCTCCCGCTCGTGCGACTGCAGCACTCTGCCCCTCTCTTCCTCACGCGAGTGCTGCTGCTCTGCCACCACTGCAACCCTATTCTGCGACCTTCGCAGAAGCTCCAAGCCGACAGTAACAACACTCTGTTAGAAACCCTAGGTCGCGAATCCTTCTCTGCGTAGGTAAGAACAGATTTCTGATTTCAAGTTCTAGGGTTTCGATTTTTTAGGTGATTGAACTAGCTTACTATACTATGTTTTGGTTAGGAGGCACTACAGATCATCAATAGGACTGAGAAGGCGTTCGATTGAGGCTGCGAATTGTAAAATCCTAGGTGAGAGAAATTTCTAAATGCCTTCAATAATAGATCGAATTTAGGTTGTTTAGGATGAGAGAATGTGTTAGATGATGATAGAATCTTATTGGGTCAGGCTAAAGATTTAGGGTTTATGATTTGTATTGTTTCAGACCCTATCTTGTTATTAATTGATGCTATCTGTTTCATTGAGAATGGAAAAATTGGAATGTAAAATAGTATGTGATGTAAATGAGGTGCGATTGGTAGAATTGGGATGTATATTCATCAATTGGAAAAATTAGAAGAAATTAAGGCTATGTTAATTTAAGAAAATTGGAGAAAATTGTTTGAAAAATAGGAAAGTTTGTAAACCCTTGAAATTGGAGGAGAAATGACTTGAGAATTGTTGTTATTGATTTAGGACAATCCATTGGAGCTTGAAAGGGGATTTCTTGAATATTGATAGGGTGTAGGGAGTGGATACCCTCCTTAGAGGTGAGTGGATGGTTCATTGTGTTTATAAATGAGAAACCTGTTTTAAAATTATTTTATAAATGATTTTTGAAAGATTTTACATGATTTATGTAAATTGTTTTGTGACTGTGGGCTGTTTGAATTGAATTGTGAAATATAAATGCATCCATTGTGTTTAAAAATGTTTCTGTACCATATGTTATTTAATATTGCTCTATGAATTGATTTGGCATGAGATTATTGATTATTTGATGGTAAATTATGGCACATTGTTGTGAAATGGATTAAGAAATGAAAGGATGCTGGATTGTAAATGGCTATAGTCATTCCCACCACGGAGCGACCTGACGGGGTGGCATGGTTTGGGGTTTGGATGTGCGGGGAGTTAGACGTCCCTCCCTCTGCCGAAGTCGTGCTATATTTGGTGCACCCCGATGAGATACGAGCCAACGCCAAGCAAGGAGGTATGTTTTGAAACATTGGATGGAAAAACACCTTGGCGGACTTTTGTCTGGGTTTGGCCTCCCTAAGACGGAAGTGATTTCGATGGGACCCCAAGATTTTCTGAAAAGATGATTGATATGGATGCATATTTTGTAAATTGTGATTTGTTGAAATGTTTTATGCATATGAACTGCTATTTATGAGATATGCTTTGACTGCCCCACATTCACCCTTTGTTTATGAACACAATCATACCATTGCATTCCACTCACTGAGTATTCCCCAATACTCACCCCCTCTCTCCACCTTTTTCAAAGGATTCTTAGTTCGAGGATTGGACATTAGAACTTGCGAAATATTTTTGCTGTTTTGTATAGGTATTTGGCAAATGCAGGATTTTGGAGATTCGTAATTCTCAAACCATGGAAAGGGAAGTCTATACATCCCCTATCGTGCGGATTTTATAGATACTGGCTGAGTTTTTGACAAGTATTGATAAAATCCGACGATTTTTGATTTGTACTTTATTATTTTGATTGCTCTATCTTTAGAAAAAAAACTGTTTTTATCTGTATTGGGACACTTGGATTGTAAATCTAAATTTCGATGCTTTCTTTTGATTTTGTGAAGTTCTATACATCTCATACCGTTAAGATTTTACCGATACTGGCTTGTTTTCTTTGGGTAAGTGTTGGTAAAATCTGACGGCTATATTTTGGGACTTCTTGTTTGTTAAATGTTTTGTGTTGAGAATTCTGGGTGGCTAGGATGGCCACATCGCATGCGTGCATGTACAGGATCCCACTCCCCATTGTGTACTGATGTGTACTCGTGCATGTATAGGTTCCCTCTCCACGATTGTGTGCTGATGTGAACTCGTGCATGTACAGGTTCCCTCTCCCCGATTGTGTGCTGATGTGTGCTCGTGCATGTATAGGGATGGACCGAATGGGTCCTTTGCTTGTGTATTGTTAAATGCTTTCCCTATTTTGATGAATTGTATATTGGAGGTTTTGAATGCTCAATTGTATAGCCTTGCCGAGTCTCGGTACACGGGGAGGTTCTGCCCGTGTATCAAGACCACGCGGTGGCTGTCGCGTGCTCGATCCGAGGATCAGGGCATGACAATTGGACTCACTTTCATATATCTGTTCGGTCACTTGTCTTGTTCGGTCATTGAGGATTAAATTTTGAACTTATCATTTTCCATCGATTGCAAGCATGCCATCGGTTCTTCCTTCCATAAGAACAGTACATATGCCCTTCGGTTCTCTTCTATTTGACCGAACAGAACATTTCTCTCATCGGCTCACCTCATCGGTACTTCTATTTGGTCTTGAATCTGCACTTCCAATTTAGCACTCTTCGGTGTAAACACACACATATTTATTACAAGTGCTTTGACTCTCATCGGTAGTTTGAAGTTTTGATTTTCTATTTCCTTTAATACCTTGCAAATTTAAATTATTGTAATTCAAATTGGTGGTCCACTCAATGAATTTTTCCCATCGGTTGACCGAACACTCATTGCAATAAGACATTTCCCTTCGGCTTTAATTTTCCCTTCGGCACACGTCATTTGCCAATTTCTCCATCACCACTTATCGATCAACCATGCACTTATGAGAATTCAACAAATTCTTCAAATTTGTTGTCGTGAGTTGCTTTTCTTGAGATTTGATCCCATGACCTACCATTCTCCAAAAGGAAATTTTGCCACCAAGCCACCTATACCTTTCAATCTTATTATATCAAATTTATATTATATTCATACTTATTATTTCTTCTAATTGATTTTCATTAAATATGAGACTCTTTCCGTGTAGCAAATGTAACCCATTGGTGAATGACATTTTGTTTTAAATTGTGTTAGAACATTTGCTTTTCCTTGTTTGGTAACCGATGAGAATTGAACTCAAGTACTACTATCTCTCATTGGCACTTTGTCTTCCCCATTTGGGTAATTATTGCTGAAAAATTCAACTTATTCACACTGGTTCCAAGTTGCCCATTTGTCATTCCTCATTACTAAGAGCCCATCGATCAATGCCGAGAGTTTATCAGTCAATGCTAAGAATCCATCGGTCAATGCATTCCCCTTGTGCACCTTTTACTTTCCTTACAAATTTAAGTCTTATAGTATCAAGAAAACTTGATCACTATTTGGTATCTCTCATCACCGAATACTCCTCTCTCCCAATAAATAATATTTCAAATATTTAGACCCATTGGATTAAGTTCCAAATTACCAAAAATGACATGTTGGGTACTTGTATAAGTTAGAAGAGAATGAGGGCAATTAAATAAATTGAGAAGATGAGTAGCAAATAAAAAGGAGAGTTGAGACTCTAGAATATCACATTTCAACTTTTCTTTTACTTTCCTCTCTCTCTGCTCATACACTACCTATTCTCTCTTCTTTTTCTATTTAAGATCAATCAAAATACCACAAAACCCACAATCTTTAAAGACTCCAAAACTCATAATCTAAACTCTAAAAAGTTAGATCTTGTGAGAGATTTGAGATTTTCTAGTGAGAGAAAATCTAGAGTTTGATTGTGACTCGGCTTGAGAAGAAATCGAAAACTAAAAATTTAGATAATATTTTATTCTTAACTTGGGTTTATTATTCCTCTTTCATGACTTTGGAGTTATGCTGAAATTTAATGAAATAGATTCGGTGGATTTTAAGTCACCGAAGGTGAGAGAAAGATTTAGTATTCAATGTTGGGGTTTTTGGTTTATTTGAAAGGATTGATATTGATGATGGTGGGTTTTTGATTGTGTCTCATAGGAGTTGGTGAAAACTAAACGAAACAAGACATTCGCTGCAAAGACGTCTAAAAGTGATTATCATCTCTAGTATTGTGAGTGGTTACATGCTTGCATTTAAATAAGATAAATATTTTCAATGAATTTTCTAAATGATTTTCAATAGATTTTCTTAATGATTTTGAAACTTGATTTTATACGTTTTAGTGTATGTGGAATATCTCAAAAAATGATTTTGAAAATTCCTATGTATCCTAATGTTTTGAACGAATAAATGTGTTATGTTGATTTATTGATGTTAAGCACAGTGTGATACTGGTTATTGATGAATAATTATTTATTTGATGACACATGGAATGGATTGTTAAATTTTTATGAAATTATGCATGGTGTGGTTATTGGGGGAAGAACCTGAACCCCGAAAAATGGCTAGTCATTTCTCGCCACGGTGCAACACGATGGGGTGATATGGTAGGGTTAATCTTTATAGATATGATATGTGGCCGGTTGCGACGACACATTCATGGTCGAATAACACGCCGCTTGAAGGGCGTCGGATAGTTGATTGCACCGCTAACGAAATGTTATGGCCAATGCCAAAGAGTGGGGTATTTATAAACTGAAATTACTAAAACTCTTGGCAGTTCCACTATAGGTCGTGGTAGACTTTTATTGAAAATAATGATTTTGACTGCCCCATGTTTGGAAATGTGAAATGATTTGATTACATACGAGATTGAATCATGATTATTGGAAATTTGATTTATTGTTGAATGATCTTGCGTCTGATATGATGATTTGAAATATATAAATATATATTTGATATGTTCATCACACAAATCTTATTTCTGTTTAACATGTATATCACTCACTGAGTATTCCCATACTCACCACTCTCTCTCCATTTTTACAGAGGAATGTTAGTTATTTCGCGAAGTCATTTGGAGGCAGAATCTTTTGGGAAGATCTTTGTCAAAGACTCATTTCGGTATAGATTTTGTAATTGCCTTTGAGGTATCAATAGATAGACCAATGGAGAGCATTTTGTATAAGAATCTATTTAAATATTTTTGAAACTTTGTATTTCGATTTCGATTTGATTTGGCTATGTGTAAACTTTTATCGGGAATGCTTAATTTCCTTTTCATGAAATTTTATTAGGAATTATCGCTAGTTTTGTTTTCTATCTCTAGAGAGGGAATTGTGTTCTGATTAATTAATGATATTTGATGGCCAGGATGACCTATGGTTTTATTTGGTATTCTGAATGCCTTGCGATACCTTGGAGCACGGGGTAAGATTCCCACGTATTCAAGATACCACGGCGGTTGTCACGTGCTTAGATCTGTGGGTCGGGGCGTGACAGAATCCAAGATGTGTTCTTGTCATGCAAACCTTAGTAGTTCAGAGGAGGCAAACTTGTTGAATAGCATCCCAATGTTAGCAGCCGGAAAAGCCTCCTTAATCACAGACATGACGTAACACCGAAAATTCGGTGTTAGAGATGTTCTGTAAATATTTTGATAATTATAAAAGAAAAATTTTTAATTTATTGATTTTCGATTTTAAGATATTAAATTGAAATTTTTGAGTATATTTAAAATGTCGTGTCCTCGATTCATAGGGAATCCTATTTTTTTTATGAAATTTAAAAACTTAGTGAAAAGTGAATATAAACATATATGGATATATGTATTTATTTATAGATATATATTTAAAAATAAATAAATAAAAATAGGAATAGTGGAGATGCAGCGTTTTGCTTTAAAACGTCACGTCCCCAAGGAATTAGGGTTAGAAACCCTAATACCCTTCTCTCTCCCTCTCGTTTCTTCATCTCTGTCTCTCTCGTTTCCCTCGATTCTCCCTCCGTCTCTCTCCCTTCGCTACAAATAGCCGCCTCTCCGCCACTCTCTGCCTCCCACGGTGGTTCCTTCGACCACCACCACTAAATCTCGCGGCTGTTCATCTCTCTCTCTATCTTTCTCTCTTTCCTAACCTCTCTCTGCTGCTCTTTCCGCCGCTTACTGTCTCTCTCTTTCTCTATCGTCTCTCTCTCTACCTCCCATGGCCGACGCCTTCCTCCGATTTTCACCACCGCGCGCAACTGCTAGCCTCCCTCTCTTTCTCTCTCTTGTGCGTGCGTGACAACCCTCTGCCCCTCTCCCTCACTCGTAAGGTGCTACTCCGCCGCTACAACCTCCTTCAGCGACCTTCGTAGAAGCTCCAAGCTAGTAGTAGCAGCACTGTTAGAAACCCTAGGCCGCGACCTACAATTCCTTCTCTGCGTAGGTAAGGGCGATTCTCTGAACAGTAGCCATAGAGTTTTGATTCTTTCGGTGATTTAGACTAACGGGTAGAATTTGTTTCGGTTTGAAAATACTGCAGGTCTTGGATTGAACTGAAGGCTCACGGGCTATAGGGCTGCAAACTGTGAAACCCTAGGTGAGGGAATTTCAAATCCCTTCAATATTTAAACGAATTTTTGCTGAATTTAGGGTGAGAATATGTATATATGTACTCTAAAAATATGTTAAATTCGAAAGAAATGGATTTTTCTGAAATTCTATATGTAATTACTAGGGTTAAGTCTAGAATTTTATATGAATTATGCTGTCTAACATGAGAGAATATATTAGATGATAATAGAATTTTGTTGGGTTGATTAGAACAGCTTTCTTTGAAATTTGATTGAAATATGCCTGAAAATATTAAGGTTATATAAATTTAGGAGGAAATTGGAAAAATTAAGGAATATGGTGAATTAGAGTCATTAAAGAGATAAATAATCCTAGATTGATGAAATGAGAATCTAAAATTGTGATCGTGCAAATTAAAATATATTAATTTAGGAGAAAATTCGAAAACCCTTTAATGAAACTTTATTTGATGATAAATTATGATGATTGGTCTAGGTTGACCTTTTGGAGACATGAAAAGAGTCATTTTGAAAAATTTGTGGAAATAGGGAGTGAATACCCTTCCTAGAGTTGAGTGGATGGTCTATTGTGGTTTTAATGAGCAAATTATTTGAAATTTCTTTACAAATGATTTTGAATAAATTTTCACATGATTATTGAATTGATTTGTGATTATGGGAAGTCTGAAATGTGAATTTGTACTTAATATGCATCCATTGTATTTAAAATTGAAAATGAGCCATGCGATTATTTGATATTTGATTTTATAAATGTTAAATTGTGGTTTGGCAATTGTTAATGGAATTTTGACACATTGATTGAAAAATTGAATGATTGTAAAAATGAGGTGTAGTGAAAATGACTATAGTCATTTCCCACGGAACGACCCAATGGGGTAATGTGGTTGAGCGTTTGTTTAGATTAGCGGTAGAGATAAACGTGACTCTCTTTGCTATATGTCGAGCTATATCTAGACGCACCCTAATGAGACACGATTCAACGCCAAGGAAGAGGGTTTTTGGTATTTTGAGATATATGGAATAAAAATCCCTTGGTGGGCTTTCGTCTGGGTTCGGTCAAACCTGGTATGAGAGTGTTTTCATAGAAGAACCCCATGATTTTCGGGAAATAAAATTGTATGGATGCAAATGTTTGTTGAATTACCTTGAGTTTCTGAATCATTTCATATATACAAATGTTGTTTATGAATTATGCTCTGACTACCCCACATTCACCCTTCATTATTGTCACAACACCATTGTACTCCACTCACTGGGTATTTATAATACTCACCCCCTCTTTTAAATCTTTAAGAGGAAGCTTAGGTCTATGTGACAGCGATTGGGGCTTGCGAAGGATTATCCTGCTAACTCGTAGGTATTCAAGCAATGTAGGGTTTATTTTGATGTGATCTGAAATCCATGGAAGGGAAAACTTGTATAATTTTTTGTATGAATTTAATCGATACTTGTTCCGTATAAAGAAACAAGTATTGGTGGAATTCCTACATTGTTTATATTGGAATTTGTTCATTTTTGTTTAAATTCTATTTTGCTAAAGACTTATTATTTTACTAGGACATTTGGATAGTAATGCCGAATTTTGATACTTTCTTTCAGTTTAATGAAATTTTGTACATTTTATACCGTTTAGATTTTATTGATGCTGACTTGTTTTCCTCATACAAGTATTAGTAAAATCCTGCGACTATGATTTGAGACTTCTTTTATTTTGAATGCTATATTGTACTGAGAATTCTGGATTGGTTGAGATGGTTACACTGCATGCATGCATATACCGGAACCCCTCTCCCGGTTGTGTGCCGACGCATGCGTGTAGGTATAAGGATGGACTGCATGGGTCCTTTGCATGTGTATTGTTTCATGATTTTTCTTATCTTTGATGGATTTATGTACTGGAGGAATTAATGTTCAGTAATATAGTCTTGTGGAGTTCCGGTATATGGAGAGGTTCTGCCTGTATATCGAGACAACGTAGCAGTTGTTGTATACTCGATCTAAGGATCGGGCATGACACGTGATTTCTTTGGAAAGAATATTTTCCCAGAGAGAGAGAGAGAGCTCAGTGAAAAATAAAAAGTGGACTGAAGTATAGGGAGATTAGAACAATAATTGCAAGTGTGAAAAGAAGAAAAGAGAACTGGAATTGTTAGGGGGATCAAGATTGTCATTCTGCGTTTTCATAGCTTTAGGAAATGCAAAAGAAAAGGTGGAGTGAATTGCTAGGAAGCATCATTATCGTCTTGTTGTGTAAAGTATACTTGTAGGGTACCATGTGTGAAAGACAATGCTTTAGGTAAGTTGGGGAAGATGTTAATATTATAAGATATTGCTATTTTTAGTTGCTTTAGTTGAGTTATATCCATTTCTCTCTTCCATGGTGAGAGTCTATCTTTATATCTCCTGCTTAGAGATGATTAAATATATATATTTTTGTTACCTACTATCGATGTCTAGAGTAATGTTTCAACTAATCCGATTTGAATATTTGCAATGATTATATTTAGGGGCGGCTTTTTTAACATAGTATTTTTCATTTTTAAGTTTTAAATCGGAGACTTAATTAAGAGATATAATATGTCATCCCACTAAATCAACACGCAGTTGGCTTAGATTAAATACGTCCCTTCATAAGTTTGAAAGATTATTTACAAATTTGATCTCTATTTACTACATCACATCCATAAAAAAGGAAATTGATTAAATACGTCCCTTCATTTTTATATATATGAGTTGTCTTTCTAGTCATTCAAATTAATAATTTCAAAATAGAAACATACATAATTGATTGTATAACATTCACTTTGCTTTCTTGTAGAACCTAAAAATGTTTGTCCTTTGAAGTTTGATCTCTGGGCAAAATACTTGACGATATCAATGCTATGCCATCAATGAGGCATAATGTACTATTCCCCAAATTTAAGTTTGCCTTCTTTGTGCAACGTGAATTTAAGCTTCTGTACAGCTAGAGTCCCTCTAGAGTTATAATTAGATGAAGGGCCAACCGATTTCTTTAAAATGATAGAAAAGGATGGCACTATTGATTTACCAAAGTCACGAGAAGGGAGTTTGGAAACCTACGAGTCCATTGATCCCACCATATGGGACTTAGGAATCTTATCTTGATTTTGATATTACAATCGAACTACCAATGAGGTTTTCCTAATGATTTGTTTGCTCTACAATTAACTCTACAATATATTTTGATATAAGCTCCCGTTGCAGTTTTAAAAGTAAAGTATTTTAGCTAATGATATGTCTAAATTGTGTTGAAATTTATGTTGTGCATCGTTTTTAGATCTCTTGGTCACAATATGCAAGTTTGTTATACTCATTTTCTGAAAGATGAACATAAAATTTGTGTTCAGTTTGTCTATTAGAAATCCCTCTTGTTCATCTCTTCTTTTCCATGACTGGGCTCTAAAGCAACTTGTTGAGAGAAGGTTGTAATGCTGAGAAAACCTCATACCACCCTTCTTGTGTTGGGTGAACATCGTCCCAAAAGAATGAGGAGCTCGGATTCTCACAAACTTCGTACTTTTTCATGCCATTCTCATCTACATCCCCACATGAATGTCCAGGCACCCCCACGCAACACGGCCTTAAAGGATCGCCAAACTTAATAGTTCCTGCACAAGAAAGAGAGCATGCTCATCCTCAGTCAAAAGATCTGAAAAACATGAAATCATGCGGGGCTATGTGTTGCAGATATGAACACCATGGACTGGCAACACAATAAAATTCAAAGAAAACACAGGAGAGAAATATTAAAAATATAAAGTTCTGACCTGTTTGATTATTCTGTTTTTTCATGGCAGCCAAGAATGCGCCATGGAGATCAATGACTATGAATACAGGTTGGTGAGTCACGTTGTTCAAGTCTTGCACAACTTGCTGCAAAACGTGGTTGTGGAGAGTCGCAGCTAAGTTCACAAGTTCGTTGCATACTTTGTACGAAAATAGGGCAGTGATTGAGGGTAAACATCCGAAGGGCTCAATTGATGTGACAACTATATTTTGGACACCCAAATCGTGGATGCGTTTGAGGTTTATTGAGATCTGCTTGGTGACTGATCTGATGAAGTCTGGCAGGTGCTAGAATTTGGAAGGAAGAACACCAAGTGAATCATGTGTTATATACTAGCAAATGCTGGGGGGATACAAATAAAGAAACTAAATATCACAGGTAATAACTGTATTATTGGCCCTAAGTTTGATAAATCACTGTAAGGGACAGGCCAATATGATTTTTACTCACAATAAAAGTGCAAGGGGCTCCAACATGCAACTCAAATGTGTACAAAAGAGATAATAGGGCACATTTGCCACTAACCAGAAGGCTGCGGTTGCGGAAGATGAAGGTTGTATAGTCATTGCCAGAAATTGTTGCAAGAGCAATGGAGTTATCAAGATCCTGTTTGGTGTAAACTTTTTCTTCTTCCACTTGCTGCTCAAAGTAATTTATCTGTATTGTCATATTAGGTCCTGCAACTCGCGTATCGAACACCCCCGTGCCTCCATGGCCGAAATTCATGCCATATTTTACTTCTTCTTTCGCATCTTTTCTTAATCTATATGGTATTGGTGATCTTATTCCAAGAAATGTAGCTGTCGTTTTGATTACAAAGTTACAATACCACTAAAAACACCCGAAAATATAATGCAAGACATTCAAGTAAATTAAATGAATACTCAAGGAGCGTTCGATTCACATTCGAAAATAAAAATTGGATTCGGTGTAAATGAATATACAAGTGCAAAATCTTATTTATAAAAGTCAAATGGACAATAACTTCCGAACATTTTATGTTTTGTGAATATTTAGATCAATGACGTTTGTGCGACAACGATTAATATCATGAATGGTTGTTGATTATTTTATTATCTTATCACACATAAATGATGACCAGTAAACAATGATCTAACACCACAAATTCGGTAAATATCAATACTCATGAAAATCATAGAAAGTACCATAATTCTCCTTATCCTTGGATTGGTTTGGTTTTGCTTTTCAGCCGTCATAAAAAAAAAAATTGAAAAGAAATATATAAGGATAGCTGTTTTACAAGCCCCTTGAATATGGATTTACATGTAAATTTCAAATACAAAAAATTTCATATGTTGTCATGGGGAATACTAGAATTAGAACTATTTTGTTTGGAAATATTATATGACCACAATAGAATTTCGAAGATTTAGATATATGGTTTGGAAATATTATATAACAACAATGGAATTTGGAAGATTTAGATCTAGGCCTCCAAATTCAATTGAAAAAGGTTTCAATCACTACCCCTATTAGATATTTTGTTTCTAAAGGGGATATTCAACAATGAATAATGACCTTTTGAATTGGGATCAAATGGTCACAATATTAACATCTATTAGGAAAATAGAAAATCATAATTTGAAAATAACAAATTCCTGAACATGAGGAAAGAGAAGGGAGAGTACCTAAATAATCGGTGAGGACACGGCCATCCGAGAATCGGCCATCGGGTCTTTCAGGAAAAGTAGTGCCATAAGGTGCCTTCCATGCAGGATAAGATTTCGGTGTATTGCCTGTATCAACATAGGAGTCCCCAAAGACAAAAAGTCTTTTGTTAGAGCCTAGGCCGCCTTGGAGACTTCGATCAAAATGTCTTGATCCTTCAACAACATTAGCTTCTGCAACCAACAGAAGGAAAAAAAAATTGAGAATTCAGTTTTTTAGAAATTGACATTTAAAAACAAAAGAAATAGGTTGTTTTGTGAGACCTGTAGAAAAGAAGAAGAAGAAGAAGAAGAAGAAGAAGAAAAGGTTGGTGTCCATCGGATAAAAAGATTGGGAAACTTCAAAGAAAAGGTTGGTGTCCAAGGAAACGGTATAAGACAACAATGTATTTAATGGCATGGTGATCTTAGCAGTTCCAAAAGAATCTTTGCCATTTTGCTCTTAATTCTCTCTCTCTCTCTCTCTCTCTCCATAATAAGGATGTTCATTAATTCTCTTTACTTCTTAAAAGAATTACTATGATACTTACATTTTAGTCACTATATATACAAGAGCAGCATGTCTTGGTTCACCTAACATTATCCTTTTTGCTTTATGTAGCCGAGGGAAGATGAATTTATTCCCTACAACCTAAAAAAATTTACTATCATTATGCCATTTTGGTCATGAT
The DNA here is from genome assembly GCA_037126225.1 of Dillenia turbinata. NCBI lineage: Eukaryota > Viridiplantae > Streptophyta > Magnoliopsida > Dilleniales > Dilleniaceae > Dillenia > Dillenia turbinata. Next base: position 10,408,757 of record JBAMMX010000009.1, read on the forward strand.
ATTTTTGAAAACACGTCTTCCTTCGGTTAACATTATTCGTCTTGCTTTGTGAAGCCTAAGTGAGATGAATTTATTTTATACAACTTTTCATACTTTAGTTGCTACATATTATCGTATTTAACATGTACACATTATCGTATCGTTAAAAACAACTCAGCTATTTAAACTTTTTGATGATCAAATTTCTATTATAAGAATCATTTTATAATATTTTATTATATTTTAAATACATTAAAAATTTGTCACATTAGTCATAAAAAAATTTCCTTCTTCTATTATTTCTTTGTTTGTGGTACATCTTAGATTGTTGGACCTTTATTCGTTTAAGACACAACCCTTTGATCAACAAAAAAAATAAAATAAAATAAAATAAAATAATGATTTGTTAAACTAATTATCGTAGTATGATATTAATTAAAAATTATAAAAAAATAATTATCGTATTTAACATTTTAGTTTATTTGTTTAGTTTGTCCCATAGGTTATTTGTTTAGTTTGTCCCATAGGAAAATTCACATGGAAGAAAAGTAATGGTATTCCGAAAGTCGGTGCAAATAGTGTGAATTTGAAGGGTCACTCCTAGTTCTTATTGGGAACTATAAGTATTTGAATTTTATTATATTTTGTCTTTATGAGATATGTGGGCTTAGAGTTGTATGATACTGATATATATATATTATAAATCACAAAATAAAATAGAGTTATTAGAATTAAAACATACATTTTAATGGAAGTTAACTGTGTACACAATTTTCATACCATATATACTTATATTTTGAATTTGAATATAATCATAAGCATGAATCACGTTACCCCATTTGAATTTCTAGGAAACATTATTATTGTGATATTGTATATATAAAGCATACTTGCGGGGTATATGGTGAGAAAGACCCCCCCCCCGGGGGGGGGTGAAGACACCCTACTGGTTTGGAATAGAGACAAAAACCTACTAGTTTTGGCCTAAATTTTAATTCAAATTTTGTTTGGTTCGCCTTTTGGGGGGGGGGGGGGTTTGGGGAGTTCCTCTTAAAACATGTTATGGATCATAAGACTTTTATTTGCTATGGATCATAAACTTTAAAACCAAGAGCCTTTACAGCAATGACAACCTTTAGAACTTGCTACGGAGAAAACTTAGTTTAGAATGAAAAATATGTATTCTATTAAAATTTTGTTATGTTAGTCGACAAATATAATTCCAAAGCAAATATGAAAAGAGTCTATTTTCAAAATTGCGCCGAGGTCTATAATAATGAAGCTTAAATATGGGCTTTCGCAATAATTATTTCTCAGGACATTTAGTCATAAGAAATGTCTTTTCTTTCAGCATAATTTAGGATTCAATCATCCTAATTGTACGAGATTTGGAGTTCGTTTAGAGAAAATGTAGTATGTTTAATGATCAGTGTCATAAGGGTCGAAGCTGCATGGCACCATTTTACCAAAGAAACGCTTGGTGATTTTATGCTCAATCCTCCGGACTTAAAGTTTTGGAATGATCATAAAAGTATGTAATGTTGACACAAACTGTTGGAAATTTATTAGTAGATAATGTGGGTGACTGATCACTTTGGAGAAATCATTAATTCCAACACTAATTAGATTGAAACTTTTATATACCTTTCATTTCGGGGGGGGGGGGGGGGAAGTCTTCAAGGTGTAAATTTTGAGGGGAATGCAGATTTTAAAAAACTGTGGAAGGATTATGCTTTCCAAGAGTCACTTTAAGATATCTGTAATGATCACATGAGGGGTTGGAATCTGGTGCTTACAGCCCAAGAAGAATACTTAGTTGGTATTTCTAATATTTCAGTGATGTGTGACATTGGACAATCAGAGAAGCACAACTGACACGCCTCGAGTTCTTCAAATTATTACCTAATTACCGCAAATTGCTCAGGGTTTACAAAGATATTTTACTTTTATTCATATGTAGAGCATTTTGTCATTTCTCGATTTGTTTGTGTTCATAATTTTCCAGAATTACTACTGTGGTTGAGCAGATCTGAGCTAAAGGGTCTAGCCACTTCATATAGTTGGTAAAGGGTCTCATACCCTAAGGTGATCCAAATCCAACGTCCAGCCTACATTATGACAGTATTAGCAATTGCCAACTCTGATCATTCAATTAAACAGGGGCCTTCTATGTAAATAATTAATTTGGTCAAATCTTTAAGAAAAACCTATCCAAAAGTGATGATTTCACCATGGTTCTGTTCTTTATAGGATGTCAGGAAGAAAATAGATAAGTAGACTCTGATGGATAATGCAGCCATGGAACTTCCTTAAAATCACTAAATTGTGAGTTTGGCTGTACCATATGTTAGCACTTCAACATGGAGTCCTACTCTTTTAAGATGAACTACATTTCCTCCTCTATTGTGAGCTCAATGGTGTGTTGGGTTCTAAGAAAAGATTTTGCAGGAAGACCTTATCATAAGTAATATATTTCAGGGAAAACATTTCAGATACATGGAAAAGTTGGCTCATCTTCGGTAGATTCATCATGCATTTACATTCAATACTGAGGATTGGGCCACTGTGACTGAGACAAAAAATGTGCAATAGAAAGGCAAGTGTGCCCTTCGAAATAGTACATCTCCAATCACTTCCAGCTTGTGATGGATGGTGTTCAAATGTCATTTTGATGTCTGAGAAGATAAGAATCAACCTGTTTTTAAGAACCGAGGCTGTGAAACACGCATTTTGAATCAAAGGATTGAGGCTATCTCTGGCCAATATTCTCCATTGCTTTCTGCTCATTATTCCTGAAGAAGAGGGCAATTCTTTATTGTCTAGAAGTAAGAGCTTTTCAAGCAATAGACCCTTTGGTAAGGACTGAAGCTTTGGACATCTTCTAAGACATAATTTTTCAAGAGAGATGAGATTTTGCAGACGATCGGATATTGACTCCAGATTTGGAAGTTCTACAATAGTAAGAGAAGCTAGAGAAGCAGGTAGCAGAAAGTCATCAGCAAAGCAAGCCAAATCTTGACAGACCTCAGAAATTTTGAAAGCTCTGAGGGAAGTAAGTTTGTAGAGGCCCCACAGAGACATTGGCTGGAGCATCCCACATTCTCCAATTTCGAGAGACGCAAGTGCAGTAGGAAACCCTAATTCTGGAAATATCATGAATCTTGGACAGTTCCATATCACTAGATCTTGAAGAGATGTCAGATTCTGCATCTGATTCGACAAGCACTTGAGATTTGCACAACTGTCAAAATAGTCTTCTCAGATTTGGGGCTGAAAATGCCCCTTCCCAGAATGACTCTAGACCATCACAACCATGTTTATCTAATAACTCTGTACAGTTCACATAGGTCAACATTGGCAACGTTTTGCAATTTGGATGGTCCCTAAGTATCAGTTGTTGGAGATTTACTTCCAGTGTCATCATTATCTTCCTTTCTGAAAGCGACTCCAACTGTGTGCAACTCTGAATTTCTAGCCTCTTGAGTGTGACTGGTAGCTCACCAGGTGGAAAGGCTTTGAGAGACAAACAATCATATAGTTCTAAAGATTCCAGTGCACATTTTCTGGTGCCATTGCTGTTTTTACCGTGCTGCATCATCATTCCATCGGGTAGAGCCTGAAGATTTATACATCTAAGTGACACACATTCAATCAGAATGGGAATCTCAGTTTTTGGGAAATGAGTGAAGGAAGGACAATTATGAATCGTCAAACAGTCTAATGGACTTGCTTTGCTGTCAGTCTTATGTGGCAAAAATCTCTTCAGGTAAAGCCTAAAAAACTTCACAATCAACAATCTCAAGATGTCTGAGAAATGGGATTGTTACACCTGCAAGGCTTACTTGCTTTTTGCAACACTCGATTGTCAAAAACTCAACACAATGTAGTCCATCTGGAAGCTTCTCCAAGTTTTCAAAAATCTTTTAGTTTCAGAATTTTAAGATTGGGAGGCAGTCCCTGTTGTGGCTGTGCTGTTGATAGTTCAAGTACGGGACAGTTGAAATCTCCAAGCGGTGGAGTTGAACAAGGTGTTGCAGTGGATTGCCATGCTGCCACAAGTACCTTAATTCCTCACAATCCTTTATTCTCAAAGTTTCAAGAGCCAGCAACTTTCTTATGAACCTCTCATCTAGACAAGTGAGATCTAATGTAACACTGACACAGCGGTGTCCATACTATTATATTTCTGTTCAGGAATTAAATAAAATATTTCTCAGTTTATATATATATATAGAATTTTTATTATTATTATTATTATTTATTTATCTTGATTTTCGATTTTAGAGTATTGAAATTGAATTTTTGGTATAATTTAAAAACCGTATCCGTAATTCGTAGTAAACCCCATTTTAGTAGAAAGTGGATAATTTACTTATTAAATTATTTATTTATTCATTTATTATAAAAAAAAAAAAGAGAGAAGAGATGCTGCGTTTTGGAGTGAAACGCAGCACCTCCCCCAATTTCAATTAGGGTTAGAAAACCCTAATTGATTTCTCTCTCTTCCTCTCACACCCTCTTTCTCCCGCGGCTCTGTTTCTCCCCGCAGCCGCTCTCTCTCTCGCCTTCCTCCACTGCACACCGCCGCTGCTCCACCGTCTCCACCACCCACAGCCACCTCCACTCTCTCTCTCTATCTTTCCCTCTCGATTCTCTCTCTCACTCGCTGTCTCTATCTCTCGCGACTCTCTGTTTCTCTCTCAATCTCTCCCTCCCGCGGTCTTCCACCATGATCAACCGCACACCACCGCCCATGGCCGATTTCCCCTCTCGGTGATCTCTCCCTCACTATCGTCTCACTCTCTCACCCTAGCTCTATTTCTCTCTCTCGATTCTTCCCTTTGTTTCACTCTCTACCTCCCTCTCTGTCTTCTCTCTCTGTTTCGCCCTCACTCTCTGTTTCTCTCTCTAACTGCCACAGTGTGCCTTCCTCTGACCACCGCGCGGCTCATCTCTCTTTTCCCTTCCTTTCTTTCCTGCGCGCGAACAGGGTTTCTCACCCCCTCTCCCGTGCGCGCGATGGCTGAACTTTCGCTCCATTTCTCTTTTGCTCGCTCGCAGTGCTCACTGTGAGCACTTTACTCTGCCGACGACCCAAACCAGCAGTCATTGAACCCTTTGAAAACCCTAGGCCAAATCTGCCATCATCCCCTGCTTAGGTAAGGATGATAGTTCTACGTAAATACTTTAGGGTTTTGAATGTTCTTAGTAGATTGGTTTTAATTGCTGACATTCGCTTCAATTTAAAAGCGTTACAGGTTTTAGACTGAACCAAATGGCGAATGAAAGCTAGGTCTACGATCCGAGGAACCCTAAGTGAAAGATTTCTGGTTCATTCAATTTGTTGATTTAATTTAGGGTAAATTTAGAATAAGAAGTATTGTATATATTTAGGATGTATGTTAAATTCGATTAAAATACATTGTCTGACATTATATGTGATTATTTAGGTTAAGTATAGGATTTTATATGAATTGGGCTGTTCAGGATGATAGAATCATATTGAGTTGATTAGAATGGTTTCTCTTGAAGTTTAATTTGATGTATGCATGAGAATAAGTGGAAATTTGAGATTTGAGTTTAAGAATTTATGCAGTCTTTTCATTATAAGTTGTCCTACATATAGGCAATCAAAATACTATTTCCGTATGATGAAAATAGATTTCAATACCTTGAAAATGACATGGTTTGAAGAAATCGGATGAGAATTGAAAAGTATATGATTTTTCAAAGATTTTTTCATCTTTTTGTGAATTTATTTATTTTAGACTTGTTTTTGATTTTGAACGGTTTTAAATTTGAATTAAGATTGATTTAATTTTGTTATTTACTTATAAATAGAATGAAATTGATGAAATTGGAGTATATCCAAAAATTGAGGAATTAAGACTTGTACAAATTAGGGAAAATGTCAAACCCTAAAATAATTGGAAAATTTGATGACAAATTTTGATGATTTGACTAGGTTGATCTTTTGGAGACTCGAGGAGTCAATTTGGTTTGATTTTGAAAATAGGGAGTGATTACCCTCCCTAGAATATGAGTGGGACCCTAATCTCTTGCATGAAATAGTAAAAAATAAATTTTTACCGTGTTTTTAAATGAAACATGCTTTCGATATGCATTGACTCGTGTATGGTATTGAATTTCAAATTATTTTGTGACTTTTGGAGTGTTGTGAACTTATATTTTCTATGACTATGCATCCATGTTTGAAATGAAACAAAATTGTGTCATTACTTGAAAATTTGATAAGTTTTCTTTTCTACCGTTGCATTGATATGCTGATTTGAAATGATTTGATGAAATGTATTGGCACGCGGATTTGAAATGCTTTGATAAACTATGTGGGTTGGATGCCCACTAGTTATGTGATGATACGATGTGATGATATGATGAGATGATATGACTTGATTGATTCCGTAGCTACGAAGGGTGTTTGTAGAGGCACAGGTTGCCCGGATATGCTTCTGCAGGAAGTATCCACAAATGTCAGTTTATATGGCTATAAGAGCGTCGGTTGAACCCACATAGGGGGAGGACGTGTGTTACACCACCGTCTAGCACCGAGCGGGGTTCTATACACGATGATGTATTTTATATGGTTATAGGAGCGGCCGGTTGAACCCACGTAGGGGGGAGGACGTGTGTTACGCCACCGTCTAGCACCGGGCGGGGTCCTATACGCGATGATGAGTTAGCCCCAGCGAACTCATGGCCAACGTTGGGGTAGAGAGCAACTTTTGAATATTCTTGCATAACAAAACCCCCGATGCGCCTGTCCTTGGTCGTGGTTGACCTTTGCCAGGATCATTTTCAGCTTGCTCTATGATATACTTGATTTTTTAAATAGATACATATATGTATGATATCGTGTGATCGATTAAATGAGTTCATTTTACTAAACATATCATGTTTTATTGCAAATCGTGAATTATTGTTTACGAATGATATTATTTGACACTCCAATGTTCACCTACACTATTAGTACTTGAGATTAATCCCCTCACTCACTTGGTATCTTCCTTGATACTCACCTCTCTCTTTTCCTCCCTCAGACAGGTTTATTGTGCTAAAGCGACACGTCAGCCTCTAGAGGCCTTTGGTAGCTTATTGGCGAATTTGGATATTTCAACGGTGAAATTTAAATTTAAGTTGAGATATGAATTTCGTACTTTATGTCGACCCTGCGTGGTCTTGATATTGAGATCCGTAGTTGGCCGTGTACATATTTGGGATGACTGTATAATTTTTGGACTTTTGTTTGCGAAACTCTCATATTTCACTTGTATTGAGGCATTTGTAAATATTTAAAATGTTAACTTGGAAAATTGTTATACATTTATATAAACTTAGATCCGCTCGGTGTAGGGGCTGCTCATTGCTCTAGTTAGGCATGACAGTAGAGGTCTGTAGTTAGGACTGTTAGTGTTTATATTAGCCTTGCGTTGTTCTGGATGTCCGCTATGGATTGGTTGACATGATTTGAATGTGGTGGATTGTTGTGAGGCTGGGATGACCATTTATTTATTTGACAGTGTGGATGTCTATTATGCAGGTTTATTTATACATGAGAGACCTCCGATTTATGAGGAGATTCTGTCCGATTTTCTATAGAAATACAGTCGACATCCGGGGTAACGTGGCGGTTGTCGCGTGCTCGGACTTGCAGGTCGGGGCGTGACGTATAAAATACCATTTATTGTCATAGTTCTGACTGATGTTAGGTCTTCCAGACTTCTAAGCAAGTCTGCCTTGCTAGATCCTACCTCTAATTCAAGGAGAGATGGAAGGCTCATACCTGAATCTCTGATTAACTTGGGACAGTCCGAAATATGAAGCGTTTGGAGGCAGGAGAATTCTGCCCTGGTTGGAGGAGACCATTTCTCCTAATCAGCCATTTCACAGAGAATCAATGTCTCAAAAGATGGAAAAGGTATAACTATAGAAGCTTCACCATAAAATTCATGGCCAACGGTTCCCAGTTCATTCATACCTTCTATCTGCAAATCTTTGAGAAGGGGAAGGCTTCCCAGTGATGGCAATGATGTACATCTTTCACAACAAGTAAGTCTGATACTCACTATCTTAGAGAATGAAGGATCTGCAATCCAGCTTGGAAGTTCTGAGCCGCAATAGTACTGAATAGTGAGTTTTTGAAGATTTTTATGAGGTTGAAGCAAATCTCTACCTCTCCATTTCGTGAATCATTGATTTGCCAACTCCATGTCAGGTTCAGCTCTTTTAGACCTTCCTTATCCTTCAAGTTGCCCCAAAGGCATCCTGTGCATCAATAACATTATGCAAACCCGAAATAAAAAGCTTCCCAGGGAGATGGTTAGGATTCCCCAACTCATGTAAACCTCGTCATCATCTTTTTCCACTATAAACTTGGATAATGTCCGAAGGCTTCTCAGATTGCTTAGCTGTTGTGGCATTTGCTTCAGTGGTGTTCTATGAATATCAAGACGACGGAGTCTGGTTAAATTGGTTATACCTGCAGGCAAACCACTAAGAGACCGACAACCTCTTAGGATCAAAGTTTGCAAATTGTGGAGACCATTTATTGATTCAGGTAAGCAGCTGATTTGAGTGAAAGACAAGTCAAGGGACCGCAGCTGCTTCAAGCCACCGATTGAATTTGGTAGCTGAGTCATGAAGTAATTACTCAGTGCCAGCACCCTTAAACATCTAAATTGTGGTAAAATATCATTAAGAAACTTGGCTGTGATGAAGCGAGAAGCAGGCCAAGAATCCTTAATAGGTAGTGCTAAGAATTTGCGTAAACATTTTGTGAACCGAAGAGGATTAAAATGTTTTATCACATTATATCTACCGCAAGAAAATGAAGAATGCCGAACCTTGTCAAAGACTTCATATCTTTTGTTGCTTTCTAAGTTGGCTTCCATATTAAAGCAAGTGTAACACCAAAAATTCGGTATTTGAAACTTTTTATTTAATTATTAATTTTCTTTGTAAAATATCGGGAGAAATAGGATTGTAATCGAATCTAGAGTTTAGATATAACACCGAAAAAATTTAATGTCTTGATTTTTCTATTTCACTTAAGTGCCAAGTTTTGAAAATTTTCAAATTTTATTCTTTTGCATAATTCCAAAATAATTGGAGTATGAAATGTAAAACATGAGTCACTTTATGAAATGCATGGGATGCCTCATGCATGAAATGGGTTGCCTCATGCTTGCAAAAAGGGAAGAATGGTCACCTTATAAATGGAAGAGGATGACTTGTACATGCAATTGGGGTGTAGGTCGCCTTGTGTCCAAAAGTGGGTCGCCTCATGCCATGAGAAGAGAGGAGTAGGACGCCTTGTGTTGAGGAATGAGACGCCTCACATCAATGGAATGTAAAGGCAAGGCGCCTTGTGCAAGAGTGAGGCGCCTTGTGAGCTTAGGGAGACGCCTTGGGAGTGTGCAAAAAAGAAACTCTAAACCTTGCATTTGACAAGTCACCTTGTGGGGATAAATTGAGTCAACTTGTAAGGTTATCTCAAGGGCACAAGTCGCCTTGTATGAGACATGAGACGCCTTGAGTGTTTCAAAGCATGGTTTTTACGCCTTGAAGACATTGAGGCGCCTTGCACAAGAGAATGAGGCGACTTGAGTGTTCTACAGGGGTGAGTTATGAGACAATGCATTGGAAAGGTGACTTGACCTCTGTCTTGAGGCGACTCAAGATTTTGAAATTCATGCAAATTGAATCGCCTCAGCCAACTATGAGTTGCCTCGCCCTATTAAGTTCTGAATATGCAAGTCGCCTTGCCTAAAGGGCTAGTTGCCTTACCCAGTCGATTCTTCATAAATTGAGATGAAAAATGATCAAAATGCCCCTCCAATTTCAACTATAACTTGAAACTTATGAGGGGCAAGATGGTAATTTCACCATCTATTATAATATGGCTTGAACAATGCCTTCATTTCCCATTTGCCCTGCATTTCAAGAATGTCTCTCTCTCTCTCTCTCTCATTCTATGCATTCAATTTTTCTCTCCCCTCATACCACTCTTGATTTCTCTCTCTAGAAATCAGATACCCCTTCATTAAATTACTCCATCAAGTGTTCAAATATTTCAAACAACTTAAAGAAATGAGGATTCAAAGAAAATCTAGGGATTGCTCAACGAAGGGAAAATTAGGGTTTTTGAAATCCAATCCAAACTCAAAATTAAGGTAATTTCTCCTCTCTAATTTTGGGTTTAACTACCTTATTATTAGATTGAATTGTATTGTTGAGATTTGATAGAATTTCAATTGGAGACAAAAAACCTAGGAATTGTGAATAGTGAAATTTTGGGGAAAATGAAATAAAAATGGTATTTAGATGGAAATGATATATAAATGAACTAGTTGCTAAATTTTGAACATATATTCTTAGACTTGGGGAAAATTAGGCTTTCTGCCAATTTAAGGAAAATTTATAAGCCCTAGGAATTGGTGAAATTTAATAATGAAATTGTTATTATTGGTCTAGGAAAATCATTTGGAATTGAGAGTGAATACCCTCCCAAGAGATGAGTGGATGGTTATATTGCATATGGATGAGAAAATTGATTTCAATTATGATTTATAAATCGAATTTTCAAATGAATTTGAAAGGGTTTTATATTGATTTGTGATTGTAGTGTGCCTGAAAAGAAATTATGAAATATCCATGACTTTTGAGTTTGATTTTTGAATCACCATGTTTCATTTGAACATTTATTGTAAATTGTGAATATTGCTCTGTAATGAAAATGAGCATGACTAGTTTGATGACTTGAATTTTGGTAACATGGTGCTAAAAAAATGACTATAGTCTAAGTTTTACCACGGATTGGGCTATCGGGGCGGCATTGTTAAAGCTGGTTGAAATTTGACTTGGTGTTAGGTGGATTGGAGAGCCTCCTCAAGTCGTCGTGATAACGTGGTGTCACCTAACGAAACTTCGAGCCAATGCCATGGTGAAGGATTTTTAAGAAAAATTATGAATAACCCCTTGGCGGAATCTTCCCAACGACTATTGGTAGGAAAATGTTTTTTTTTTTTTTTTTGGGCAAACCCCAAGGATTTTTGAAGAAAATTTCAATTTTTTTATTGAATTGGAAATTTTGAGTCATGGTGAATGTGATTTAAATTTCATTTTATATGAATGGATTTATTTATTGAAACTGGATACATTTTGATCTACATGTTAGCACCACCACTCTCATCCCTCATTTATGTGTTACATGCCATTGTATTCTATTCACTCAATATTTTTAAATACTCACACTCCTCTCTCAAATTCTTTTCAGAGGAAGTGTAGATTGGTGACTTAAACGACTTCTAGCGCTGGTTGAGGAAGTTATTTTGGTTGATTATCAATAGGTAACAGCTTGAAACACTCTTAAGTTTTGTAGCTTGGATCCATGGAGGAATTTTTGCAAATCTCTAAAAGTTTGGATTTATTAAATACTTGCTTGTTTGTTTTGGGCAAATATTGATAAAACCTTACTTATGTGTCTTGAAAACTCTCTTTATTTTAAGAAATTACTTTGCTAACTTATTTCTTCTATTTGGGACATTTGGATTTTATTGTGGATTTTGAGATATATTTTGAGTTTATAAATTTATCAAAATGTTTGGAAACTGCTGGAATGGCCGAATTGGCCAAATTGCATGCATAATTGAATAGGGACGAATCGGGTCGATCTTTGATTATGTGACTAATGCATGCTAAATTATTTTTTATGGTTATATTATTTTGGAAAATTATTAGATATTGATAAATGTTTTGTACTATCTCGGTGTACAGGTTGTGATTATATGTATGCCGGAATAATGCAATGGTTGTTACGAGCTCGATAGGAGAGTTGGGTCAAGTCGGGACGTGACAGTAAGTCTGTCCTGCAATAAATTGAGCTTGATCATGCGTGAGGTCACGCATAACAAATCTAGATGAATTACCACTCGAGTGTTGCAATAGTGATCCATTTACTTTTTTCCTTTCTGCAGCTCTAGAAAAACCTTTTTCCATCCATAACGAGATCAAATCCTCCCTCTTGAATTCATAATCCTTGGGAAATATTGATAAGTAAGCAAAGCATAGTTTTAAATGCGAGGGCAGATTAGAGATGTCACTAGATCGGGTTGGGACCGAAAACCGACCTAGGGGCTCAAAAAAGCCCGGCCCGTGAACCAGACTGGGATGAACAGTAACATGAATCAGACCGGCCCGATATTGTAGCGGGCCAGTCCGGTTCATTGTTTATTGGAGCCAAGAACTGGCCCGGCCCTGGCCTAGGACCGGCACGGAACCAGACCAGGCCTGGAACCGGCCCGACCCAACCGGTTCCAATGACTTTTTTTTTTTTTTTTAATTTTGGACAATTTTAATCCTCCCAACAGCTATAAAACGGTTAGTTTTGGGAGTATTTTGGTCCAAGAGGTCAAAATTTTTTTTCTATAAATATGATACATCTCATTTCCAAAATCTCCATAACAAAATCTCATATTTTTTCTTATATTCAAATTCTCTCAATACTATTACACTCTCTCAAATACAATTTCAATTTTCTACACTGTCATTTCGATCTTCCACTAATCACATTTACCACACTTCTAGCATTTCACATTTTCCATTTCCACCATTTTCAAAATTTAACCATTTTCATTTTCATTTCCACCATTTTCTCAATTCTCATATTCCATTCTCAACTCTACCATTTCCACCACCACCACCACCACCACCTATAACATTGATTAAGATTTGGTAAGATTTCAATATTGGGAACTTAAATTCAAGATTTGACAAAAAACAACCACGATTTCCGTCAAGTCGATATATTTATTATTTTTCTGTCTTTATTTTTTTTTTGCATAATATATATTATTTGTGTGTGTTTGCATTACATATAATTTTTTTTTAAAAAAAATTAATCTCATTTTTTTAAAAAAAATAACCGGAACAAATTCTTCTCAATTTCTCAACAATTTCCTCTCCCCCAATTTTTATTATTTCAAGATGAAATTCTGGAAAATATAAATATTAAAAATCTCTTAGAAGAAACTCAACCTAATAACACACAATCTAACACAGCACGCACTAAAAAAATGATATTAATATATGAGAATTTTTTATTAAAAATATTGATGAACAAAAATCAATTTTTAAAATTTGTCACCGGCCATATAAATTTTTGAAGGGTTAGAGAGTAGGCACACTTAAGAGATACTTAATTAGAGATGATCTGGATAAATTACCACAAATAAGACAAACACAAATAGCAAACGGGGGAGGAAATGTCACAAGTATATTTAAATATAATGCGAAAAAAGAAAAAATTGGTCAAATAAAATGGATATATAGAAATGAATTACCACTTAGTATAGTTGCATGTCCCGTTTTGAAAAATATGCTCAAAAATATTTACAACCGGATTATAAAAAAGTAGTAGAATATCTGGTAGAAGGAGATTAATAGATCGATATCAAGAATTGAAAGATGGTATAATTGCATAATTTATGAGTGGTCAATATAAATTTTCATTAATTTCAGATATTTGAAAAAATGAACCTAAAAAAGAACATTATATTATAGTAATATATCATTGGGTTAATAATTCATGGGCTTCAGAAAAGAGAATATTAACTTTTCAACATTGGGAATATTCATATATCGGTTCTTATATTGTTAGAGTAATTGCGAATGTTGTTCATGAATGGAGAATTAGTGATAGAATTATTTCTATATCTTTCGATAATGTTTTGGTTAATACTAATATAGTTATTATTTTAAAACAAACTATAAAAACTTGTTTAGATGGAATATTTTTTCATATAAGATGTGCATGTCATATAATAAATTTTTGTGTTAAAGATGGATTACAAATGACATAAATAGTTTTAAAACCTATTCATGATATAATTCATCAAATTAAAAATTTTTCGATAAAAGCTCAAGAATTTAGACAAATTTGTCAAATATATAATAAAAATTCAAAAATTTAAATTAAAATGTGATATTAAATGGAATTCAACTTATGATATGTTACAAAGAGTACTTCATTTTAAAAATATTATATTTGAATTTGTAAATTCTAATTATGAATTTGGTTTTATTGATAATACTGCTTTTGATTTTGCAACCACACTAAGTTATTAAAATTTTTTTATACATGTACAAATTTATTTTCCAGAAGTTATTATCCAATAACTCATTTAATATTACCTAATCTTTGTAAAATTTGTTATGTATTTACTCAATTTGAAGAAGAAGATAGGTTTAATGACATTGTTGTTCTAATGAAAATAAAATTTTTATAATATTATGAAGAAATTCATATTTTGTATTTAATAGCAAGTGTTTTAAATCTATGTGTTAAAATTGAAAGTATTGAAATGTTAATAAATTATTTTGAACAAAATTTTTCAACGGAAATATATATTAGTCGACAATATTTAAAACAACAAACATCTAATACTTTACAAGTCATGTTTGAATTATATGAAAAGGAATATAATACTTTAATTACTAGTGATATAGGTAGTGGTAGTAATAGTACAACAACTAAATTATCTTTAATTTCTTTTAATCTTTTATATATGCTAAGAAAAAAATAAAAAATTTCTTCATCATCATTTAATGAATTACTTTTATACAAACAAATACTTAGGTCAGAAAGTTTCGATGATGAAGATTTTTTTATATATATTAGGTTAGTGGGGAAATAATTCATCATACTATCCAATTTTGGACCAAATAACCAAAAATATACTAACCCCTCTGGTGTCCACAGTTCCATTGTAATGTACTTTTAGTACAGATGGTCGACTATTAACCAAGAAGCATACAAATTTGGTGGACGATAATTTGGAAACAATAATTTGCATTAAAGATTGAAGGGATGCGGAAACAAGGATACAAATTATTGTCAAAGTCGAAGAAGAAGAAGAAGAAGAAGAAGAAGAAGAAGAAGAAGTATAATTTCTTTTTTTGTACAAAAATCATTGTGTAAATAGAAAAAAAAACTTGTGTAAAAATCAAAATAATGTAACCATAAAAAATTAGCGGATTTTAAAATCCAAGTGAAGAGTTTGGTAGTGGACGTAGACAGAATTCAGTAGAACCACTCTAAAAATTTTGTATCTCTAATGTTTCATCTATTTTTTCGTAAAAAGTTAATTTAAAAAAAACAATAGGAAAAGAGTTAAAAAACCACAAGAAAAGAGTTAAAAATAAAAACAATAGAGTTTTCTTTTTTTTTTTTAAAAAAAAAAAAGGTTCCAAAAAAAATGCTTGTAAAAAAAATAACTCAATAGAGGTAAAAAATTAAAAAAAAAGGGAGAAAGTTCAAAAAAAAAAAAAAAAGGAGTTGAGCCCGTTCTAGCTCGGCTTGGCCCAGCACGGCGGTTCAGGTTCACCGGGTCAGGCTGATTCCAAAATAAACAATTCTGGAATAGACTCGACACGGCCCGGACTGGCCATGGAACCGCAGCCAGTCCAACCTGCAGTTCTTGGAACCGTGTCTGAACCGGACTAGGCCCGGCCTAGTGACATCTCTAGGGCAAATGATAATAGCTCAATCTAAGAGCCGGAAGAATTCCACTCTCCTTTTCTGAAAACTCCCATATTGTGGTTTCTAACAAATTTCTCCATTCATAAGGATCAAGTTTATTGTACAAAAGGCCACCAAGAGTTTTCGCTGCCATAGGAGACCCTTTACACTTCTTGGCAATTTCCTTCGAAGGAAATAAACATACCTTTTGCGACGAAATTTGTGACAAAAAAAGTTTGTCAACAATTAGCAACAAATTTTCTAACAAAAAAGAGTTTGTCACAAATTTCCAACGAATTTACTAACAAAAAAAAATTCGTTGCAAATTAGCAATGAAAACACGGGTTCGTGACAAAATTTGCAATGAACCACGGGTTTGTTGCAATATTTGCGACGAATTTTGAGTTCGTTGCGAAATTTGCAACGAACCTAAAGTTCGTCGCAAAATTTGCAACCAACCATTGTGTTCGTCGCTAAATTTGCAACGAACCTTTAGGTTCATAGCAAAATTTGCAACGAACCTAGTGTTCGTCGGAAAATTTGTTGCAAATTTTCTCTACTTAGAAATTTTTTGTTCCTTCCTTCCCATTGTTTTGCTTCATTTCCACTTAGAAATTTTTTTTCTTTCTTCGAATAGGTTCCTTTGTTCCACTCGACTCCGGTAAGCTCTCTCTCTCTCTCTCTCGTAGATCTGGCGGCAGAGCTGCCAGATCTAGTGCTGTGACCCTCACGGGGCCGCGGCCTGCAGCGGCAACGAGGGCCATAGCGATGGCAGCCTCTCGCGGTCGTGTGGGCCGCTGCGATGGCAGCCTCTCGCGGCCACGTGGGCTGCTATGCTCGCGGCCTCTTGTAGCCGCGAGGGCCGCAGCGATGGCGGCCTCTCGCGGCTACGTGGGCCGCTGAACTCGATGCCTCTCGCGGTCGCGTGGGCCGCTGCGCTCATGGCCTCTTGCTCGACCACGTGGGCTGCTGCGCTCGCGGTTGCAATGCTCATTACGGTCGCGGCCTCCTGCGGCCGCGAGGGCCGCTATGGTCACGGCCTCCTGCGGCCGGGTGGGCTGCTGCGGTCATGGCCTCCCACCGTCGCGTCGTCTCGGTACACGGGCAAAACCTCCCCATATACCGGGATTCCGCAAGGCTATCAAATTTATAATAAATCATCAAAAGCATAAGACTCTTAAAAAAAAACAAGAAATCACAAAAACAATACGCATGCAAAGAGCCCATCTGACTCATCCCTAAACGTACAAACACACATATCGGCACACGTCGGGGAGTGGGATCCTATACATGCAATCATATATCAACACACATCAGGGAGGGGAAACTTGTACATGCACGAGTACATAGCAGCACACAACGGGGAGTGAGAACCTGTATATGCACGCATACGATGTGGCCATCCTAGCCACCCAAAATTTTCAACACAGATAAAGCATTTAACAAACAAGAAGTTCCAAAACATAGCCGTCAGATTTTACCAACACTTACCCGAAGAAATCAAATCAGTATCGATAAAATCCTAACGGTATGAAATGTACAGAACTTCACAAAGTCAAAGGAAAATAGCAAAAGCCAACAATTGTAATTCAAATGTCCCAGTACAGAATAAAATAGTTTTTCCAGAAATAGAGCAATCAAATAATAAAGTACAAATCAAAAATCGTCATATTTTATTTGCCAACAACTCGGCTAGTATCAAAAAAATCCGCACGGCATGGGATGTACAGTCTTCCCTTTCCATGGTTTGAGAGCTATAAATCTCTAAAAATCCTGTATGTGCCAAATACCTATACAATCCGCAAAAATACTGCGCAAGCTCCGTCGAGTAGTCTCCCAACTAAGTCTCCTCTGAAAAAGGTGGAGGGAGGGAGGTGAGTATTGGGGAATACTGGGTGAGTATTGAGTGTAATGGTACAATTGTGTTTATAAACAAGGGGTGAATGTGGGACAGTCAAAGCATATCTCGTAAATCATTTTATATACATAAAATCATTTTAATAAATCACATTTCACAAATATGCATCCATGTCAATTATCCTTTTAGAAAATCTTGGGGTACCATCGAAAAACACTTCCGTCTTAGGGCGGCCAAATCCAGACGAAAGCCCGCCAAGGGGTTTTTCCATCCAATGTTTCAAAACAAACCTCATTCCTTGGCGTTGGCTCGTACCTCACCGGGGTGCACCAGATATAGCACGACTTCGGCAGAGGAAGAGACGTCTAACTCCCCTGCACATCCAAACCCCAAACCACGCCACCCTGTCGGGTCGCTCCGTGGTGGGAATATGACTATAGTCATCTACGGTACCCTTCATTTCTCAATCAATCCATTTCTCAACAATGTGCCATGATTTCTAACAAATAATCCATAATCTCATGCCAAAGCAGTTCATAGAGCAATATCAAATATCACATGGCACAAAAGCATTCATAAACACAGTGGATACATTCATATTTCACAATCCAGTTCAGACAGCTCACAATCATAAAACAATTTATATAAAACATTTAAAAATCTTTCAAAATCATTTTCGAAACAATTTTAAAACATGTTACTCATTCATGAACATAATGAACCATCCACTCACCTCTAGGGAGGGTATCCACTCCCTATTTCCACAACTAATCCAAAATGACTCATTTCGAGTCTCCAAAGGTCAACCTAAACCAATCAACACGAATAATTATCAATTAAAGCTCTATTAAAGGGTTTTCAATTTCCCCTTTATTTACAATAGCCTTAACTTGCATAATTATATTCCTAAACTTTCTTTTCATCAATCTAGTATCATTTCAAATCACCGACGACTTTAAATTTATAATATTCCTCAATTTTACCAATATTCTCCCGAATTACATAATCTTAATTTAATTCATGTCAATTTCAATTTAAATCCCAAGGAAATCTACACAAACCAATCAAACAAAACCTTAATACTATCTAAGACATTCTTCCTTACTTCGTAGTCTAATTTATATCGAATTTTAGACCTAACCTCAATAATTTCATACAAGCCCTTAGGAAAATACATTTCTTTCGAGTCTAATACATTTCAGAATATATATATATATAATTTCTACCTAAATTCAACAAAAACAATTTGAATTATTGAAGGGATTGAAAATCCCTCACCTAGAGTTTTTTCGCGGTTCGCAATCCTCGCTCAGAAGCCTCCTCAGTCCATTCTCAGATCTGCAAAGCTTCCAATTTCAAAATTAAGTTCAATAATCTAGACTTATTACTAAGGAATTTCAGAACCCTAAAGCTAGGGTTAGGACTGATCCTTACCTGTGCAGTGAAAAAGACACAGTCGACCTAGGGCTTTCAATTTGGGGCTTCCGCAAGGTGGCAGAAGGATGCTGCTCGCAGGAGACACCGCGCGAGCAGGGAGGAGGGTGAAGGCTCTTCGCGTGCGGAAGAGGGGGACGCCCGTTCGTGCGCGAAAGAGAGGGACTGAGAGAAATGGTGTGAGAGAGAGTGAGGGATGGTGAGACAGAGATGGAGAGATAGAGTGAGAGAGAGAGAGACAGTGATTCGTCATCGAGAGAGAGAGAGAGAGAAGACACTGAAGACAAAGACTGCGAGGGAGAGAGACAGAGAGAGATGGCGCGAGATGGTGACAGTCGGCGGCTCGCGGTGGCTCACGGTGGTGGTGATCGATCAAGAGAGGGAGAGTGATGGCGAGAAAGAGAATCTCAAAGGGGAGGGAGAGACGAATGGCTGTGTTCGAAAGAAGGAGGAGGAAGAAAAGGATTAGGGCTTTTAGCCCTAATCTTCATTTGGGGGAAACGCAACGTTTCGCTGCGTTTCATCCCCCTTTTTTTTTTTTTTTTTTATAATTAATAACAATATATATATATTTAAATAAATAAGAAATTATATATATATATATATATTCACACCCCTTTTCTTTCTAAAATTTAATTTTTTTCCTAAAATGGGATTTATTACTATTCGCGAACACGATAACTTAAAATATATAAAAAATTTTAAATTAAGACCCAAAAATCGAAAATTAATATAAATTCAAAATTTTCTATTTTATTATAGAAATGTTTATAAAATATTCGATATCGAGTTTTCGGTATTACAACTCTTAACCCCCTAAAAGCAAATTTCGTCCTCGAAATTTAAATTACAATTTATATGTCAAGAAGTTACGAGTATGGTTTCTACATTGACATCTTCGGTTTACAAATTTTCTATTAATACAAACTGACCCCTAGATCAACTCTCTAAATCTCATTTAATGAACCAAGTATGGAATATTATATAACTAAACATAAGGTCAAAATTTCTAGATTTAACATTGAAGTCACCAAGGGTATGTGAGCATAGTTACTCTTTTCTTTTTTTTCCATTAAATTTTCCATCCAATAATCACGTGCTCATCAATTCGATGTCCACATTCTTTAACTACTTTTGTTTATCTCATGTTACATCGCTATCACATTCTTAACATCATATTAATATCAAAGTCTCCAATCAATCAAATTCAAACTACAAATACATTATCATACCTATAGTATTCCCCAAAGTATTGATAGAAAAATTATCTTATTCCAATATGAGTATTTGGTAGGTGGTATTCCTTGAGATTGAGATTCTTTTAATTTCTTTTTTTAAATTGTAGCAATTAAAGTACAAAAATCAATAGTCTTTGAATCACCTTGTTTGTTCTAAAACCTTGAAACCTTGGATATAAAAAGAGCAACACTTTCTCGATTAACACATTCCTCAACAACAATTGGAACAGGCCTCCACCTTGTATCTGCTACAAAGCATTGTAGAAGATCAAAACTGAAGTCTTTAATACACATACCACAAATATCTGAAAATACTATCATTGAACTCGACCAATTCAATATACCTCAAAATTTCATTTACAGACATTTTTACTCCTAAATGGTGCTCAAGTAACCATGCATAAATATTTCTGCCTAAATGCTTATAAGATTCACTATTTCGATGTTATAAAAGCTAGAATGGTCCATATAATCTCATACCTCCTTTTGAAGGATAAATCTACCCCAAATTAAGAGACTTTACTTAAAATGGTTATCTAAGGAACTCTAAATCACTGCAGTTGACTGAAACATCAGAGAAATCTCACTACAATATATAAATCCCGTAAAGACTCGTCATATTAGTTTCTCCAAGGTGACTGCATCAAACATTGAGGAAGCTGCCACTGGTTTCCATATCCTCAAATTTTCAAACTAGACAACAAAGTTTCTTGTTATCAAGATCACCTAAGATGCTGCTCATCCAAAGAAGGCAATGTCCATTACGAATATTACTTTTCTAAATAACCATCGAAACAAAAATCTTTCCCTCATATTTATCGAAAGCATAAATGGCAGTTACTTGAAAGAAACATTCAATGCTCACTGAGACCATTCATTGTATGGTTAAAGATTTTGGTGTCACCCAGTACTTATAGCAGCTCTTTTTAAGTATTTGTCCCACTCATTTGAGTTTTAATGGATCACTTATAGATTGGATAAGAGCATTTACATATGGCCAAAAACTGCTTGTAGTAAGGATATTAAGGATTGTAATCAAATGTGTCATCTTAGTTTGGAATCTATAAAAAGCAATAGAAAAATAAGTAATATAACCATGGGAAAAGAGAACCTTTGATAAATTTAACACCAGTCACAATATGGTGCATATATTGAATTTTAATGGCTCTAGACTTATAGGCATTAATTCTATTACATTCGCTCAAGAAATGATCAAAATTGTCTTATTGAAACTATGATTACCATCTTTGGGAATTGCTGAAACGGAATGATGTCAGTTGGAATTCCTCAGACCTACCAGCACTAATTGTCTTATTAAAGCTGTAACTATTATCCCAGAATTTTAATGCCTCTGGACTTGAGGGCATTAATTTGACTTTGGACATTCACACTACAATAAGAACTGAATGTTTGTGCTTATATATACTTATGGTAGCGAATTGCTTGCTGCACTAGCATTTGCATGTAGCAGCAATAGTTCAATAGTATAAAGGACATACTTTGGATAATGATCACAATTTATAATTATATCAACAAGGCTGTTTCTTTAAAAATACTAAATATGGATAAAGTATGCAACAACCTCAACATGAAACAGTTTACATTCTGTAACCTATCTTTTAAGCATTTTCTTCCTTCTTTTTTCTCTCTTTAGACTAGCCCTCTACAAAACTCTACTTATAGATTCCAGGCTCAAATCTTAACCATTAACAAAATTAATAGGAATTTCAATAATGATAGAATCCCAAATACTAAAGACAACTATCAGCCCTCTTCAAGTTGCAAATCGAATTTGTTCAATAATAGTTGAATTTTAACATCACTAAGATATTAATACCACTAAACATATTTGCAAGATTCCAATAATCATTGTTACATATTTGAAGTCACATTGCTATTATCACATTGCTCATTGTTTAACCGGCAAATTGAGCACACTAATCCTTTACTAGCAATTCCCCTTTTATCAAAATCATAAACAAACATTTCACCCACATCATGTCCGTCATTATAAGCAACAAACAACTCAAATCCATATAAAATGAGTCAACCATTTGTAACAAAAGAGATAACCATAACAATTTAAATCCACCTAAAACCCATATTATGACTTAAGGCATATTCATCATGAGCTACGTTCTCATATGTCTATTTTAAGAAATCTAAATGTTAATTACGTCTTAAATAAATTACCATAAAACTCCTACTCCCAGAATAATGATTCTCAATAGTTCATCCACTCAAAATTACTTATTATATCAAGTAAAATAAACCACGAAAACATTTATCAGACCCCAACAACAATTCACAAATACAACATCTCAAGAATATTTTACCTTATATTTAATCATGAGCAATTCCCTGTTGTCATGCCTATTAATCAAGAATATCAAACTTTTAACATCAAAATGTCAGTTCAAAATAATTACTACAAGGGTACTCACCATTGAACCAAACAATCCAAGGGAAATCTTCAATCACAATTAAATATATATATGTATATACTAAGTATCTCTAACTCCTTTATTATCAACATCCTTTTTATTTTTTTATGCTCAACACCAATTCAAACTTTGCATATATGAATTCCTCGAAATGCTTAAATTCTAAAATATATGTAGTTTTCTCTCTTCAAAGGCAAAATAGACCTGGCTATCAAACTTGTAATCTCTTCCTACTATACCCAAAATTATTCTTCAACAATTTGTAAGGTTAAAACCTCTTTAGCAAGAAAATATCATTGACGATCAGAAAACAATTTGGTGTTCTTTATTTAATACCAAGGGGATCTGTCAATCCATGAGTATACCATATACAAGAATCCTATGACTGCAATCTGTTAACTAAGCAAAGGTCCTAATTGGATTCATGAGTTTTTGCCATCTACAACCACTGGCAAATTTGGATATACGCAAACACTTACTCTGTTTTTGTAAGTCCTGGGAAATATTAAAATCTAAAACTCACCATTTGACTTAGATCTAGTGAAAGATCATTATATCAATGAAAGAGTACAAAATCTTGAATAAGTCCACCATAATTTAACTACCAACAAGATCTTTAGGTCAGGTTATTCGATTCACATGTGGGAAAACTCGCTACCCAACCTCATTGGAGCAAAGCCAGTCAATATCCAACTCTCCTTATCAAATATATCAAAAATGCATGATTCTACAAAGAGGGTCTATTTCTAGCAAAATGAAATGGGAACTAATCCAAGGGCTTAACCCCCTAAAAATGAGCATTCCTAACTTCAAAAAAAAACCATGGAAAGTCCTGTACATTCTCCGAAAATCTTTTAAAGATCTTACATTTTTTAAAAGAAATAAAACATTTTAAAACTTTTAGAAAACTTTTGGAACATTTGGAATACATTTGAAAACATTTCAAAATCATCAAACTTTTAAAATCATAACCCTGGGTTCTGATACCAATAAAGCTGTCATGCCCCGATCCTCGGATCGACCACGCGACAACCGCCGCATCGTCTCGGTACACGGGCAAAACCTCCTCATATACCGGGACTCCGCAAAGCTATCAAATTTACAATAAATCATCAAAAGCATAAGACTCTTAAAAAAAAACAAGAAATCACAAAAACAATACACATGCAAAGAGCCCATCCGACTTATCCCTGAACGTACAAACACACATATCGGCACACGTCGGGGAGTGGGATCCTATACATGCAATCATATATCAGCACACATCAGGGAGGGGAAACCTGTACATGCACGAGTACACAGCAGCACACAACGGGGAGTGGGAACCTGTATATGCACGCATACGATGTGGCCATCCTAGCCACCCAAAATTTTCAACACAGATAAAGCATTTAACAAACAAGAAGTTCCAAAACATAGCCGTCAGATTTTACCAACACTTACCCGAAGAAATCAAATCAGTATCGATAAAATCCTAACGGTATGAGATGTACAGAACTTCACAAAGTCAAAGGAAAATAGCAAAAGCCAACAATTGTAATTCAAATGTCCCAGTACAGAATAAAACAGTTTTTCCAGAAATAGAGCAATCAAATAATAAAATACAAATAAAAAATCGTCGGATTTTATCAATACTTGCCAACAACTCGGCCAGTATCAAAAAAATCTGCACGGCATGGGATGTACAGACTTCCCTTTCCATGGTTTGAGAGCTATAATTCTCCAAAAATCCTGCATGTGTCAAATACCTATATAATCCGCAAAAATACTGCGCAAGCTCCGTCGAATAGTCTCCCAACTAAGTCTCCTCTGAAAAAGGTGGAAAGAGGGGGTGAATATTGGGGAATACTGAGTGAGTGGAGTGCAATGGTATAATTGTGTTCAAAAACAAGGGGTGAATGTGGGACAATCAAAGCATATCTCGTAAATCATTTCATATACATAAAATCATTTTAATAAATCACATTTCACAAATATGCATCCATGTCAATTATCCTTTCAGAAAATCTTGGGGTCCCATCGAAAAACACTTCCGTTTTAGGGTGGCCAAACCCAGACGAAAACCCATCCAGGGGTTTTTCCATCCAATGTTTCAAAACAAACCCCCTTCCTTGGCGTTGGCACGTACCTCACCGTGGTGCACCAGATATAGCACGACTTCGGCAGAGAGAGGGACGTCTAACTCCCCCGCACATCCAAACCCCAAACCACGCCATCCCGTCGGATCGCTCCGTGGTGGGAATATGACTATAGTCATCTACGGC
The DNA here is from genome assembly GCA_037126225.1 of Dillenia turbinata. Taxonomy (NCBI): domain Eukaryota; kingdom Viridiplantae; phylum Streptophyta; class Magnoliopsida; order Dilleniales; family Dilleniaceae; genus Dillenia; species Dillenia turbinata. The sequence goes on from JBAMMX010000009.1 coordinate 10,433,509, forward strand.
ACCCTTCATTTCTCAATCAATCCATTTCTCAACAATGTGCCGTGATTTCTAACAAATAATCCATAATCTCATGCCAAAGCAGTTCATAGAGCAATATCAAATATCACAAGGCACAAAAGCATTCATAAACACAGTGGATGCATTCGTATTTCACAATCAAGTTCAGACAGCCCACAATCACAAAAAAATTTATATAAAACATGTAAAAATCTTTAAAAATCATTTTGGAAACAATTTTAAAACATGTTACTCATTCATGAACACAATGAACCATCCACTCACCTCTAGGGAGGGTATCCACTCCCAATTTCCACAATTAACCTAAAATGACTCCTTTCAAGTCTCCAAAGGTCAACCTAAACCAATCAACACGAATAATTATCAATTAAAGCTCTATTAAAGGGTTTTCAATTTCCCATTTATTTACAATAGCCTTAACTTGCACAATTACATTCCTAAACTTTCGTTTCATCAATCTAGTATCATTTCAAATCACCGACGACTTTAAATTTACAATATTCCTTAATTTTATCAATATTCTCCCGAATTACATAATTTTAATTGAATTCATGCCAATTTCAATTCAAATCCCAAGGAAAGCTACACAAACCAATCAAACAAAACCTTAATACTATCTAAGACATTCTTCCATGCTTCGCAGTCCAATTTATATCGAATTCTAGACCTAACCTCAATAATTTCATACAAGCCCTTAGGATAATACATTTCTTTCTCGTCTAATACATTTCCGAATATATATATATATATAATTTCTATCTAAATTCAACAAAAATAATTTGAATTATTGAAGGGATTGAAAATCCCTCACCTAGGGTTTTTTCACGGTTCGCAATCCTCACTCAGAAGTCTCCTCAGTCTATTTTCAGACCTGCAAAACTTCCAATTTCGAAATTAAGTTCAATAATCTAGACTTATTACTAAGGAATTTCGGAAACCTAAAGCTAGGGTTAGGACTGATCCTTACCTGTGCAGTGAAAAAGACACAGTCAACCTAGGGCTTTCAATTTGGGGCTTCCGCAAGGTGGCAGAAGGATGCTGCTCGCAGGAGACACCGCGCGAGCAGGGAGGAGGGTGAAGGCTCTACGCGTGCGGAAGAGGGAGACGCCCGTTCGTGCGCGGAAGACAGAGACTGAGAGAAATGGTGTGAGAGAGAACGAGGGATAGTGAGACAGAGATGGAGAGACAGAGTGAGAGAGAGAGACAGTGATTCGTCATCGAGAGAGAGAGAGAAGACACTGAAGACAGAGACTGAGAGGGAGAGAGACAGAGAGAGATGGCGCGAGATGGTGACAGTCGGCGCCTCACGGTGGTTCGCGGTGGTGGTGATCGATCAAGAGAGGGAGAGTGATGGCGAGAGAGAGAATCGCGAAGGGGAGGGAGAGACGAATGGCTTTGTTCGAAAGAGGGAGGAGGAAGAAAAGGATTAGGGCTTTTAGCCCTAATCTTCATTTGGGAGAAACTCATCCCCCTTTTCTTTTTTTTTCTTTTTTTTTTTTATAATTAATAACAATATATATTTAAATAAATAAAAAATTATATATATATATATATATATATATATATATTCACACCCATTTTCTTTCTAAAATTTAATTTTTTTCCTAAAATGGGATTTATTATTTTTCGCGGACACGACAACTTAAAATATATCAAAAATTTTAAATTAAGACCCAAAAATCGAAAATCAATATAAATTCAAAATTTTCTATTTTATTATAGAAATATTTATAAAATATTCGACATCGAGTTTTCGGTATTACAATAAATCATCAAAATATTCTTGACCCAAATCTTCCATTTGCTCTTTTCCTTTCTGCAGCTCTAGAAAACCTTCTGCCATCCATAACAAGACCAAATCCTCCCTCTCGAATTCATATTCCTTGGGAAATATTGATAAGTAAGCAAAGCATAGTTTCAAATGCGGGGGCAGATGATAATAGCTCAGTCTAAGAGCCGGAAGAATTCCAGTCTCCTCTTCTGAAAACTCCCATATTGTGCTTTCTAATACATTTCTCCATTCATAAGGATCAAGTTTATTGCGCAAAAGGCCACCAAGAGTTTTTGCTAACAAAGGGGACCTTTTACATTTATTGGCAATTTCCTTCCCAATTGTTTCCAAGTTTGATTGCCCAGCAAAGTCTTTTGTTCCCATTGCATGTTGTGCTGGCAGAGACAAACAGTCATGTTCTGACAACTCCTTCAGGCTGTAAGCTGCAACCGTGCCTGTCATCAGTGCTACATTATGATGACGAGACGTGACAATGATTGTGCTCCCAGGTGATGCTGCATAGAAGGGTCTGCACAAACTTTCCCATTTTCCATAGCTCTGACTCCAGACATCATCTAAAACAATCAAGAACTTCTTTCCAAGGAGTTTTGTCATTCAATTTCTCTTGAAGAGAATTCAGATTATCGGCATCATCAGGACTATAAGCAGCAACAGCCTGTAGAATAGCCTTTGTTATTCCGCAAACATCAAAATCTTCAGAAACACAGATCCAAACTCTTGGATGGTAAGAAGCCTTCACTCTGTCATCGTTGTAGACAAGCTGGGCAAGTGTTGTTTTTCCAATGCCTCCCATGCCAATTATAGGAATCACTCGGAGTTTATCACTGCTAGAGGCAAGTATTGTTTTTTGGATCTGAATGCAAGTTTTGTTTGCCTAACACCCTCCATGCCACAAACAGGATTCGCAGGACCTTTGTGAAAACTAGTTTCTCCACTCAGCTGGAGCAACTTAAGTATTGCCCGTTTGTCTTCATTTCTGCCATAAATGAATTTATTGACCATAGAGGTAGAAAGCCTTTCTCTTATCCTGTTGGAACTCTCCTTACAGTGGGGTTTCAAACCAAGGGTACCCTTTTGACTTTCAATATCTTGCAACCTCTTTGTGATCTCCTTGATCTTCAAACTCATCCCAACAGCATAAGTGCTCGCAGTTGCCTGAGGTTGTGGTTCAAGTGTTTTCCGCATGGCCTCTATAGAAAACTCCACGAGCATGTCCTCAACATCATTAGCCAAGTCCCGAAGCTCATTTAGCCAGAGTTTCACAGCCTGGCATGTTACTTGCTTCTCCTCTGCATCACCGAGCACTACACTGATGTTTTGCAACATCTTCTGCCACTTCTTGAGTGAATCCAAGATGTGTTCTTGTCCTGCAAACCTTTGTAATTCAGAGGAGGCAAACTTGTAGAACAGCATCTCAATGTTAGCAGCCGGAAAAGCCTCTTCAATCACCGACATGATTTCTTTGGAGAGAATATTTTCCCGGGGACAGAGAGAGCTCATTGAAAAATAGAAAGTGGGAATGCGGTGTAGGGAGAATAGAACAATAATCACAAGTGTGAAAAGAAGAAAAGAGAACTGGAATTTTTAGGGGGGATCAAGATTGTTCTGCGTTTTTATAGCTTTAGGAAATGCAAAAGAAAAGGTCTAGCGAATTGCTACGAAGCATCATCATTATTGTCTTGTTGTGTAAAGCATATTTGTGGGGTACGATGTGTGAAAGACAATTCTACAAAATTATAGAAAAGCCTACCCCACATAAGACTTAGTTGATGAGGCAAGACTGTCCGATCCATACTCAGCTCTAGTTCTAATATTAGAAATAATCGCTTGTCTTCGATTCTTGATTTACCAGTCACCAGAAGGGAATTTGGAAACCTACAAGTTCATTCTTTTCCACCATATAAGACATAGATAATGTGAGGAAGAAATTGATAATGTGTCTCCATAAAGAAAAATGAAGGCTGTGGGCGTGTAAGTGCAATTATTATTCTTTGGTACAAAATAACACATTGAAGGGAAATAGCTACTAAAATATTGACCTCAACAGTACAAAAAAATCTCCCCAGATTTTAGAATCCGATTAATTTAAAACCCCCTAATTTGATAGTATTAATTTTTCTGTCCACTTCCCAAGATTGTTCCTGTGTTGCCCTCATTGTCCCGAATTTTTCTTTTTGCCCTCAATTCTTTCTCTCTCTCTGATCAATCCCCTCCTCTCACTAGTAGTTTACATCAAGTTTAAAAGAAGGAATTTAGTAATTTAAAAAATCATTGTTGAAGGCATATTTTGATGGCACAAGAGAGTGATTGGTATGAATACTCCAAGAGTGTCATGGCCGTTGGATCTCCTGGTCCCAATATGCAAGTTTATTATACTCATTTCTGAAAGATGAACATAAAATTTGTGCTTTCAGTCTGTCTATTAGAAATCCTTCTTGTTCATCTCTCCTTTTCTGTGACTGGGGCTCTGAAGTAACTTGTTGAGAGAAGGTTGTAAAGCTGAGAAAACCTCATACCACCCTTCTTGTGTAGGGTGAACATCGTCCCAAAAGAACGAGGAGCTCGGATTCTGACACACTTCATACTTTTTTGCGCCATTCTCATCTACATCCCCACATGAATGTCCAGGCACCCCCATGCAACACGGCCTTAAAGGATCGCCAAACTTAATAGTTCCTGCACAAGAAAGAGAGCATTCTCATCCTAAGTCAAAAGATCTGAAAAACAAGAAACTGTGCGGGGCTATGTCGCGCAGATATGAACACCATGGACCGGCAATACAATAAAATTCAAAGAAAAACATAGGATAGAAATATTAATAATATATTAATAATATAAAGTTCTGACCTGTATGATTACTCTGTTTTTTCATTGCAGAGAAGAATGCGCCATGGAGATCAATTACTCTGAAGACAGGTTGGTGAGTCACGTTGTTCAAGTCTTGCACTACTTGCCGCAAAATCTGGTTGTGGAGAGTTGCAGCTGAGTTCACAAATTCGTTGCATTCTTTGTACGAAGATAGTGCAGTGATTGTGGGCAAACATCCCAAGGGCTCAATTGATGTGACAACTACATTTTGGACACCCAGATCGTGGATGCGTTTGAGGTTTATTGAGATCTGCTTGGTGACTGACTTGATGAAGTCTTGCAGGTGCTAGAATTTGGAAGGAAGAACACCAGGTGAATCATGTGTTATATTATATGCTAGCAAAATGCCCGGGGGGGGGGGGGGATACAAGCCATATTTTACTCAAATGTGTACAAAAGAAATAATAGAGCACATTTGTCACTAACCTCAAAGCTGCCATTGCGGAAAATGAAGGTTGTATAGTCATTGCCAGAAATTGTTGCAAGAGTAATGGAGTTCTCAAGATCCTGTTTGGTGTAAACTTTTTCTTCTTCCACTTGCTGCTCAAAGTAATTTATCTGTATTGTCATATTGGGTCCCGCAACTAAGGTATCGAACACCCCCGTGCCTCCATAACCGAAATTCATGCCATATTTTACTTCTTCTTTCGCATCTTTTCTTAATCTATATGGTATTGGTGATCTTATTCCAAGAATTGAGGCTGTCGTTTGATTGCAAAGTTACAATATAACTAAAAAACACAAAAATGTAATGCAAGACATTCAAGTAAATTAAATGAATACTCAAAGTTAAAGATGGGATCCCATGCTTGCTATGGATCCCCTACATATTTATCATCAACTAAAAAAAAAAAGAGGTGATGTCAGGGAGATGAAAATGAATATACAAGTGCGACTAAAATGAAAATGTGAAGCTTATTTATAAAAGTCAAATTGGCAATCAACTTATGAACTATTACTTTTTTTATGAATATTTATATATCAATGAAGTTTGTGTGACGATGATTAATATCATCGAATGATTATTGATTATTTTATTATTTGATCAAATATTATTTATTAAACAATGATCCAACATCATCAATTTTGTAAATATCAATACTCCTGACAATCGTAGAAAATATCATAATTCTTCTTATTCTTGGCTTTTCAGCGGTCCTCATTATTAACCAAGATGAAAAAAATTGAAAAGTGGGAAGTAGACAGAGGCCTTCTCAAAAGAATATTCGAATTTTTGAGCTAGAGATGCTTCCCGGCCATGCACTCCGTCCCTTCAGACTATCAATCGAACGAGTTGTTTTACATGCCACTTGAATATGGATTTACATGTAAATTTTAAATACAAAAATTTCATATGTTGTCAATGGGAATACTAGAATTAGAACTATTCTGTTTGGAAATATTATATAGGAACAATGGAATTTGGAAGATTTAGATATTTTGTTTAGAAATGTTATGTAACAACAATGGAATTTGGAAGATTTAGATCTACGCTTCCAAATTCAATTCAGAAAGGTTTCAATCTATGTTTCTAAAGGGGATATTAGACCACATGGAATAGCAAAGATATCCCACAAAGAGTAATGACATTTTGAATTGGGATCCAATGGTCACAATATTAACATCTATTATGATGATGGAAAATGATAATTTGAAGATAACAAATTCATGAACATGAGGAAGAGAAGAGAGAGGAAGGGAGAGGACCTAAATTATCAGTAAGGACACGGCCATCAGAGAATCGGCCATCTGGTTTTCTGGGAAAGGTAGTGCCATAAGGTGCCTTCCATGCAGGATAAGATTTCGGTGTATTGCCTGTATCAACATAGGAGTCCCCAAAGACAAAAAGTCTTTTGTTAGAGCCTAGGCCGCCTTGGAGACTCTGATCAGAATATCTTGATCCTTCAACAACATTAACTTCTACAACCAACAGAAGGAAAAAAATTGAGACTTCAGTTTTTTTGTAATTGACATTTAAAAACAAAAGAAAAGGTTGTTTTGGGAGACCTGTAGAAAAGATGAAGAGAAAGATGGTGATGATGAAGAAGAAAAGGTTGGTGTCCATTGGAGAAAAAGATTGGGAGACTTCAAAGAAAATGTGTCGCAAGTCTAAGTAAACGTATAAGACGACAACGCATTTAATAGGATTTTGCTCTTTAATCCTCTCTCACTCTATTTATAGTAGGGATGTTCATTAATTCTTTCCTCTTCTCTATGATATTACCATTTTCGTAGCTATATATTCAAGAGCAGCATGTCTTGGTTCACCTAACATTATCCTTTTTGCCTCATGTAACCGAGGTGGAATGAATTTATTTTATACAACTTTTCATACTTTAGTTGTATTAAATCATCGTATTTAACATGTACACATTATCAAATCACTAAAAACAACTCGATTGACTCTCAGGAATAGTTCAAGCGGAAGAATCTACTCGCTTCCATAATCTTTTTCCCAATTCAATTCCTTGCATCTCCTTGTAACAAAAAAAAAAAAAGAAAAAAAAGAAACTCGGAAATCATTTTATAATATTTTATTATATTTTAAATGCATTCAAAATTTGTCACATAAGTCAAAAAGTTTTCCTCCTATTATTTCTTTGTTTGTGGCACCTCTTTTAGACTACTGTACCTCTATTCGTTTAAGACATAACCCTCTGATCAGCCAATAAAAAGAAAAAAGAAAAAAAAAAAGATTAGATAATGATTTTGTTAAACTAGATCATGATTTGGTACCTCGTCGCCATAGCAACATACCACAGAAAAATCCCAATCTTTTTGGGTTTCTTGCCCTTTTTTTATACAAAATCAGCACATAAGTAAGTATGAGATCACTTAAAATTAATAAAAAAAAAAAAAATTGTTATTAGTGGTGGATCATATACACTGAAAAGGTGGCTAACCAGTAACTATAACATTTTTGTTTATTTGTTTTGTTTATCCCATAGGAAAATTCACATGGAAGAAAAGTGAAAGTCAGTGCAAACAGTGTGAATTGGAAGGGTCATTCCTAGTTCTTATAATGGGAAATATAAGTATTTGAATTTTATTATATTTTTTTCCACTGATCTATTGGTCTACAATATGTTTAGATAGAGAGTTTTGATGAAAAAGGGACGTAAAATGAGAGCTTTTTAAGAACCCATGCAAAGCAATTTATAGTAGCAAAAGATTTTGCAGTGTTTTTATGAAACGCTTCAAATCTACTTTTTTAATCTCGTCAAATCGATAGATTTTGAAGGAGAGTGATTCTTTTTTAAAATTCTAAATATTAAATTTATTTTTATATTCTCTATTTTTTATTAAAAAATGAAATAAAAAATAGGAAATTTAAAAGGGATAAAACAATAAATTTATACATTTTTTAATATATTCCCTTCCTGATAAAATAGTAAATTTATTCATTTTTTCGTATATTCTCTCTCTTTTTCTCATTTAATCAAATTATGATTTTTTATTTTATTTTCCTATCCATACATTTTCCATCACATTTTTTGTTGCATTTTTTATTTTATATACTTTTCCCTCCTTTCTCCTTTTCCTTTTCTTTTCTTTATCTTTTTTGTTGCCTTTTAATATATTCCTTTCCCTTTCTTTTCTTTCTCATCATATTATAATTTTAATGATTTTATGCCATTTGAATTTCTAGAAGACATTATTATCGTGGTGGTGTATAAAGCATATTTACAGGGTACATCGTGAGAAACACAAGCCAAAAAAAGAAAAAAAAAAAAGAAAAAAAGCCCTACTATTTAGGAAGAAAGACAAAAACCTACTAGTTGGGAAATCTCATTTCCATGTTGATTTAGTATTTCATATTTATTAATAGATAAAGTGGGTGAGTGTTCACACTGGTTTTTTCTCGGGCACCACAGGATGACCCAATGGGAATATATTATAATCCTAGTTGGACCCTTTTTTCTTAATTAATCTTATCCATTAATACTTTTAAATTTTTTTTACTTGATCGATCATTATCTAGTTATGAAATTATTGATTCTGACTAATCTAACTCAAGTTGACAATAAGGCCCATTAAGGACAAACACTACTGTGTCTATTTTTTCCATTGCCAAGTATTGAAAGTGTTAAAAGAGAATTTATTGAGAGAATTATTGGTCCTACTTTTAAACAACTGAATTTCACTATTTATAAAGGATACACGTGCACAATATATGATATGATTGACATTAGATTAAATGTAAGACGTAAAAAAAGGCTAAATACAAGGGCATTCAATTGGGCTTGAATGTTTGGGTCAAAAATTCTATCATACCCGGCAGTTGCAATGGAAAGAGGCCGGACGTTCAAACTGAAATGAAAATCAAGAAAGAGTGATGAAAATAGATCTTTTGTGATGATGTCGGCGTACTGATAAACAGAGTGCATATGATATGCTTTAACTTGTTTTAAGGCTACCTTTTCTCATCTAAAATGTATGTTTAACTCTATGTGTTTAGTTCGTTAATATTTGACCTAATTATTAGTCACGCAAATAATGCTAACATTATCGCAGTAGACCAATGTAACTTTAAATAATGGACAGTGAAGCTCAAGAAGAACATTTTGAAGCCAGTAGGTCTTAGCTACTGCGTTGACAACACCACGATACTTAGTTTTGGCACTAGAATTGGAAATAGTAGCTTGTTATTTGTAGGACCAAGAAATTAAGTTACCACAAAAAAAATAGTAGCCAGATATGAAACGCTTAGTTTTGAGATAACTACCCCAATCTGCATCTGATAAGTAGTCAAACTATTGGTGGGTGAAGACTACAGCTATAAACCATGATTAGGTGTGCTATAAATGTATTGTAAAATACATTATGAGTGCTCGAATGTGAGGTTCTCAAGGATCAAGCATAAAAAGACATACTTGTTAAACTACATAAATAATATCCAATCTAGTAAAGGCGAGAAACTGAAGAGCTTTGGTGAGATGATGATAGAGAGATGGATCATAGATTGAAGGGCCATTGTAACTTGATAACTTGGGTTTGGTCTGTAGGAAGAATAAAGGTGTTGCAAGAACCCATTTTAGCCTGTTCTGAAATTTCTAAAGCATATTTGCATTAGAAAAGGAATAATCCATTTTTAGTGCGGGACATAGAGATACCAAGAAAATAGTATAGCACTCCCATATCAGTGATTGCAAACTCTTTTCCTAAAGAGGTTGGAATAGAGCATAAAAGAACAATGGATGATGTAGTTAGTATGATGCCATCAAAATATGGCTATCTCCCTTCCTCATTGACACATAGAGTAATGTATTAGATTAACAACTTACAAAATCGATGGAGGTGATAAAAGCAGCAAATCTTTGGTACTATGCCGCAGAGACTTTTTACGATGATAAACATAATCTGTGCAAATGTCACTAACAAAACCAAATAGTTAATGCATGTATATTAGCTATTGAAGATGGCCATGTAAAAAGGCATTTTGGATGTCCAGCTGGTAGATGGGCCAAGATCTAGAGACTGTGAGACTCAAAACTATACGAATCGTAGCTAATTTGATAATATGGCTAAAATTTTTATCATAATTTAGACCAACTTGCTGAGAAGTGCCAACAGTGACCAAATGAGCCTTACGCCGCATGAGATTGCCATATGAATCAAATAGATTGGGAAACAATATCCCAAGTATCATTTTTAATAAGAGTATAATATTCTTTAAGCATGGCTTGTTGCCAGTCTGGATCTTTGAGGAGCTTGTTTGTAACTACGAGGAACGAAAGAGTTTGTGTGAATATGAAGGGAAAGTAGTTGCTTTGACTTTAATATGTCACATTGACTATGTGTGACCAAGCGATAACAAGGGGGAGGATGGGGAGTAGGAGGACTAGGTAAGGGAGATGATGTTGATGTAGGGGATGAGGCAAGAGAGGAAGGTGGAGAGGTTATTGAGATAGTAGAAGAAGATGGAGATGTCGCGGGGATAGAAATGATGAAGAGGGAAGGATCTTGTGAATCAAAGGATATGGTGTGTCATCAATTGGGTTGAGTAAATTGTATGATGTGGTGTTGTGATGCGAAAAGAAATTCCTACTCAACAAATGAAACATGGCTAGAGATGATTATCTTCTTAGTAGTGATGTTAAGACAACTATAGCCATAATGATGTGTGGATAGCCAAGGAATACGCATGGTGTGGAGCGAGAAGCTAATTTATGTGGTACAGAGTGACATAGGTTTGGGTAACAATTGTGGGTTAAATATTAAGGGATGCACAACCATATGTTATGTCTTTACCTGGTATAATGGTAACATATGAGCTTGCAAAAGGAGTGTGTGCACAACTTCATTGATGATACGTAATATACATTTAAGTTTGCCATTTTGTTGTTAGGTGCCTGGGCAAGAGAATCGATAAGAAATGTCATGATTAGTAAATAATGAGATAAAAGGGGAGTTGTTAAATTTCTATGGCATTGTCATACAAAAGTGTTTTAATTTCAGTGTTGAATTAGGTGTAAACAAAAGCATAAAAATGCAAGAATTTTTCAAAAAACATGGGATTTAGCACGTAAAGAATAAACTCAAACAAAATGTGAGAAATCATCTAGAAAAAATTAAATAGTGTTGAAAACAATTCTCACTAGATACATGTGAAGTCCAAAGATCAGAGCGGATAATATCAAAGGGAGCAATACTAATTGATTTTAAAGTAAAAAATGGAAATCTAATATATTTTCCTAATTGATGGGCTTGACAAAAAGTAGGAGAAGTGGTTTTATTACATAGAATTAAATTCATTGATGACAAGTAACGAAAGTTATGTACCTCGATGACCAACACACCAATCACAAGTAGTGCAGGAAGAAACAATTAAGGTAGTAGAAGTAGAAGAAGTGTGAGAAAGAGTTATTGGATAAAGATCTCCTGAACTATTCCACCTTAGTCTGATTTGTTTCATCTAAAGTTCCTTCACAAAGAAACCAAACAATTCTATAGACCAAAAATTATCTTTTGTAAATTGGCGCATCAAGATGTGATTTGCTATGAAGCACAACTAAGACATTTAAAGGAAGAGAGGAGATAAAAGATGTGTTTAGATAAGTGTTTCCGACACAAGAAATGGTAAGAGGTTCCATTACAGATAAAAACATGTGAAATATTACTTTTATTAAAAATGGTATCGAGATTACCTGGATTGTACGTCAAGTGAGAGGTAATGCCAATACAGAATATCGTTGATTGTCTGCAGGCTACTGGAAAGAGAGAGTTGATTCTGGGCTATGTCTGTGGGTTGACAGGAAGACCCAGAAGTTTGTGAACCGGCCTAAAAAGTCTGTGGACCTTTCGGATGCTGTGGAGTAGATTGTACAAGTTAGGTTGACCCATAACCCAAAGCCCCTGGTGCACTATTGAGAAGACCAGGTCCGAGAAGAGCGAGTCTAGCTGTGTTGATGGTTTGGCTACTGGTGGACCGAACAGGAGCCTCGGTGGACCAAAAAGGGCTATAGGTAGACCAGACTAGTATCCAAAATTGTTGGATGTTGGACCTAGTGTGCCGTCAAACAACCAAAAATAAAATACCTACTTCACAAAATACTAGTATAGAATGAATAGGATCATCTCTCATGGGAACGGTGGATTTACTTCTTTTAAGGAAAATAAAATAAAAATATAGGGGGTTTGAATTTAACTAAACTAATGGATTAAAGAAAATAAATATTTGAATAAATGAATAACTTGAAATAAAAAGAATAAAAATTAATAGGAAATTAATTTTCTAACCAAAGGAATTATTTCCACCTTGATGTACTTGATTAATCATTGATGCAAAAATTACTCAACACATGTAAATAAATTGGTTATAGTCGTTAAGTACAACAAAACAACTAATCTCTCCTTACTTTCTTGATAATCAAGGTACCACCGTTAATTACTTCTCTAATCGAAAGACAACCCAACAGACTCTCATTGGATTTAGTGTTTCAACAGCTTTATGATCTAGAGATACCCAATTCTAATTAACAAACACACACCGGGTTCATTTACATTAGATTTTTTAATCTTTTGGCATGAGTTAAATTGCTTGCGAAGCCATAAAACTATACCAATTATCGCTTCATTAAAAACAAACAAATCTTGTCATTTTTAATTGACTATAGATTATTCAAGAGTTATCAAATATAGGCCTCTATTCAATAAATCTAAAACAATCATGAACATTAGAGCACAGAGATTAAATAAATACTTACAAAATATTGAACCAATAACCTTATTTAGATCTTACAATCATCTTCCATCAAGGTTTCAATAACCCTCCGACTAAAAAATAAAATTAAAATAAAAACATAAAATAAAAAAAAAAACTCACAATACTTTTATTCAATGTTTGTGGACAATATGAAGATGAAAATAACAATGGAAGCAATCCTTCCCCAGGAACAGCAACCAACAGTAGCAAGAAGGAAAAGCAACAAAAAAATAAAAGAAAAAAACCTAAACTAAAATGTGCTGGATGGGGGTTGCTGCAGGACATGGGGCAGCTGCCCCGTTTTGGGCCTCCCTCTCTCCTCTCTCTCCTTCCTGCATAATGAAACACTCTATAAATAAGAATAGTTAACCTAATTTCTAAATAGAAAACTCTTCTAAATTTTAGGTAACTATTAAATAATAAATTATAAGAGATTTAAAATTTCTAAAATTCTTATTCCCAAATATTTAAGAAAATCTAAATATTTACAAATGTTCCATGCTTCCAAATTTGTCCTCATTTTTCTTTTCTTTTTCTTCATGTCTCCTTCATCATTCCTGTTATATAAATTACCACAAAACACAATAATTAGTGTAATATTTATTTAAAAATAAAACAAAATCAATTGTAAATATTATATCAATTTATGCCCTATCAAATTCCTCCGCACTTAGATGATACTTGTCCTCAAACATTCCTAACTCAAAAAATTAAAACTACTGAAATCAACATATTTTTCTTTCGAACTACTAAACCAACATATGTCATGTGAGTCAAACTAGAAAAATAATCAAAATAACAAGTATTTCACAGTGTTTTGTACGAGAACAACTATTACAAATCCCAACAATTTCTAATGAAATCAAAACTATAAGATTTAACGTCCTCACCAAATGTTCACTCAAATTCACTCAAAATAGGGTGAAGAATATATCAATAACACTTAGATCAACACATTAGAATTGGCATTATCATATGCTTGCAAATATATCAAATCTCCACCACTTATAAATTTGACTTTCATGCATCAATCTAAAGGTCTTTCATTTGGTTGTAATGGAGTTAGGGTTAAGAGTAGAATAAAAGGTTATATAAAGGGTTTAAAATGTACCAAGGAAAATATGCAATTAATTATACAATTTTTCTCTGCGATAATATATTTGCCCCTCACAAATAGCACGTCAAAAATACATGATCTCACTATCCACACGTGCTCAACATAACCAATAGTCAAGAGAACATAAAAATGTCAGACTTTTTCGATCAATAACTGAAATGAAAAGATGCAGCACTTTTTTTTTGCTCTTTTTCTCTTCTTTTTTTTTCTCTTTTTTTTTCGCTGCTTTTTTTTGTTCTCTTTTTTCTTTTTCATGAGAGCTTCTTAGCATAAAACATGAACAAAATTAAACTTTTTCTTTCTTTTTTTCATAAGTAGCAAATATTATCATCAAAACTCTAATTAATACATATCTCATTAGGCAATCATATAACTAATATGATACAATTAACTACATATATTCTTGGTATAAGATGGTTGAAACGCAAGCCAAAATAGGGTTAAGGTATTGTATTGAAAGGTTTTGAAAAAAGAAATGGTCTCAAGCTCAAATTAGTTCACTAAAGGGATTATAAATCAAGGTAGGGATTTTTACGAAAACAAAAATGGAGTAAAACCTAGGTGCCTTTATCATTTCAATACATGAAACCCTAAATATGATCTCGAAATACATAACATTGTAAGTTCTAGAATGTTCAATCCAAGTGCGATAATCGCTCAAGAAGAAAAGAAATTCCGAACTCAAAAAATGAATTTGCTCGCTTTAGGCTCAAAACCTCACTTTTAAATAGGGTTTGTGTCGAATCTCACATATTTATTACTCGAAGAAAACTATTAAAGATATAAATAGTTGTTACAAGTACTAAAACCATATATACGAGTTATTTTTCATAAATTTCTAGCCAACTAAATAACACATATCAATTTAGAAAGTTTGATATTTTTTTTTTAATTTTTCTCTTTTTCTGTCTTTTTTTTATTAAATAAAATGAAACAAAACTAAACCTATTGTAGAAAAATAAACAAACTAACAAAAACAAAATATAAAATATCCCCCACACCTAAATCATACATTGTCCCCAATGTATGCTAAATGAGAGAGAAGAAAAAAATAAAAATAAATAACTATCATATCAAATAAAAGCAAAAATAAAAAGATAAAGTGAGAACAAAACTTCCCTAGGGTGGAGTGGTGAATAGAGGATCAAATTCAACAAATTTTGAAGAAAAAGGTTTGGTGGCAGCAATGGACCCCTTCTTAGGGCGTGAGTACGTCCTAACTTATGTGTAATTCTGGTCACTTAAGAACATTGGTAAAACTGGACAGCATTGAAGGCTTGTTAAGGCATGGGCACGCCTTAATGGTAGAACATTTCTAGTCACCAAATTTTTCAGCATTTATTACCTAAAAAAAATCAAACTTAAACGTAAATCAAACTAAATAAATATGAAATAAAAAAACATAAAAGAAAATATTTGGTTGCCTCCCAACAAGCACATTTGTTTAATATCTTTGGCTCAACATTATCTCCTCATTTCAACCTCGTTTAAATACTGGTCCGATCCATATAGATTTCGACATACCTGGCATGAATTTCAATTTTGAATTGAAGTGAATGATTTTATGACCTACCAATGATTTTTTCCAATGTGAGAGTTTGTCATCAAGAAATTTATCTCATTGTGTAACCTTGTTTGTCACATTTTCCTTAAAAACAAAATTTAATTTATCTTGCACCAAATTATCATGAACAATGAATTCCACAATGCCATTAAAATCATTTGGACACTTCATAACATCAATAATATTAAAAGTATCAATTTTACTATAAAACTCAAGAGTTAGAGTACCTAAATCCACATCAATTTTTGTCTTGACTTTTTTTATGAATGGTTTTGGCACTTGATTTATTGTTTTTAAAAAATGAATGTTGGATCCTTCTTTTGGAGAAGTTTCCAAAATTTCTTTCTTTTCCTCTTTTTTTGGTTGTGCCAATCTGCTAGGAAAATATGGTAAAATCAAAATTTTTATTTTAAAAGTATTGGCCATGTTATTTACCTCCTCGGTGAATTCATTCACTGTTGATGATTTCTCTATTTGCTCGATTTTCATATCTTCTTCGACTCTTGATGAATTATTTTGCACTTCTTTTAATGATTCTTCCAATCGACTCATGGTCGCTATCAATTGTAACACTTGATTTTCTAAATTTTGGATGCTGGTTCTTGTCTCCTGTTGAAATCTCAAATTGATGTTAGCCAAACTTTTAACAATCTCTTCTAAAGATGTATCTTGGTTCGAAAAAGTTTGTTGAGATTGAAATTGAGGTTGAACTTGTGGTTATTGTAATTCTTATTGTCAATTTCCATAATTGAAATATGGTTCATTATACCATCCTTGATTATAGATGTTCGAATATGGATTACCATAAAGAATGAGACACTTATCGATTGGATGATTCATCTCTAAACAAATTCCACAAATTTGTACCAGCAGCATTTCTCCTACAATAAAATTACGCATAAGAAAAATTAGTTTTTTCAATTCTTGGCGAAAGGAAAAATCACTTACCTCATTGTCCCTCTTTGGAGCATCTTGTCATATTCCAAATCGTTGGGAAGTCCCAATATTAGAAAAATCACTGCAAAAAGTATGTTTATTAAAATCAAGAAATAACAACTCCCTTAAAGTTTTTTGACCAGCCATGTTTGAGTGTTTAAAAATCCTTCTCTTCTATATCACCGTCAAATCTCAATACATTCACTGCAAAAGTTAGTTCCTAAAAATAAAAAGAAAACAAAACTTAAAAGAAATAAATCACTTAATACCATTTCCCGGCAATGACGCCAAAATTTGGTGTGCCATCAAACAACCAAAAATAAAATACCTACTTCACAAAATACTAATATAAAGTGAATAGGGTCATCTCTTCAGGGAACGGTGGATTTACTTCTTTTAAGGAAAATAAAATAAAAATATAGGGGGTTTGAATTTAACTAAACTAATGGATTAAAGAAAATAAATATTTGAATAAATGAATAACTTAAAATAAAAAGAATAAAAATTAATGGGAAATCAATTTTCAAGCCAAATGAATTATTTCCACCTTGATGTACTTGATTGATTATCGATGCAAAAATTACTCAACACATGTAAATAAATTGGTTATAGTTGTTAAGTACCACAAAATAACCAATCTCTCCTTACTTTCTCGGTAATCAAGGTACCACCATTAATTACTTCTCTAATCGAAAGACAACCCAAAAGACCCTCATTGGATTTAGTGTTTCGACAGCTTTATGATCTAGAGAGACCCAATTATAATTAACAAACTCACAATGGGTTCATTTAAATTAGATTATTTAATCTCTTGGTATGAGTTAAATTACTTGCGAGGCCATAAAACTATACCAATTATCACTTCATTAAAAACAAACAAACATTGTCGTTTTTAATTGACTATAGATTATTCAAAGGTTATCAAATATATGCCTCTATTCAATAAATTTTAAACAATCATGAATATTAGGGCACGGAGATTAAATGAATACTTACAAAATATTGAGCCAATAACCTCATTTAGATCTTACAATCATTTTCCATCAAGGTTTCAATAACCCTTCTACTAGAAAATAAAATTAAAATGAAAACATAAAATAATAAAAAAAGAAAACTCACAATACTTTTATTCAATGTTTGTGAACAATATGAAGATGAAAATAACAATGGAAGAAATCCTTCCCCAGGAACAGCAGCAGGAAGGAAAAGCAACAAAAAAAGAAAAGAAAAAAACCTAAACTAAAATGTGCTAGATGGGGGGTGCTGCAGGACATGGAGCAGCTGCCCCTTTTCAGGCCTCTTTCTCTTCTCTCTCTCCTTCTTATACAATGAAGCACTCTATAAATAGGAGTAGTTAACCTAATTTTTAAAGAGAAAACTCTTCTAAATTTTAGGTAACTACTAAATAATAAATTACAAGAGATTTGAAATTTTCAAAATTCTTATTCCCAAATATTTAGGAAAATTTAAAGATTTGCAAATCTTCCATGCTTCCAAATTTGTCCTCATTTTTCCTTTCTTTTTCTTCATGTCTCCTCCATCATTCCTATTATATAAATTATCACAAAACACAATAATTAGTGTAATATTTATTCAAAAATAAAACAAAATCAATTATAAATATTACATCAATTTATGTCCTATCAGGACCATACCAGGTTGCATATTTTGTTATCCTTGTACAAGACCATAATCTCGTCCACGTCATTGTTATTGCGATCTCGATCGCGACCATGGTTTCTACTGGGTTGGTGATGGTAATTTTGACATCCACCACAATAAGAATGAGGGAATGAAAAATTATGTGGTGGTGTGAGAGTGTGGAGAACAATGGGAGAAGTATGAGGAAAAGGATCATTGGTGGTGGATAGACGAGTTTCTTCGATGAGAAGCATGGAACGAGTTTTAATAAATAATGGCAATGGCTCTTGGTACTTGATGATATTACCAAGGGTGCCATATAATTCATTCAGGCCATGTAGGAGTTGAAAGATAAGGGTGTGGTTATCAATGTTTGCCAACAAATCGACAAGGTATTTGACATGTTGGTAGTATTATGTGATATTAGATATTCCCTTATAAATGGTCCTAAATTGTTCGGTTAACTACAAAACTCTAATACTAAGATTGTCTTTAAATAATGATTTGATGTGAAACCAGAGTTCAAAGACAGTACTAGTCCTATTTGGTTCTATGATTATATTTGTCATGCCCCGACCCGTAGGTTTTGGGACGCAACAACCGATGCGCTTACTTGAAACACGTGTGAGTTCCACCTTGTGTTCCAACATACCACAAGACTTTCAAAATATCCAATAAAACTATAGGCCATCCCGACCACTAAAATCATCAATCCACAAAATAAAGTCTCTCATTCAAGGAATAGAGATCAAAATCAATGAAAACAATTTCCAAGTAAGCGTAAAAAAAAAAAAAAAAGAAATAGAGATTCCCAAGCATGTACATATACAGTCCAAACCAAAATCAAATATAGGTTTAAATAAGTTTCCAAATAAATTGTATACAAAATGTTCTCCTTGGGTCCATCTATCGATACCTCACAGATCAGAACAAAATCTATACCTAAAGAAATCTCTAAAAGAGTTCTCCTCAAAGTACTAAACAACCACAAGTCTCGGTTAGACTTTCTCTATAAAGGTGAAGAAGGAGAAGTGAGTATATATTATATTCAGTGAGTGTATAATATGTTATGAGAATAAATTGGTGATGATTGTAGATATGTTAAACATTTAACTCAAAATTCATATCATCGTATCCGTTGAAAACAAGGGTTCATAAACAAATATCAAGTTGTCCAATTAAGGTTCAATAAATCATAGAGAACAATTATATGCATCCAATCATATTCCTGTATTTTTCCAAAGTCATGAGGTTGCCAAAAATTATAGCTCTTGATAATAGTCTATCGCGACTAAGGGCGGAACCACCAAGGGTTTTCAAACTCGTTTTAATTCACAAAATACCCCCAACAATGATGTTAGCTCAGGCCTCCCTTAGGGTGCTACTAGGTTAGTCTGAAGAAAGGATTTCGGAGGCACCTCTCGAGCGCAGCTACCTCATCAGTCAAATAAACACCCAACCACGTCGCCCCATTAGGCTCCGCATTATAGAGAGAATGATTATAGTCATTAATTATACATACAGTACCATTTTACAACTATCGTAGCATATATCAAAACGTGTCAACAATTATTCGAACACTTTTCAAGTCATGAGTCAATGTCAACGTGTTCAACGTAGGTCAACGAATATGGCACATTAATTTTAATATAACAAATGGATGCATATTTCATTCTAAGGGACATTCCATAATCATAAAGTGATTTGAAAACCAATTTCAAAAACATTTATAAAATTAATACAAATCATTTTCTCACTTAAAACCATAAGTATGTATCCACTCACTTCTTTGGGAGAGTGAACATTCCCAATTCACAATCAAATCCAATGTTAATCATTTCTCGAGTTTCTATTGATTTATCCTAAGGCAATAAATATGAATTCAATATTAAATCATGTTCATTACTAGGGTTCATGAGTTTTTCCCCAATATAGCAAAAATCCTAATTTCTCAAATCCATTAATCTATGTTTTCACTTCATTAACTACATGCTATTTGCAACTGTATACCATTTATATTCATAATTTTTCCCAATTCTCATCATTTACAAACTCTAGAGTTATAATCTCCAAACTAAATTTCTCAAATCCTAACAACAAATTTCAATCTAGTAATAAGAAAACTAAATCTAAGTTTAGGAGGAATAAATTATCTTAATTTCGTTGTTGATTCGAGTCTTGGATATGGAGTCACAAAAAACCCTAAATTTTCCTCCTTTGGAAACCCTAGGTTTTCTCCAACTTATCTCGAACTAAGGGTTTGATTAAGGGTTTATAATCTTTTATGGAGTGGGTTTGGAAGAATGTGGTTGATTTCAAGAGAGAGATTGAGAGAAAGATAGGCAAGAGAGAGAGAGAGAGAGCGAGAGAGATGAGAATCAAGTGAGAAGAGAAAATCAATTCGATGCTGCTAGGGAGAGAAATGAGAATTGAAAGCTTGTTTAAGCCTTTTTAATAGTAGGTGGTGAAATTCCAATCTTGTCCCTCATTTAATTTAAGTTTCACTCAAGTTTCGTTGTCCCTTTTTGTCATTTCACAACCTTTCTTACTCACGAGTCGACTCGCACACAATTCAAGTCAACTTATGTGTCTAATCTCTTTCAGAGTCGAGTCAATTTGTTGTCTTACAAGTTTACTTGATCTTTGTTTATCATGGCCTCAAGTTGATTCGAATATGGCTCAAGTCAACCCAAATTCCTTCTTGTGTAACCCTCAAGTAGACTCACGTTTTAGTAAGTTAACTTACTTAATTTGCAGACATGTTTTCTTAGACTTGTATCTGGCGAGTTGACTCGTGCTAGAGGCAAGTAAACTTATAGACACATAGTTTGGAAGTATAAGTTGACTTGCTAATATGCAGGGGTAAGAATTCTAAAACCTAATCTCCTCAAGACAACTTGACACTTGCTCAGGTCGACTTGGTGAAATCTATACTTAACCAAAATTCAATTCTTAAACTCTAAGTCGACTTGTCATTATTTATTTAACCCCAAATTATTATCAAAATCTATTTTTCTCTCAATGAAACTTTATAAGATCTTTATTAATAAATTAAAATCAATTACAACTAGTTTCTCCCGGTATATTTCACAAAAAAAACCTTAAAAATTTAATAAAAATTTTCAAACACCAAATTTTTAGTTTTACAACACTTAACCCCTAAAAAAATTTCATTCTCGAAATTTAAAAGAAAATTTATACATCAAACATGTAAGGGTGTTGTTTTGCATTGACTCCTCGATCTCCCAAATTTCTTCTTCTACTTGGTTGCTTCTCCATAACACCTTAACCATGGGGATTTGCTTACTCCTCAATCACTTGAGTTATCATCAAGAATTTTCATTGGTTGTATCTTGAAACTCTAGTCCGGATTCAATTCTATGAGATAAGCTTCTAATACATGTGAAAGATCCAATAATATTTCTTTAACATAAAGACAAGGAATACATCATGGATTTTCTTCAAATCTAAGAGCAATTCTAGCCAATATACCACTTTTCCTCTCCTCTCGAGGATCTTGAAATGGTCAATGTACCTAGAATTCAATTTACCTCATTTTCGAAACTAGATCATACCTTTTCAAGGTGATATTTTCAAGAAAACCATGTCTCCTAACTCGAATTCCAAAGGTTTTCTTCTTTTGTCAATGTAACTCTTTTATCTATCTTGAGCCGCCTTCATTTTTGCCTGAATTATCTTCACTTTTTCTATGGTTGTTTCGATTAATTCAATCTCCACAATCTTTCTCTCTCCTATTTCATCCCAATACAGCGGAGTCTGGTACTTTCTTTCGTACAGAGTTTTATAGTTTGACATTCCAATACTAGCTTGGTAGTTATTGTTTTATGCTAATTCGATTAATGGGAAGTACCTATTTGAACTCCCTTGGAAGTCCATCACACATTCCCTAAGTATGTCTTCTTATGTCTGAATCATGCGCTTGAATTGTCCATCCGTCGGTGGATGAAAACTAGTGTTGAACTTCAATTTAGTCACTAAGAACTCTTGTAGTTTTGACCAAAATTGGGATGTGAATCGGGGATCACGGTCTCATACAATTGACATTGGAACCCTATGGAGTCAACAATCTCATTTATATAGAGTTTTGTCAATCTTTCTAAAGGACAAGAATTTTGGATAGGCAAGAAATGAGCTAATTTAGTAAGCCGATTTACTATCATCCATATAGCATCATGTGGGTTAGGAGTGCGTGGCAATCTCACCACAAAATCCATGGTGATATGCTCCCATTTCCACTCAGGTACAGACAATGGTTGTAGGGTTCTGACCAGCTTTTGATATTTGGCCTTGATTTGTTAGCACACAAGGTATCTAGCCACAAATTCAGCTATTTCTCACTTCAGTCCAAACCATCAATAAATTTTCTTGATGGTTCGGTATATCTTAGTACTCCTGAGATGCATTGCATGAGCCGAGGTGTGTGTCTCTTCAAGTATCGCTCTTCGAAGTTCATCATTCTTGGGAACATAAATTCATTTCTCATACATAACCATACAATCATTTCGGATTCTGAACTCATCACTTTCACCCTTGTGGACTTTTTCCTTTACCTCTTTCAACTCTTCAACGGTAGCTTGAAACTCTTGGATGCGATCCATTAAGGTTGGTCGCACTTCATATTTGGCTAAAAGTATACCACGCACATCATTGGACAACCTGACTCCAAGTGCATGGAGTCCTATCAAATTGAGAGGTAAGAACTCCCATGAGATGTTGAAACAAAAGACTTGCAACTCAATGCATCCGCGATTACATTTGCTTTCCTGGGGTGGTAGTCTATTACTAGATCATAATCTTTGATCAACTTTAACCACCTTCGTTGCCTTACATTGAGTTCTTTCTGAGTGAGTAAATATTTGAGGTTTTTATGGTCGGTGAAGACTTGGCATGTCACCCCATACAAGTAATACCATCAAATCTTCAAAATGAAGACAATCGCGATAACTTTATGTCATGTATGGGGTAGTTCAAATCATGTTTCTTCAATTGGCGAGATGCATATGCAATCACCCTATATCCTCGTATCAAAACACAACTTAACCCTTACTTGCTAGTATCACTAACACCACATAGTCGCCACCGCTAATAGGGAGGACAACGATAGGTGGGGATGTGAATCTCTTTTCGAGTTCTTGAAAACTCACTTCATATTTATTACTCTAGTCAAATTTAACTCCTTCCAAGTCAAGTTGGACAATGGGGCTGCAATTTTGAAAAATCTCTCGAAAAATCTCTAGTAATACTCAACTAATCCGAGAAAACTTCTCATCTAAGTGACATTCTTGGATTATTCCCATTTCAAAATTACCTCAACCTTTTTGGGATCTACAAATATACCATCTTTGTATACAGTGTGCCCTAAAAAGTCAATCTCTCTTACTTAAAACTCACACTTGGAGAACTTGACGTACAGCTGCTTTGCCCAAAGATTCTATAGTACAATCCAAAGATATTTGGAGTGCTCCTCATCATTCTTAGAATATGCTAAGATATCATCAATAAAAACTATAACAAATTTGTTAAGGTAGGAGTGAAAGACTCGATTCATCAAGTCCATGAATGTCACAAGAGTATTTGTCAACTCAAAGGGTATTACCATAAATTTGTAGTGGCTATACTGTATTCTAAATACGATCTTATGGATATCATCCTCCTTGATTCTCAACTGATGATATCTTGATCTCAGATCTATCTTTGAAAACACTAAAACCCCTTGAAGTTGATTGAAGAGATCATTGATTCTTGAAAGAGAATACTTGTTCTTGATTATGATTTCATTGAGTTGCCAGTAGTTTATGTACAACCGAAGAGTCCCATCTTTTTTTTACAACAAACGGGACTAGGGCACCCCATGGTGACGTACTTGACTAGATGAACCCTTTCTCTACTAATTCTTGAAATTGCACCTTTAGTTCCTTAGTGTCATTCTATAAGAAGGAATTGAGATTGGAGCGGTGTCGGGAACCAGATCAATAGCGAAATTAAATTCTCAGACTGGAGGTAACCCAAGCAACTTTTTCCAAAAAGACATCTAGAAACTCCTTCATCAATGGAACATTATTCAAGTTCAGACTCTCCACTATGGTGTCGATGATATGTGCTAAGTAGGCCTCATACCCCTTATGCACCAATCTTCGTGCTTCTATTCTAAGATTACATAACTTGGCAACATTCGTCATTCACCGGTGAACACTAATGTCGATCATCCTAATCTTCGAAACTCTACCTCCTTGGTAAAACAATCCACAAACACTTAGCGGTGGTGTAGTTAATCCATATCCAAAATGGCATCAAAGTCCACCATATCTAACGAAATCAGATTCACCTCGAGAACTACTTTGCCTCCCTTTACTTCACAACCACCGTACATAGTATTTCTAACCACTTGCTCTTCCAAGAAAGTGATAATTAACAAATCCTTTTCAAGTAAAGTCAATGACCTAGCAAATTGTTTAGCGAACCTTGCACTCACAAACGAGTTATTTGAACCCGCATCAATATGCACACGGGCATCGACCCAAACATGTTGATCGTACCTAATTGTACAACACTATCAACAATTGGCTTAATTATTTAAAGTTTCAAAATCCAGAATAATTGTTGAAGTTAAACACCGTGCATGCAAGTCGAATTGTACCCTGAGATGAGTTGACCTATCTTAGCTAAGGGAGAGGATAAGTTGACTTAAGAAGAGAGCAAGTCAAATTAGGAAGTTTATTTAGGAGACTATGAGTTGACTTGGGAACAAAACAAGTCGATTCAAACAAAGTAACTCTCAGAAACCAAACTATGCAGGATTAGAAGTCGACCTGGAGCATCATGCTCTCAGAAACACAGGTCTATAACATAACTAAGTGGACTTGACTATGATACAAGTCGACCTGACCTAAAGGCAAATAACCACACAAGTTGACTCAGCCATTAGCCCAGTCAACCTGAGAAATCAAGGTCACAGAGATCAGTGTCTATGAAATAAGTGAGTCAACCCATGAACAAACAAGTAGACTTATCACTTACGTCGACTTAAGAACTTAACAAGTCGACTTGTGTATTGCTAAATTCAATAGTAAGTCAACTTAGCACTTTGACAAGTCGACCGCATGAGAGTAATTTGTCAAAAAAGGAAGCATTTGTCAGTATTTTTCACAAAGATTATTGAAAATTCAATAAAAAAATT
This sequence comes from Dillenia turbinata, assembly GCA_037126225.1. Classification (NCBI taxonomy): domain Eukaryota; kingdom Viridiplantae; phylum Streptophyta; class Magnoliopsida; order Dilleniales; family Dilleniaceae; genus Dillenia; species Dillenia turbinata. The sequence continues at coordinate 10,458,849 of JBAMMX010000009.1, forward strand.
TTAATACTGAATTTTCGATATTACAATATTGAAGACATCATCAGTAATAGTTTGATAGATCCAAGATGAGACAACTACATCAGGTTAAGTCTATTGAGTATCATGGGCATCATTAGATTTATTGTGCCATCAAGATAACCCATGATACGAACACTTTTGGCATTTGATGTGTGCAATGCTGGCTAGTTATTGTATTTGGATTTATTGAAATCAAGAGTGGTGGGGAGATGTGCTTTAATATTGCTAACTCCGTACACATGGTAGGTAAAAAGAGGAGAGGGTACATTGATGTTGTTTGGTGCCATGAAGGAGAAGGCCTAAAGTCAAATAGATAAAAGGGAGACTGTATGGTGATTTTAGCTATAGCGATGGTTTTTTGTGTATTTTTTTGTTAAAAAAAAAAAAAGCAAAACAAAACAAAACAAAAAACAAAAAACAAAACAACATTCTTCAAATGGTCAATGCTTTTTTTGTCTAGGCTTCAAACGACGATCTGAGTGATCTAGGGTTTCGACAGACAAAGGTAAACTCAACGAAAATTGGTGATTTTCAGTGACAATGAGTGATGTTGATTCAAGGCAATGAACACTGGATCAATTGGCAATGATTCGACTGAGACAAATCATGTTGAAGATGGATCGGGGATCTTGAATGAGGAAGGCGATTGCAGAAATTTGAGATGTGATGAGAATGACTTAGTTCGATAGCTATTATGATTAAAATCGATGGTGATAGCCACGATTGAGGTCAACTAGATGCGGAGTCGACACGTGGAATCATAGATTTTTTTTTTTTTTTGGAGAATGATGTTGTGAAAGATTTGAGAAAGCTTGTAGAGATTTGACTATGATGTTGTCTGAAGGAATTAGAGAGAAAGGTGTTTGTCAAAAAGAAAAAATTGGAGAATGGGTTACTTACAAGAAATAAACTAGACTCAAGTTATTTTTGAATCCCAAAAAATTAACTATATCCATTATAACGCATAGGATCGTTACAAGAGGCAAGTGCAGAGTATACTGGAGTTAGCTGTAATATTGAAAATTCGGTGTTAGAAAACTTTTTATTTAATTCCTTAAAAAATATGGGAAAAAATTGCATTGTAATTGATTTTCAGGCTATGAGTATAATATTTGAAAATTTAAAATATGAAATTTCATTTTTTGCAATTTTTATGCCTTCATGTGAGAGGAATGAGGAATTGAATCAATTTATGTTAAAAAAAAAAAAAAAAAAAGTGGAAATCGACTTAGGACAGTTGTGAGTCAATTTCCTTAGAGTGCAAAAGGGATTCTCTAAGGCATGAAGGTGAGAAATTGATTTACAAAAGAGGGGAAATCAACTTAGTGGATAAATGGAAAGAGGTTGGGTAAAAGGGAAGTCGATTCGCATGAGGAAATTGAAGGAGCCAAATCGATTTGCCAAGGGACAAATCGATTTGGTTGAGTGCAGAATATGGTTTCTAAGCAATAAGTGTGGCAAGTTGATTTGTAACCATTGCAAATTGATTTGCCTAGTGAATTTTAGCTTGACAAATCGATTTGTCTAGCTTTTTAGAAGGGTTTCTGAGACTTGTCACAAACAAATCAACTCATGCCTTGCACAAATCGATTCATTTTGAAATGGTGAGTCGATTCACCATACTACAAATCGATTTGTTTAGCGTTGCAGAAGGCATATATGAGACATGGTATTCACAAGTCAATTTGTGCATTGAACAAGCCGATTCGGTTTGCATTTTTTAAGTCGATTTGCTTGTATTGCAAATCAACTTGCCCCCTTCACACTCACACACATGAACCGACTTGAGAAGCCGTGGTTCGGCCCAAAAAAAGGGGAAAGGGGGGGAAGGGCCAAAAAGGGCCCCCAAAAAAAAATAAAACTTAAAATATAGGAAGAACAAAAGGGTAATTTCATATTTTCACTATTAAAAACTTGAATTAAGCCCCAAATTCATTTTCTCAATGTCTCAACCCTTCATCTTTCTCTCTCACTCTCATCCTCCATCCCCCACTCTCTGCATTCTCACTATCACTCTCCCTCACTTTTAATTTCTCTCTCCAAAAGTCAAATTTACCTTCATTAAACCACTCCATTAACCTTCCAAATCCTCAAATAAACTTGTGATGGAAGTGATTTTAGGGAAAAGTCTAGGGTTTGATCCAAAAGGGGGAAGAACCTAGGGTTTTTGTAACTCAACAATTGAGGCTTCAATCAACTATCAAATTGAGGTAATTTCTTTCTCTTAAACTTGGATTTAAGTTCCTTATTAGGAGATGAAATTTTATTGTTGAGATTTTAGAGATTGGATTGAGAATTTGAACCTAGCGTTTGTGAAATCCTATGGATTTGGAAATGTGAATATGAATATTTTATTGATGCAAATGGTATGTGATTAAGGAACTTAGAAACGCATATCGATGAATTTGGAAAAACTTAGGGTTTTCATAAAAAATTGAAGTGGTTTTAAATAGAAATGGGTATTGATTGTTATAGGTCAAGGCAATTGGAGCCAAAAAAGGAACTAGACATCGAGTTGATTTTGAATTGGGAGTAATTACCCTCCCAAGAGATAAGTGGATGGTTCGTTATGCCGTAAATAGGCAAAAATTGTCTTAAATTCTTTTGTAAATAATTTTGAATGATTTTATACACTTTGTATAAATTTTTGTAATTATGGGATGTCCAAAAAGAGAATTTGAATTACATATACATCCATTATATTGATAAATGAATATGTATCATATGTTGTTGGATATTTGATTCATGAATATTATGGTATGGTTTGGTAACATGTTGTTAAAATTATAGCACATGGAATGTGATTTGGATATTTGTGAAAGAATGGTGCATGTGGTAAATGACTATAATCATTTCCTCCACAGACCGACTCGACAGGATGGCGTGGTTGGGTTTATTTGCGAGGGAGGTAGACATGGTCTTTCCTCTACCATGTGGTACTATATCTGGTTACATTCCGGTGAGATACAAGTCAATGCCAAAGAAGGGGGATGTAGTGTTGTGAAACGAATGGATTGAAAACCTCTTAGCGGGCTTCCACCGAGATTCGGTCAAATCTTGGGCGGAAGTAATTTTTTAGGGAGATCCCATGATCTTTGAACTATTTGAAAGTATGCATACATTTCTTTTAAATTACTGTGATTGCTGGAACCATTTTATATTCAATGAATCGTTTGTGACCATATGCTTTGACTCCCCCACACTCACCCTGCATTTATTGTCATAATTATGCTATTGCACTTCATTCACCGAGTATTATCATACTCACCTCTCTTTTATCATTTTTCAGAGAAAACTTAAGTGTTGGAGATTTAACTATCTTTAGTGCCGAAATTCCGCCAAGTCTTAGTTTTGTGAAACTTCTCATTACGATATCAATCCTTTTCTAGTTATGACTTTTGAGGAGATTAGATAGACCCATAAGGAGGTATTCTTTTGAATTATAATTAAAACCTCATTTTGTTAGCCTATTAGGGATTTTAGACTTCTAATTATACTTAAACCTTTTACTTTCCTTTCATTTTGTTTACTTTCGAACTTATGAAAAGTTTTTGTGTGATTTTGAATGGTCGGGTTGACCAATTGAATGTTTTAAGACAAGAACGGACTGAGATAGTCCTTTGAATGTTGTTGAAATGTTTTTGAAAAAAGTTGAATGAATGGCTTGCGCTATTCCTGTAAATTAGGAGATCAAACCTGTATGTCGAGATGATGCGGCGGTTGTAACGTACTCGACTCGAGGGTTGGAACGTGACATTAGCAAAATTTCTTGGTGGTGGGAGACGAAGAGAGGGAGACTAGGATTTTTAATATGACTTTAATACCATATTAAAAGAGAACTTATTGAGAGAATGATTTGTCCTACATATGAATAATTGTATTCCACTATTTATCGAGCGTACGTATAGACAATATATGATATGATGGACATTAAATTAAATGTAAGACAGAATAAAAGGCTAAATAAACAAATATTTATTTGGAGCTAAATGTTAGGGTCAAAGATTCTATCATCGAGAATTTGATTAAGAAAATTTAGTATTCTTGTCACTAAGCTAACAAAACATTGATATTGATTCTTTTATTATAGCTCACACAAATTGACCAAAAATATCTCAAAATATGAGTCATCATTACTTCTAATTAGACAAAACTAAAGTGCTAAAATTCTCTCAAAAAAGTTTGAATTTATTTTGCAAATATATTTAAATTTTATCTCTAATATATTTTTCGTTACTTCAACTGAGCTGCCTATTCAGTTCTATGTTCTATAATTTAACTTTTTCTCCATGGATTTCTACAATGAGAATGATAATGAATTCTTCTTTGCACAAATTGTGCGTAGTTGAGGATTTGAGTGTATTAAGTCTCAACATTTCAAGCAATTAATTTTATAAAATAAAAAATTAAGGATTTGAGTGTATTAAGTCTCAACATTTCAAGCAATTAATTTTATAAAATAAAAAATTAAGTCCTTTAATATCGTATACAAATTAGAACTAGAAACCATTTCATCTAAACAGGCATAATTAGTTATTTAATAAATCAATAGTTGCAAGCTTTAATTTTGATAGCACAGCAAGAGAATATGATTGGTATGCATACTTAAATGTGGCATAGCTGGTGGATTTCTCAGTCATAAAATGCAAGTTTATTATACTAGAAGTATATGAAAGATGAACACAAAATTCTTTCGCAGTAGACTCTCTAGCTTTGGTCCTTCTTCTTCACCTGTACTTTTCTATGGCACTATTATTGGGTCCTAATGTGATGAAAAAAAAAATAAAAAAATAATAATAATCCAAAATGCACTCTAGTGCAGCTTGTTGAGAGAAGGTTGTAAAGCTAAGAAAACCTCGTGCCACCCTTCTTGTGTAGGGTGAACATCGTCCCAAAAGAAGGCTGACATTGGATGCTTACACATTGCAAACTTCTTCACGCCATTCTCATCCACATCCCCACATGAGTATCCTTCAGCCACCCCCACACAACACGGCTTTAGAGGATCACCAAACTTTACAGTTCCTGCCCAAGAAAGTGCATATGCTCATCCTCAGTTAAAAGATCCCAAAATGATGAAATGTGTGGGCCTATGGCTGACACGGGATATAGTGACACGGTAAAGATCATAAAACATAGAACAAGAGTGTAATAATATAAATGCTAATACTTTAAGATTATAAAATCAAAATTAATGTTAAATATGCACACAATTGAGTGATATATGGCATTTCCAAGCTTCATCGGGGCGAGGCAAAATATTTAAAAGACAAAGTGAAAAGTCCTGACCTGTATGATTGTTCTGCTTTTTCATGGCAGACAAGAATGCGTAGTTGAGATCAATTATTCTGAAAGCAGATTGGTGGGTCGCATTGTTCAAGTCTCTCACTACTTGCTGCAACAACTGGTTGTGGAAAGTCGTGGCTGAGTTCTCAATTTGGCTGCATTTTTTGTACAAAAATTTGGCAGCTATTCTGGGTAAACATCCGAGGGGCTCAATTGATGTCACAAGTATCTTTCGGACACCCAAATTGTGGATCCGTTTGAGGTTTACTGAGATCTGGTTGATGACTGATCTGGTGAAGTCTTGCAGTGGCTAAATTTTGGGGGGGGGGGGAGGAGTACATGGATGATATTAGAAGAGAATCATGGGTTATATACATTGGCATTTCTAACATTGGTGGCAAGTGCTATAGTAGCAAATGTTTTGGGGGGTGGGGGGGGGCGAGAGAGAGAGAGAGGGAGTGAGAGAGAGATTCAAATAAAGAAACTCAATATTAGAGTAGCAAAACCTTTCTTCAGGGCATTGGCCCTTATCTGAACACCACATGACACCTCCCTTTAGGCTCTATCGGGCAACAACTAGGGGATTAAGTGCCCGTTTGGGTTTTTTTGAGTTTCTCTTCTCCTTATAAGAAGAAGCAAAAAGTAATAGTTTTTAAAATTAAGTTAAAAGTTGTTTGGTAAATTTATTTTAAAAACAAACTTATTTTATAACTTTTAAATAAATATAAAAATTAAAAGTAAAAAATTAAAATTAAAAAATAAAAATTAAAGAAAAAAATAGGATATAAGGGTAAATAAATTTATAATATAAATATATTTGAAATTTTATATTCCTTAAGTGAGGATATAAGTGGAATAAAAAAAAATAATAAGTTAGATTTAAAAAATAAGGAGAAGCAAAAGCTCCTCCCAAGAGTTTTTACTTAAAAACTATTTTTTAAATTTTTATTCATAAAAAAAACTCTTCTTTTTTTAAGAGATTTTAAAAAAATTTGTTTGATGAGTTTTCTCCTCAAAAAAAGAAAAGAAGTCAAAAAAAAGATTTACCAATCAGACTCTAAATTGTTTTTGTTCAGCAAAAAACTAGATAAATAGTGTAAAAATAATAATAATAAAAAGAATAAGTAGAACAACAACAACAACAATAATAACAATCAGAGTTGGAAGTGTTTCTAATACTCTAATGGGTCATGCTCAGGTGGGTACACATCCTTGCATGGATTCTGCCACTTTTAGTTTATCGTTTTTAAATAATGTGACAAGTCGTACATAAGTATATTCTCAAATTAAGATAATATGTTTTATCTTTGAAAACATAAATATTATAAGACGCATGCTCCAAAGATATCATGAATCTTATTTTTCCTTACATAAGTGTCACCAAAGGGTCGACAAATCATCCCTAACGTGCACAAAAAGGAAACACAGGGCCCCATTTATTGTGACAGACATTGAAAGAAGTAAAGTTACTTATCAGAAAATATAACAAAAGAAATAATCAAACACATTGGTCACCAACCATAACAGCAATTGCTAAACCCACTGACCTCAGAGCTGCCATTGAGGAGAATGAAGGTTGCATAGTCATTGCCAGCAATCGACGCAAGTGCAATGGAGTTCCCAAGGTCCTGTTTGGTGTAAACTTTTTCTGCAACTTGCTGCTCAAAGTAATTTATCTGGGTTGTCATATTTGGTCCTGGCACTATGGTATCGAACACCCCCGTGCCTCCGGAACCGAAATTCATGCCATATTTTAGTACTTCTTTCCCATATTTTCTCCATCTATATGGTATTGGTGATCTTATTCCAAGAAATGAAGCTGTCATTTTGATTGCAAATAAAAGTTATCATCCTAAAGAAAACCTAAAAACGAAACAAGACATTCAAGCAAATGAAATGGATTAGTAAATTTATAAATGGAATCTAAAATTTATCTTAGGGTAATAGATGAAGTAAAAGTTATAATTTTGAGGAATAGTATTTTAAAGAATTTTGGTGGATTTTTAAAATTTTTATCGATATTTTGGTGATTTTTGATGGTATTTTTGAGAGAATACATATTAAAATTTTTTCACAAAATTTTAGGAGGAGAGTTCATCCTACACCAAAGCTCAGCCCTTGCCTACATATGAATGATTGAAAAGGAGTGATTTCTAGCAAATTGTTCTAAGCATATAAATTTTATAATTTATGAAATTCATTTTTTTTTAGTACTAATATGGAAACTCAACGAATCTGACGAATTAATATTAGAACAAAATATTAAATACGGTATATTTTGGATAGCACATGAAAATCTCTTTGAAGTTTTAAGATAACATTTTAATTTTTTCATTTAAGAGTTGTTGGAATGTGCAATTAAAATGAGAATGTGATTCTTAATTTAAAAAAAAAAATACAATTCTAGAGAAGTGAGAGAAGATTAGCCAACTGTCACAAGCAACTTTTTGGGGGGGGGGGGAGGCAAAAAATAGTGCTAATAATTTCAAAAAAAAAAATTATTTAAAGCCATAAAGTACAACTGGAGAACCTTTTTCAGTGAGAGAGAGAGAAGAAAGAAAAAGAAGAAAGAGGTTTAGAAAGAGAGAGGAAAGTTGAAAATTGCCCTTTTCTCTCTATAGACCAAAAGAGAGATTGAAAAAGTTGAACATGAGATTGAAAAAGTTGAACATGTTTTAGAGAAAGAAATTCATTTTAAGAGAGAGAAAAAAAAAGGAGAAATATTGAAATGTATATATATATACAGTTTAAAAAAAAAGAAATTAAAAAGTTGAATTATTTTTAGAAAGAGAACGAAAAAATTAAAATATTTCAAAGAGAAATTTTAAAAAATAATAATAATAATTTTCTTATAAAATTAAGTATCCAAATTTAAGATTCAGATTTGGGACTCTGAATTTAAAAGGAAAGGGCACATAGCTGTGCTCCCAAATGAGATATTAGACCACATGCAATAGTAAAGAAATGCGACCAAAATTTTCATGGAAAAGAAAGGATTAAAAAAATGCTTGAAGATAACTAATTCATGACTAGGAGAGAAAAGAAAGAGGACCTAAATAATCAGTGAGGACACGGCCATCGGAGAATCGGCCGGCAGGTTTTCCGGGAAAGGTAGAACCATATGGTGCCTTCCATGCAGGAGAAAAAGCTTTCCCTGTATTACCTGTGTCGACATAGGAGTCCCCAAACACAAAAAGTCTTTTGTTAGAGCCTTGGCGACCTTGAGGACTATGATCAAATCCATGTCTTGATCCTTCAACAACATTAATTTCTGCAACCAACAAAAGAAAAGATTAAGACTTTAGTTTGTTAGTATATTTGATTATTGAAACAAAAGAGAAAGATTGGTGTGGGAGACCTGTAGAAAGGGAGAAAAGAGGGATGAGGAAGAAGAAGAAGAAGAAGAAGTTGACAGGATAGGTGTCCATGGAAGAGAAAGATTAGAAGACTTGGAAGAGAAATGGAAGGAGTGTGCAAGTCCAAGTTTCCGTATATAATGCGTAAGACGACATTGTAATTAAAGGCATAGCAGCTCCAAAGTAGCCAGACTTTTTGCCATTTGCTCATTAATCCTCTCTCTCTCTCTCTCTCTCTCTCTCTCTCTCTCCCTCCCTCCCTCGGGTTCATTATGATTTCTTGCCTGTGGTACATTAAAAAAAAAAAAAAAGACAAATAAACTCCTAACGTAAGGTGACTAACTGGATGATGTAACCCATTTTTTATACAAAATCAGGACAAATAAAAATAATTAAAAAAATTTTATTAGTGTTAGATCTGTACATTGAAATATAAGAAATATATATATATATATATGTATATATATTTTAATAAACTCCTAACGTAAGGTGACTAACTGGTAACTAAAAGCATTTGCTTTTGTTGGTTTGTTTATCCAATAGTGAAGTTTGGACACCAACTCTAGAATAATCAAGTATCATAAATTAATATAAATTATTTTACAATTTTAATAATAAAAGCTTTTTTTTTCTCATCAATAGCGTAACGAGATGGTGTATGCCGTTACTTCTGAGTATTAATATAAAAGTCTTCACCTATAATAAAATATTTAATCTTGGATCTGAATTTTTTTTTATATAAAGAGATGCAATCAAATAAAATTAAATCGGGATCAAACCAGGGAGACTTGGATATGATCTATAATAAAAACTAGAAGCTTTGTTGAGATTGTACATTCTTAAGAAAATATATGAAATGATAATTTCATGCCCATTGTCACAAAAAATATTGAAGAGAGTGTAAAAATGTCCCCTGAACTTAAATCTAAATACAAACATATCCTAAATTTTTTTAAAAAATATATATAAATATATATATATATATATTCTCCTCTAAATTATAAAAATTTGTAAAGCCAGTTTTATCGTTAAAATAATAATAAAAATATTAACAATTTTATCTTTTTCATTTGAAAAATTGAGAGTAAAAAAAAAAACAACAACAACAGCAACTTTTCTCCTTTCTCTCCCTCTTATTTATTTCTCTTCCTTGTTTCATCAACATCGTGTAGTCTCTCTCTCTTCAACCTTAGCATGTGTTGAAGGTGGGTTTGATTCCATAGATGATGGCTCAGCTAACTCGAACGAATGGACTTGGTCTTCTGTCAACATTGAAGAATGAGAGCTGCAAAAAACCATCAGATGGTACTCCGAGAGGGGAAACTCTAAAACTCAAGTTAAAGAGTAGTTTTCAAAATAAATGAACGGACTAAAAGAGAAATCTCATAGTGTCGTGTATAAGTTAAGGGGAAAGGAAGGCGTACCTAGTCGATTGCCCTCACGATGAATCTATAGTTACCTGATAAAAGAGACATGTGTTAGTAGAGCGTTCTAACTCTAGTTTCCTTATAGAAGTATCCCAAGGTCATGCAGATCGTGGCGAAAAGATTCCAAAAAATCTCAATGACCTTCGATTTGGAAAATCCAAGCGCTTATGCGGATTCCCTTCCATGTGTTGGAGGTTTCCCTTCTGTTTATGGGAGATTCTTTCCACGTTCATAGGAGAAATAGATATTTACCTTAACAAGCCGGGTGATGATCACTCATCACTAAGCAAGTGTTGTGATCAGTTAACAGTTTACTGATCAGGACATGATCGGTACATGCCAAGAGAGAAAAAGCATGGGTTGTGTCTACCCATGTGGAAGATAGATCCCATATTGATGATATATTTTGGTCAATGTACCCCATGGGTTGGGGGTTTAGAGGGTCTAGAGCCTCATGATAGTAATAAGCCAGACGGCTAGCTGATCAGGAGGATACCAACTAATTGAACAACTGGGCTGCCAAGAGTTATTTGCAGTATTGCAGACTGGTATTGAGCCCAATACAGTTTAGGCCATTTCGATCGTGTATCATCATTTGCCCCCTTTTCTGTTGTTGCTTCAGAGGAGGAATGTCAGGAGTATAGTCTAGATGAGACCCTTTGGATCTTTCTAATCAAGGCATTAAATGTGGCACATGCCACTTTGATTACCGTAAATGGTTTCCAACACGCTTTTTATTCTGTTCGTTCGTGGATTGGTTCCTCATTATCTCCTTCACCTTTTCAACAGTTGAACTTTTGAGAGAAATGGCTAAGGGTTCATCGTCTGGTTCTTCTCTAGGATCAGAGACATTAGGAGTACTATGCTACTGAAGGAACTACGAGAAATTAGAAGCATGATGCGGTTAGGCAACAACCTTAAGATCCAATCGGCGACTGACGCTGATAGAGCTAATATGGCCTTGGGGAATTAAGTCCCGATGTACAAACAATCGGTGAGATCTGGTTTAAAGGTGACCTACACCATCCCTATTGCAAGGGTCCTATTACATTGGAACATATTTCCCACTTTGTTGATCCTGAATGCTTGGCACTTGGTGGTAGGACTTATTTCTCTAATGAGCTTTTGTCGATTACGCTTCGATTTCTAAGTCTTGACATTTGTGTTCACATTAAAAAAATGTGGGAAGAAGGGTTCTACCAGAGACTGGTTCTATATGCAGACTCAGCCAGACTCAAACTGGAAGTCTATCTATAGTGAGACCATCGACAAAAGTTGGATGTACAAATACTTTTTCATTGAATTCTTAAAGAAGGGTTCAATGCCAAGCTTCCAGTGCCCAATGCAGACCCATTTACCGGGTTAAAGCCTTGTAAGGATTGTTGTAATTCGGGTTTTGCCTAGTTTGTAGGCGAATAATATAAAACTTCATGGAGGAACATCTGGATTGATCATCTTCTAGACGATGAGATGGTGCCACTAGCAGGTTTTTTACTCGGCGAAAAGAGGGAAATGCAGAGGCTCCTGTTGCTTGAGAAGGCAAAGAAGAAGCTTGTGGACTGATTTCGCTTCCCCGCATAGGGGGACTTAAAAGTGGTTACCATTGATCAACGAATAAGGGAGAGATTGGTGGGGGCCCCAGAAAGGACCGAAAGTACATTAAGGGGCCGATCATCCAATTCGACCCCACTCAACTCATTGAGAGCTAAGAGGAAGCGAGTGCAGTTGCAAGAGTTCACCAAGGAAGAGTTTGGAGAGAGTCCAAAAGAGAGACATAAGTCGGCTTGATCGATTGTCGATGAGCCAGCGGAGGCGAGCATTCCAGTGATAGGATTGGTGAAGCTGCCTCGGTAAGGGAATAGGGCTATGTCTCTGAGGCTTTAGCAGAGGCAGGGAGACTTTCCCCAGATCATTCTGAAGATCCTAGCTCCGACTCGGAAGAGGGGCCCGGTATGGGACGGACCGTCTGCTACTGTTCCGCTGTTGCCCTTGGACAAGAGCAAACAGAAGGTGCTTGAGAAGGAAGTGCTACCTTATCTCATCCCCATTCGATTTTTGACAGGCATAGGGGCTCAAAGGAGTATAGGATGGTGACAATTAGTGTTGGGGATCATCGATACTGTTATGTAGACATCGTCGAAGGGAGACGAATAGCTAATCGATTGGATTTCTATCGTTCTGATTTGAAGCTGGGTAAGCTCTCACTTGAGCAGGGCAACGAGGCCTTGTTTCCGGTAGCTATGATGGTTCTCTTCTTTTCACTGCTCTTGCTAGCTTTTCCTTTTTCTGCCCACTAACTAGTGTTCAATTGTATAGACTATAGCTTTAGTTGAGTTCCAGAAGTGATGCAGGGAGCAGATTCTAAATCATATGAGGCGTCAGTCTGACCAAACGTTGAACGATATCTCTCAATTAGAGAAGGCCCTTTCACAGAAGGAAAGGGAGCTTAATGTGGAGAGGTCCTCGGCGGCTACTAAGAGTGCCTATACTAAGGAGGTGGAGAAGTTATAGGCCGAACGGGATGGCCTTCCAACAGTATGAGGAACTAGAGGCAGAGGCTAGGGTCTGCGAGGCATCCCTATAGGCCACGAGGAAATTGATCAACCTATGTGGCCGATCCCTCCAAGCTATTAAACATGAGCTAGCCGGACTGAGCGCTAATGTCACAAGGGATACTCATGTTCAGCACCAGCTGTCTAAGAAGTTTCAATGTGCTATAGAGATCATTTGACAAGCGGGATTAGCAAATGCTATGCCCCCGAGCACTAAGGATTCTGTTGTTGAGCCCAAGCCTACTACTCCTGTAGAGCCTGATGATCCACCTCTCCCCTAATCGGGATCTTTGTTTTTCTTTTGTGACTTTTTCTAGTATTCTTTTCCAAGTGTGCAAATGAAATGCATCTTTTGTTTTCATTTTACTTAGTGCTTTATATCAACTGGATCGTTCCCTATCGAGCAGTGTTATCGGGGAGTCGTTTCCCTCCTTGAGTCAGTGTTATCAGATAAAGTTGTTAGATTAATAAACGATCTCATTCGATATGCTTTCAAATAAATTAATAATAATAAGTATTATCAAAGGTAGAGTCTTGCAAAATTGTGGTTTCTTTTTCAATCGAGCTGGCAATGCTTGTTTGAATGTTTCGACAATTCTAATTCCCTTTAGTTTTCCTCTTTTCTGAGACATGTTTACATCTGTTTCTAGCACAAGGATTAAGAACTTGAAATATGTTAGTATGAAATAAGTAAATACAAAATGCAATAAACATATGAACATCATCAAAATGAACATATCAGAGCTAATGAATGAAATGAACGATACGCATCTCAACATTCCTTTTTTATACATATGTATGTCAATCAAAAGAAAAAACCAATATATATAGTGAATTATTATAAATATGCAATGAAAACATTAAACTAATATACACACGTATATTCATTATATTCATACTACATTTACATAAAATAACATCACCTTATTTCTTAAACATTCACATAACATTTCTTAAGCATCAATACATACAACATTCACTTAAACAAATTTTTATACGATTCTTTACATTAAGTACAATTCTTTATATAAACATTCATACAACATATGTATCTTTCAGAACAATATTTCTTTATATAAATATAAATAAATCCGAATATGCAATAAAAAAAAGCATTTAGATACAAATTTGTCTCAAACCTATGCCCGGACTATGATTTCAATACAATCAGCATCTCTTGTAAATCTTGTTACTAAGAAATGCTTCACCATATGAAATCACTTAATGCATCATATTGCATAAAGAAGACTACAATAATTTTTTTTTTTTTTTTTTTGGCCTTTTGTAAGCAAATGTCATCTCATAGCGCACTCTGCATGGTCGCTACCATTGTCTAGAGCCGTCATCAGGCTAAAACGATCAATTTTAAGATAACCCCAGCAAAACAAAGATAAAGCATCAGAATAGACTAAGCAATATAATCCTCCCTCCCCAATGCTTCCACGATAACCCCTACTCAGTGCTAGAAAATGATAGAACCTAAATTAGAATAAGAGGAGGAAAAAGTCAATGACATGTTTTTCTAACCCCAAAAAAAAAAAAAAAAAAAAAAAAAAAAAAAAAAAAACAGTGAAAAAAGGAAAAGAAAAATGATCCTGGGTTGATGATTATTGATATCATATCCAGGAAAATTGAAATTAATAGCTTGCAGCTAATCCAAAATTAAATAAATAAATTACATATGCAAAAAAATAAAAATAAAATAAACCCTTGTGGACATTGATTTCCAAGTGCGATCTAGTTGTCACAAGAAGGATTCCGAAACATGAGTTTAGATAACAATGATCACCATCAATGCAACTTTGGACGATTCCTATGAATCCACACATGGTGATGTAAACAAGTGGTTGGAGAAAAATTTAAATCAAAAGCATTAAGACAAAGAAAATGGCCATCATCTTCAACATGACCCTTCAATATTTTCCTCATCCAAACACAAAGAAATGGTTCCAAAATGGTTCATGATCATCTACAAAAAAATCCTATATATATAGACACACACACACACTAGGTGGACGCTGGCCCCAAAAGGTGCGGCTGAGATCCAAATTTTTATAATTTTTTAATATTTTTATTTTCACCTAATGAATAATTAAGTTTAAAATTTATATAATATATCAGTAAGAATAATTAATCTTATACAATACACTAATTAAATAATATTTGTAATTTTTGTCAAAATTTTTTTGTTGATAGCAAGTATATCTTAATCTTTTCCTATAAACTAATTCTATCTTTTTAGTATATTTAATTTCTTTTTTATCTGTGAATTGAATAATATACATATATATTCACATATATATATATATATAACTTTGGAATTTTTTTTAAATTACTGACATTTAATCACGTTTTTACAAATTTATTATACATCTTAATTTTTAAATTATTCTTATTGAAAATTTTTTGTATGATTTTTTTCATTTGAAAGCCTATAGTTACTATTTGTTTTTAGTACATAAGAGAGTGTCGAATTTAAAATCTCTAAAAGAAAATGAATAGTATTAATTGAATTATAACTCACTAATAAAGTATGTAGATACTGTTTTACACAATGAAAATAAACTTTCTCATAATATTATTAAATAATTTATAATTATTATTAGGACTCAAAGTTATTTTGTTAAAAAAAAATTATTTGATATATTTTTGACTATATATATTAGTGTATTGATTTCAAACTTTTAAAATTTTGCAACTTGTTTAGGAAAAGAAGGCTATTTTTTACTACTATTGTTGTAGAGCACTATTTTAGTTATTATTAATTAAAATAACTTATTGACATAAGTTTTTTTTTTAATCACATGATATCATAGGATGATAAATTTTATATTTTTATTTGTATTTATTGTCTATGTCTCTAAGAGTACCCCTCTTTCTCTCATTCCAGCCATTGTCACAAGTACAAGCACAATTAGAGGAACAATACAAATGAGAGATTTTGTACTCTATTTCAATTTTGTTTTTTTTAGTCTGATAAAATAATAATTAATAGATTTGATTATAAAAAAGTTTAATTTGTATTTCATAGTTTTAAAAAACTCGGTTTGAGTATTTTATGGTTGGTGTTTTAAACAATATAAGAAAAAACACAAAAGACAAAATATGTAGGGATTTACTTTTATTTGTTTATTTTGTTTTTTGTCAAGCAATTTATTAATTTACAACGTTCACTATTTTTTAAAAAAATAAATTCTAATTTTTTTATACTTTAAGAATATATATTAAATTTACAAATCTTACATTAGTTAATTATGAGTTCTTCCTTTCATAAGCCATCACTAAAATTTAAGTTGGCAACAATTATAGGTTAAATTATTCAAAAATAAGTTAATAATTATGTTAAGAAAAATTATTTATTTAGTTTTTAAGAAATCAAATTAAACACTTACAAATATTATTTATGAAATTATCTTTTTACACAACTGAATGATGATTTTATAGGATTACTAATATGAAAATATTTGCTATGACTGTATATTAAATTAAATTTTAAAAAATATGTTTTTTATACATAAAACTAAATTAAAAAACAAATTAAATACATATTTAGAAAAATATGTCTTGTTTGGTGAGTTAAAAAACAAATTATTTTATCTTAATATTTACTGATCACTGTATATTAAATTAAATTAAAAAAAAACATGCATCATTATCGAATCGTTTGAGTGTGAAGGTGATAAAAAAATGTCTTTTAACTCTCTTATATTTTTTTCTAATTTTGCTGGCTATGTGTCATATTTCAAGATGAATACGTGGCTAAATATGAAAGAAGTCTTCTAACTTTTTATATATATGTAAAAAAAAATAAAAACAATGAAACCCACAAAAAATAAGTCAAAAAAAAAGGTGTAGAAAGGAGAAAAGATAGATTAAAAATGTGAAGGGTGAAAAAAAAGTAAAAAAGAAAAAAAGAAAAAACAAAAAAAAAAAAGAAGTAAAAAATAGAACAGTAGCAAACTGAAAATAATGAAACCCCAAAAAAAATTTTAAAAAAATAACAGGGTAAAGGGTGAAAAAAAAAGAAATAAAAAAAGAAACCCAAAAAACGAAGGGTGAAGGATGGAAAAAAAAAAGAAAAAAAAAAAAAAAAGGAAAAAAATGGGTCAAAGGTGAAAAAAAAAAATAACAAACTTGCCATCTGATAGGGCATAAATTAGTGTAATATTTACAATTGATTTTGTTTTATTTTTAAATAAATATTACACTAATTAGTATATTTTATTATATTTTCTGTGCTAGGAATAATGGAGGAGTCATGAAGAAAAAAAGGAAGAAAAAGAAGACAAATTTGGAAGCATTAAAGATTTGTAAATATTCCTAAATATTTGGGAATAAGAATTTTGGAAAATTCTAAACTCTTATAACTTGTCATTTAGTAGTTACCTAAAATTTAGGAGAGTTTTCTCTCTAAAAATTAGGTTAACTACTCCTATATATAGAGAGTTATGAAAGCTAAAGGAGAGCCCAAAAGAATGGGGCAGCCGCCCCTTCACCCTCTTTCCACCATTTTTGTCACGTCCTATAGTTTCTAAAGGTCACATTCTTCATTGTCCAGCAACTTTTCAACATTAATGAAATAGTTTTGTGAATTTTATTCTTTTTCTCCTCTTATATTTTCTCTTTAATTTTATTTTCTAGTTGAAGGTTAGTTGAAACTTTGATTCATGATATTGTGAGATCTAAATGTGTTTATTCATTCATCAATCATAAATATTTATTTAATTTCCGTACTTCATGGATCATGATTTTTTAGGGTTTATTGAATAGATGGCCAATGTTTAATAGACCTAGATTAATCTACAACTAATTAAAACGGCAAATCCGTAATTGTTTGTTAGTTTTAATGAAGTGGTAATTGGCATTCATGTCATGGGAATGGCATTCGTGTCATGGGATTAAATAATCTAATTTAAATGAACCCGATGTGTGTTTGTTAATTAGAATTTGGTCTCTCTAAATTTTAATGCTGTTGAGACTTTCAATCCTAAGAGCTTCTCTAGGGTTGACTCTCGATTAGGGAAATAATTAACGAGCTTCTCTTAATTATCGACGAAGTAAGGAGAGATTGGTCGTTGGGCGATTGTCGGCGACTATAACCAATTTATTTATGCATTGTTGAATTATCCTTGAATCAATGATCAATCGATTGAATCAAAGTGGAAACGAACCCTTCAACTAGGTCAATTTATCTTGATTTTTATTCATTTAAATTTTACCCGATTTTATTTTGTCGTTTTGCTGTTTCGATTTTAATTCTTCGTTTATTTAGATTTAGAAGTTAATTTAGTCAACTCAAAACCCCCCAAATTTTATTTTGATTTTTATTTTCCTTAAAAGAAATAAATCTACCGTTCCATGTGGATTCGACCCTGCTTACCCTAGACTCGTCTTTCGTAAAGTAGGTAATTTATTTTTGGTTGTTTGACACGCACCAAATTTTGGCGCCATTGCCGGGGAACGGTATTAAGTGATTTATTTCTTTTAAGTTTTGTTTTCTTTTTATTTTTGAAGACTAACCTTTGCAGTGAACTTATTGAAATTTGACGGTGACATAGAAGAGAAGGATTTGACGAAAATATGGCTGATCAAAAGACTTTGAGGGAGTTGTTATTTCTTGATGCACATACTTTTTACAGTGATTTTCCTAATATTGAGACTCCTCAACAATTTGGAATATGGCAAGATGTTCCAAAGAGAGACAATGAGGTAAGTGATTTTTCCCTTCGTCAAGAATTGAGAGAACTAATTTCTCTTATGCGTAATTTTATTGTAGGAGAAACACTGTCGATACAAACTTGTAGAATTTGTTCAGAGATGGATCATCCAACCGATAAGTGTCCTATTCTTTATGGTGACCCATATTCAAACATATATAATTAAGGATGGTATAATGAACCATATTTCAATTATGGAAATTGGCAACAAGAATTTCAACAACAATCACAAGTTCAATCTCAATTTCAGTCTCAACAAACTTTTTCGAACCAAGGTACGTCTCTAGAAGAGATTGTTAAGAGTTTGGCTAACAGTACTTTGAGATTTCAACAGGAGATAAGAGTCAACATCCAAAATTTGGAAAATCAAGTGTCAGAATTGATGGCAACCATGAGTCGATCGGAAAATTCATCAAAAGAAATAGAAGACAATTCATCAAAAGCCGAATAAGATATGAAAATTGAGCAAATAGAGAAATCATCAACAATGAATGAATCCACCGAGGAGGTAAATAACGAGTCCAATACTTTCAAAATAAAAATTTTGATTTTACCACCTTTTCCTAGTAGGTTGGCACAACCGAAAGAGGATGAAGAAAAAGAGATTTTGGAAACTTCTCCAAAAGAAGGAACCAACATTCCTCTCCTAGAAGTAATAAAGCAAGTGCCAAGACCATTCATGAAAAGAGTTAAGACAAAAATTGATACGGATTTGGGTACTCTAACTCTTGAGTTTGATGGTAAAGTTGATACTTTTAATATTGTTGATGTTATGAAGTATCCAAATGATTTTAAGTCTATTTTTCATTATAGCATGGTGGAATTTATTGTTCATGATAATTTTGTACAAGATGAATTGGATTTTGTTTTTAATGAAAAAGTGACAAACAAGATTACACAATTGGACAAATTTCTTGAAAACAAACTCGCTCATTGGAAACAATCATTGGTAGGCCATAAAATTCTTCACTTCAATTCAAAGTTGAAGTTCACACCAGGTATGTTGAAATCTAAATGGATCGGACCCGTCTTTGAACGAGGTTGAAACGAGGAGGTAATGTCGAGCCAAAGACATTAAACAAAGGCGCTTGTTGGGAGGCAATCCAATATTTTCTTTTATGTTTTTTATTTCATATTTATTTGGTTTGATTTAGGTTTGCTTTTAATTTTTAGGTGAATAAATGTTGAAAAATTCGGTGACCAGAAGTGCTCTGTCATTAAGGCGTGCTCACGCCTTAACAAGCTTTCAATGCTGTCCAGGTTTACAAATGCTCTCAAATGACCAGAATTGCACATGAGTTAGGGCGTGCCCACACCCTAAGAAGGGGTCCATTGCTACCACCAAAACTTCTTCTTCAAAACTTGTTGGATTTGACCATCCATTCACCACTCCACCCTAGGAAAGTTTTGTTCTCACTTTATTTTTTTTATTTTTGCTTTTAATGTTATTTATTTTTATTTTTTTTTTCTCTCTCTCATTTGGCATACATTGGGGACAATGTATGATTTAGGTGTAGGGGGATATTTCATGTTTTTATTTGTTTGTTTTCCTACAATAGGTTTAGTTTTGTTTCATTTTATTTATTAAAAAAAATTCAAATTTTCTAAATTGATATGTGTTATTTGGTTGGCTAGAAATTTATGAAAAATAGCTCGTATTAATGGTCTTTGTACTTGTAATGACATGCATATATTTACTAGTTTTCTTTGAAGGATAAATATGCAAGATCTGACACAAACCCCATTTAAAAGTGAGGTTTTGAGCCTATAACGAGCAAATTCATTCTTTTGTGCTCGGAATTTCTTTTCTTTATGAGTGATTATCGCACTTGGATTGATCATTCTAGAACTTGCAATGTTATGCATTTCGAGATCACATCTAGGGTTTCATGCATTGAAATGATAAAGGCACTTAGGTTTTACCTCATTTTGGCTTTCGTAAAAATCCCTTCCCTGAATTTTGTTCCCTTTAGTGAACCAAGTTGAGCCTGAAACCCTTTCTTTCTTCAAAACCCTCAATACAACACCATAATCTTATTTTGGCTTGCGTTTCAACTCTTGTACCAAGAATTTATATAACTAATTGCATAATTTTAGTTATGTTTTTTTTGTCTCATTGGGAAAGTGCTGACTTGAATGTTGAGTTTGATTCTTTCATTGATGTGAAATGAAAACGGAATTCATGATAATGAAATGAAGAAAGAATTTGAGTTTTGTTCACTATTTGTATTGAGATACTCAACGAAAATAGAAAATAAAAAAAAAGAAAAAGAAAATAAAAGCAGCAGCAAAAAAAAAAAAAACACTGCATCTCTGAAAATTTCATTTCAGCCATAGATTATTGATCGAAAAAGTTTGATATTTTTATGTATTCGTGACTATTGGCTATTATGAGCACATGTGGATAGCGAGATCATTTATTTTTGGTGTGCTATTTGTGAGACGAAAGTGTTCATTATACAAGAAATTGTGGAGTTAATTGCATATTATCATCGGTACATTTTAAACCCTTGTTATACCTCTTTTATCCTACCCTTAACCCTAACCACGTTACAACCAAAAGAAAAGACCTTTTGATTTATGTATGAAATTCAAATTTATAAGTGATGGAGATTTGATATATTTGCAAGCATATGGTAATACCAATTCCAATGTATTGATTTGAGTGTTATTGATATATTATCTACCCTCATTTTGAGTGAATTTGAGCGAACCTTTGGAGAGGATGTTGAATCTTGCCGTTTTGATTTCATTGGGAGCTGTTGGGATTTGTAATAGTTGTTCTTGTACGAAATACTATGAAGTACTTGTTGTTTTGATTATTTTTCCGATTCAATTCTTATAGCACATGTTGGCTTAGTAGTTCAAAAGAAAAATAGGTTGGTTAGAGTAGTTTTAATTTTATTTGAGTTAGAAATGCTTAAGGACAAGCATTATCTAGGTGTGAGGGAGTTTGATAGGGCATAAATTAGTGTAATATTTACAATTGATTTTGTTTTATTTTTAAATAAATATTACACTAATTAGTATATTTTATTATATTTTATGTGCTATGAATAATTGAGGAGTCATGAAGAAAAAAATGAAGTAAAAGAAGACAAATTTGGAAGCATTGAAGATTTGCAAATATTCCTAAATATTTGGGAATAAGAATTTTGGAAAATTCTAAACTCTTGTAATTTGTCATTTAGTAGTTACCTAAAATTTAGGAGAGTTTTCTCTCTAAAAATTAGGTTAACTACTCCTATATATAGAGAGTTATGAAAGCTAAAGGAGAGCCCAAAAGAAGGGGGCAGCCGCCCCTTCACCCTCTTTCCACCATTTTTGTCACGTCCTATAGTTTCTAAAGGTCACATTTTTCATTGTCCAGCAACTTTTCAATATTAATGAAATAGTTTTGTGAGTTTTATTCTTTTTCTCCTCTTATATTTTCTCTTTAATTTTATTTTCTAGTTGAAGGTTAGTTGAAACTTTGATTCATGATATTGTGAGATCTAAATGTGTTTATTCATTCATCAATCATAAATATTTATTTAATTTCCGTACTTCATGGATCATGATTTTTTAGGGTTTATTGAATAGATGGCCAATGTTTAATAGACCTAGATTAATCTACAACTAATTAAAACGGCAAATTCGTATTTGTTTGTTAGTTTTAATGAAATGGTAATTGGCATTCATGTCATGGGAATGGCATTCGTGTCATGGGATTAAATAATCTAATTTAAATGAACCCGATGTGTGTTTGTTAATTAGAATTTGGTCTCTCTAAATTTTAATGCTGTTGAGACTTTCAATCCTAAGAGCTTCTCTAGGGTTGACTCTCGATTAGGGAAATAATTAACGAGATTCTCTTAATTATCGACGAAGTAAGGAGAGATTGGTCGTTGGGCGATTGTCGGCGACTATAACCAATTTATTTATGCATTGTTAAATTATCCTTGAATCAATGATCAATCGATTGAATCAAAGTGGAAACGAACCCTTCAACTAGGTCAATTTATCTTGATTTTTATTCATTTAAATTTTACCCGACTTTATTTTGTCGTTTTGCTGTTTTGATTTTAATTCTTCGTTTATTTAGATTTAGAAGCTAATTTAGTCAACTCAAAACCCCCCAAATTTTATTTTGATTTTTATTTTCCTTAAAAGAAATAAATCTACCGTTCCCTGTGGATTCGACCCTGCTTACCCTAGACTCGTCTTTCGTAAAGTAGGTAATTTATTTTTGGTTGTTTGACACGCACCACCTTCCCAGGTGGCAACTCCTCCCCACTTTCTAATCTCTACTTACATTTTTATTATTTGGTAGGATATTTGTATGCACCAACTTACAGTAACATGAAAATAAAACTAACTACATGAAAACGACAATACAATAGACGTCCTAATTTCACCCTAATTCTAACATAACAATATAAACGGACCCTAATTTAACATTAATTTATTTCAATTTTACCCTAGTTTTGCTTTAATTTTTCCTTAACTCGGATGGATCCTAATTTAATCCTAATTTTTCCTAATTTTATCATAATTTTATCTTAATATTTCCCTAATATTGTCCTAATCATGTATCTATACCAAAAGATAATAATTAATAAACTAACAATATCATCTATGTATTCAAAGTTATAAAAAATGGAGGAATTCACCTTCACAGAAAATGGGGATCACATCACAGTCAGGAGAGGAAAGAGAGCAGAACACCAACACAGCACGCAATAAGGGGAGGGGGGAGAGAGAGAGAGAGCAACCTTTGGCAGACAACTTTCAGCACCTTTCTTTGATGGCGGGACAGCAATTGCGGCGTCTATTTCATCAGGCAAGTTTAGCAATGATGACGAATGGAGAAAGCAAAAGAGAGAGAAGAAAGAATAGAGAATAGAGAATAGATGAGGAGAAGGTCTGCTCAAGGGTTTTAAAAGGATTTGTTGAATCAAAATATTAGCAAATAGTGAATATGTCAATATTTTTAAATAAAAATGACATAATATCTCTCTCTTTAAAAGGATTTTATGACGTTTTGCCTCAAAAAATTCAAGAAACATTTAAACCGTCGACGTTTCTAAGGAGAAATGTCAGAATGTCCCTCTCTCTCTCTCTCTGCCTCTCTCTCTCTCTCTCTAGATGATCTCTCTTTCTTGATGTTTTGACCAAATGTCGGCAAAGTTTAAAGCTTTGCCAACGTTTATCATAAGAAACTTCGGCCAAACTGAAAATTTTTATGACGTTCAGAGTTAAAAGGTTATAAAAATTTCCCGTCACTACTTATTTTTGTGCTAAAACTATTTTTTCCCATGTTTTGGCTCTAAACGTCTTGAAAAAGTGTTTGTATCGACGTTTCCACACTTCTAAATGGAAACGTCGCGATATAAACTTTAAACATTGGGAAGGAAGCTTTGGAAAAAATGTATTTTTTTGCAGTGAGAATCACCCCACAGTAGGTGTTAGTGGTGGGTGTCCATCAACCCACCTTGCGTGCATTGGCGGATCATAGCCAGAGCCGCCATTGCTCATTGCAATATGGGGCGGTGGCCTCCATTGGTTTTACCACTGTGGTTTTCTACCACGGTGAAGGGAGAAATCGATACGCTATAACCACACGGTCAAACAGTAAGACTCGTCCGTAAATAATGCTCGTGGAAGGCGTGTCTCTGTGCTAACAGGAATGGAAGTATTGACTTACTCATTTCATTAAAAATGGATGCATTTAAATAAAAGCATTGACAGCATATTTTTTTTAAAGAAATATAAATATGGAGAACCGTATTCTCCAAGTTGTGAACAACCAGTGAAAATTTGATGCTTAAAAAGAAAATTAAAATGGAGAACGTGTTTTCCAAATTGTGAACTGATGTGACACTGTTCTAAAAGTCCATTACGAAAAGCATTTAATCTTGTGAACCCACGATCCGAAAAGATATATTATATCTGAACATGTCAACTATTAAAGATCAATCTTCCCACGAGGTAGACACAGTCTGACAAACCAACTGATTGCTGAAAGCAATAAGTCAACCGGTTTGTGACCTTTAGAGATTTTCTGTAATACCAAAAATTCGGTATTTGAAATGTTCTGTAAATATCTTAGTAATTATAAAAGAAAATCTTAAATGTTTTGATTTTCGATTTTGGGGTCTTAATTTTAAATTTTTGGTATAATTAAAAATATCGAATTGCAAACTCGTAGTGCATTCTATTCTTGATAAATTTAGAACTTCATTATAGTGAGAGTATAAAAATATATATATTTATATTTATAAAAAAAAAAAGGGTGGGACAAAACGCAGCAAAACGCTGCGTTTTCCCCCAATTGAAGATTAGGGCTAAAAGCCCTAATCTTTCTTCTCCTCCCTCTTTCAAACAGTCTTCGCTCTCTCTCCCGCGACTCCCTTCCCATGATCGATCGCTCCTCCACCGACCACTGCAAGCCACCACCACCTTCCTCTCTCTCCCTCTACTCACTCTTTATTTCTCTCTCTGTTTCCAGCCTCTGCACTCTCTCTCCCTTCACGATCCCCCATTCGCTATCTCGACCTCACCCTCCATCGATCGCCACCACCGCAGCCACCGCGAACCACCACAGTCGCCACCTCTGTCCCGAACCATCTCTCTCGGTCTCTCTCTATCACAGTCGCTCTCTTCCACGCACGAGCGGGCGATTCTTCCTCTCTCCTTCCTGTGCACGCGACAGCAAGGCTCTTGCTCTCCCTCTCCTCTGCTTGCTCGCACGGTGCATGCTATGAGCACCTCCTTCGACAACCTGCCCTAGACAGCAGTAAGTGGGACATTCGAGAACCCTAGTTAGACTACGATTCCTTCCTCTCTTAGGTAAAGGCTGACTCCTAATTGTAATTCTAGGGTTTCGATTGTTCATAGTAATTGAGCTTAATTATTGAACTGTACTTCGAATTTGAAACAGGTCTTGGACTGAGCAGAGCATACACTGAAGTTAGGGTTGTAAACTGCGAAAACCTTAGGTGAGGGAATTTTCAAACCCTTTGACAAGTGAATAAATTTAGGGTTAATTTAGGGTGAGAAGACCTGTATATGTGTTAAAAGTATGCTAAATCTGAATAGAATGTGTTTTCTGAGATTTTACATGTGATTATTTAGGTTAAATCTAAAATTCGATATAAATTGGGTTGTGATAGGATGTCTTAGATAATAATAGAGTTTTGTTTGATTGAATTGCGCAGTTTTCCTTGGGATTTGAATTGAAATTGGCGTGAAATCAATTAAGATTATGTAATTCGGGAGAAAATCGGTAAATTGAGGAATATTGTAAATTTAAAGTTGTTGATGATTTGAAATGATCCTAGATTGATGAAACGAAAGTTTAGGAATAAAATTGTGCAGTTAAGGCTATTGTAAATAAAGGGAAATTTGAAAACTCTTTAATAGAGTTTTAATTGTTGATTATTCGTGTTGATTGGTCTAGGTTGACCTTTGGAGACTCGATGGGAGTTTTTTTGAGTTGATTTCGAAAATATGGAGTGGATACCCTCCCAGAGGTGAGTGGACGGATCGTTGTGTAGTAAATAAGCAAAATGTCTTTAAATTCTTTGATAAATGATTTTGAATGATTTTCACATGATTTATATGAAATGATTTGTGATTGTGAGATGCCTGAAATGAGAATTTGAATTATGAATGCATCCTATATGATTTTACATGAATTTGTGCCATTTGTCTTGATTACTTGATTGGTAAATGCTCGTAGCATGATTTTCGGATTGAATTGATAAAATATGGCACATTGTTTGGAATGGAATGATTGTGAAATGATGGTGCACGAGAGAAATGGCTATAGTCATTCCCCCACGGAGCGACCTGACAGGGTGACGTGGATTGGGGTTTATATACGAGAGAGGTATGCGGCCTCTGTTCTACCACGTCGGACTATCCGGATTGCACCCCGGTGAGGTTCGAGCCAACGCCAAGGAAGGAGATAGTTTTAAAAAACTGAAATGGAAAACCCCTTGGCGGGCTTCCGTCTTGGTTTGGCCAAATGCAAGGCAGAAGTGTTTTCGATAGGACCCTTGTGATTTTCTGAGAAAATGTTTAATATGGATGCATATTTTATAAATGATGTTGAATTACTGAAAATGTTTGGATATGAAAAATGATATTTGAAATATGCTTTGACATTCTCCACTTTCACCCCTTATTTATTACACAATCATATCATTGCACTCCACTCACTGGGTATTTATAATATTCACCCCCCTCTTTAACATTTTTCAGATGAAGATTAGACTTGTGACAGAGATTGGAGCTTGAGGAGGGCCTACCAGCTGGCTTTTGTAGGTATACATCGTGATATATAGTCATTTTGGTCTGAATTGAAATCCGAAGAAAGGAAGACTTGTATAATTCTTTTGGTACGGATTTAATCGATACTTGTTTCCTGTATAGGAACAAGTATTGATGGAATCCTTACGTGGTTTGTTGTTTACTTTGTTTCTCTCCTAGTTTGGTAAAAACTCATTTTTAAGTGGGACATCTGGTCTGTAATATTGAGAATGGTTATCTACTTTTGATTTCACGAAGTTCTGTACATCTCATATCATTTGGATCTTACGGACGTTTGCTTGATTTCTTCAGACAAGTGTTAGTAAAATCTTGTGACTATGTTTTGGGACTTCCTGTTTGTTAAGTGCTTTTCTTATACTGTGAACTTGGAAATGGCTAAGATGGCCATATTGTGTGCTCGTG
This sequence comes from Dillenia turbinata, assembly GCA_037126225.1. NCBI lineage: Eukaryota > Viridiplantae > Streptophyta > Magnoliopsida > Dilleniales > Dilleniaceae > Dillenia > Dillenia turbinata. The sequence continues at coordinate 10,485,923 of JBAMMX010000009.1, forward strand.
CATGTATAGGTTCCCTCTCCCCGATTGTGTGTTGATGTGAAATCGTGCATGTACAGGTCCCCTCTCCCCGATATGTGCTCGTGTGTACAGGGATGGACCGGATGGGTCCTTGCATGTATATTGTTACGTGATGTTTTCTGTTTTTTATGATTGGTGTAAAAAGAATTGTTGTGTTGTTTTTGTAATCTTGCGGAGTTCCGGTATATGGAGAGGTTCTGCCCGTGTACCGAGACAACGCAGCGACTGTCGCATGGTCGATCCGAGAATCAGGGCGTGACATTTTCGATACACTAGAGATGACACTACCCTTGTTGTATTGACAAGGGGCCGATCGGTACCCCTATCGGTAAAAGGCAATACATGCATTCCCTAGAAAATGAAGAAAACTTTTAAAATCTTATTGATAAATGAAAAAATCTCCTCGTACTACTAAATTCCATAAATGATAAAGACCACAAATCCTTAAGAATATTTGACTAGAAATATCCTAAGATTTTCAAACCTCCTCGATAAGAAATTAGAATTATAACATGTTGAGAACATACGACTCCTAAGACACCCAAGTATATAAGCATTCAATACAATGAAGTCCAGACATGCTCTCTGGGCACCATACACCCAGCATACAAACCACAGGACTTTCTCAGCTCTCGCTCTCTCTCTCTCTCTCTCTGGGTCAATCTATTTTATACTATTGAAAACCGTTATTTCTGACTTGAGTATCAAAACTTTCCCCACTGGAGCACCCTCTGGTAGCCTTTGGTAAGTTTCAAATCATCTCTCAAAGCAACCGTTTGGAGGAGTTATTATCTGTGGAGCCGAAACTTACCTCCAAAAGATTGGCGTCATCCATGAGAAACAGAGTAAAGCAATTTCAACAAACACCTTAAGTCACCAAATGACCAAACCTCCGAAGAAGAGAACTAGAACAGCCTCGAGGGCTATATCTGCTACTGATAGACATGCCACTACTTCAACTGACGCTATCTTACTAACAGCACCCGCTCACCCTACTAATAGTTCTGTTGCTTATCCTCAACCTCCACAGTCTGAGCAGGTCCCAAAACCTATGCCTCAAGAAGACCCGATCGCACCCCCTGTGCCCATGTCTTCAGAACTAGTCAATCGTCCCCAACTAGAAAGATTAGAATCCAAACTGCAGAAAATAAGCAAACAACTAGAAAAACTCAGTCGTGCTATTAGGCCTGAACGACAATCTTCCTCATGTGGATCAGGGCATGCGCGCTCTCAGTGATTTGCGCCTCACCTAAACTATAAATCATCAGTGACCTCCTGTCACAATCCCGACAATCTGAGAAGGCAAGTTGAGCAATTTATAGTCGACGAACTCAAACAAGCAGGCGCAAGAAGGGATGAGGCCCCACTTTATCCCTCAGCATGTCACCTTTCAACCCAAAGGTCTTTTCAGAACCGATACCTCGAGATATAATCTTACCTCCCATGGAGAGGTACGATGGTATTATCGACCCCAGAGATCACGTAGCTCACTTTGTGACCATGATGGTCTCAAGAAACATGACAAACACCGCTATGTATAAACACTTTCCGACCACCCCTAAGGGCATTGCTTTAACATGGTTTAATTCGCTCCCATCGCTCGTATCAAAAGTTTATCTCAACTTTGATAACAGTTTGAGACCCATTTTGTCATTAGTCGAAGGGTTAAAAAGAAATCCATTTCTTTACTATCGTTGCAGCAGAGGGACAATGGGCCCTTGAGAAACTTTTTAGATAAGTTCAAAATCGAGATGATGAAGATCCCATCTTAGACCATTCTATTACGTTGGCGCTTTGCTTACTGGGTTGTGCCTCTCAGGCATGAAAACCTCCATCACTAAGAACCCTCTTCTACCATCCAAGAGTTCTACTCCTATGCTGAAAAGTACATTGCAGTGGAAAATGCTGAAACATTCGATCAATGAAAGAATGGATCGTCTTGAAGAGAACGCAGCTGATCACCTCAACAACCTTCACTGAAGAAAAACCGACAAGGGCTCCCGCCTCAACGAAGATTCAACTCCTATACCCCCTGAGCGAGACTGCTAGTTAGGTCTTACTCTAGATCAAGAACAAACCATACATTAGGTGGCCTCTATGTTCTACAAAGGATGACTCTAAAAGGGACAAAACTAAATACTACTACTTCCATTGAGACTAAGGCCACATGAACGATGAGTGTAGAAAACTCAAGAACGAGCTGGAACTCTTGGTTCAAAGCGGAAAGTCACAAAGATTCATTAGTATAGAATAGAGATTCATACCCTCCCCCGATTGGCATGATCCACTATAGGAGAACAAACCAAATGACCAACTAATCGCTCGGCCACCGTACAACAGACTGGACGAGGTGATCCTTCAGATTCATGATGAACAATCTCTACATTAGTCTTATATTCCTACTAGTATCTTCTTAGCTTACAATTCAGACCCCAAGGTTATTCGTGGAGGGATGAAACTGAACATATGACTGTACCCATTTTCCATAAGGCAGAGACCTCTCTCCTCGCTCCTCAAGAAGCATTTATGAGTCACATTAACGAGTAGCACAAGGATTATAGGTCGATCATCAGCTACACCGATGAGGACCTAATAGGGGTTAATCCCGATTGTCACGACCCCCTCATTGTTACCGCCATAATCGATCAACATGAAATCAGAAAGATCTTTATCGATCAAGGGGCGGGTTGTAATCTCCTTTATTGAGACATCTTTCAATGAATGAGTCTTAATCAGATACACCTCTAACCACACACAGGCCCAATCAGAGGTCTCTCTGACGAATGGATACACTCTGAGAGCATTATCTCACTTCCGACCACTTTCAGCGTGTCACCAAACCATGTGATGACCACCATCACATTCAATGTAGTGAAACTCTCTTCGCTCTATAATATCATCCTAGACCAGCCAGGCCTAAACATCATAGAAACCCTGCCCAGCACTAGACATATGAAAATTAAGTTCAAAACTCCTAACGGTGTTAAGACCTTATTATGCAATCCAAAGCCTTCTTCGTCCTCTCCCAAGTAAATCTCAAACTTTCCTCTTTTTGGCAATCATTCTATAGTGTCCCCTATACAGACGGTCCTTGGCATTCAGTGTTATCGTTCGGTTTACTTGTTATTGATTTTCTTTCTCTACTGAACCAATTATGTTAAATTGAATCACCAAGTGATACCTATCGATTGGATCTATCTCCTCGAGCGGACCCATGTCACCTCGACCTATCATTGAGATCTATCTCCACAAACGGACCTTCGTTGCCCTAACCTATCATTGAGATCTATCTCCCCGAATGGTCTCATATTACCCCGATCTATTGTTCGGATTTATCTCACTAAACGAGTCTTTGTCGTCCTGACCTATCGTTGGGATCTCTCTATCTGAGCAGCCCTACGTCACCCCGACCTATCATTGAGATCTATCTCCCTGAACGGGGCCTTCGTCGCTTTGATCTATTGTTGGGTTATATCTTTTCGTACGGGCCCATGTCATCTTGACCTATCGTTGGAATCTATCTTCCTAAATGGGTCTTTATCATCCTGACCTATTGTTGGGATCTATCTCTAAGAACGAGCCTCTTTCGCCCTGATCTATAATTGGATCTATCTCCCCAAATAGATCCACCTTATCCCGACCTATCATTGGAATCTATCTCCCTAAACGGGCCTCCATCACCCTAACCTATCATTGGAATTCACCCTCCCAAATGAGCCTATGTCACCTCGGTCTATCATTGAATGGCATTTTCTTTAATCGGAACACTACCGTTGAGATTTGTAGGACATGCACCCCCTACTCCACCTAACGATATCCAAACTATCTGACACATAAAATTCGTTAAGCAAACCAAGGAGTTGTGATAGGGACTTAGCCCTAGAAGGATAATTACATCATATTCTATCAATAGTTACCTAATGAAAATGATGAATCCTATCTACTCAAATGATCAGGGAAACACCCCCATGACGCACACATATGATATAACAGTACAAAACATCCTTCAATTAGAAACACCATAAGTACAAAAATTATATAGAGTCGGGGAGAACAGAGGGAAGCATCAAGACCTCCCGAGAGGAGGGTTGTACAACCATCTGAAACACAACCGATCCATCGAGTCCACCAATCGAATCAGTAGGGATCAAACCTTGGTCTGTCACTTCTCGATTTACCTTTTCTTCAATAGGAGACAAAGTTTCATATGGACTGACTTGGTGAGCTATCTCCTCAGCACAATTCAATCTTTTGAGCAACTTATGTTGGAAGTGCCTAAAGGCCGCAACTTCTCTAGTAAGGGATCCCTCAAGTTCAACTATCTTTTGTTCTATCGATCGAAGGGATTCCTCCCGTAATCGAACTAGCGTTTCAACAACCTTCAAACTCTCCTTGTGGACCCGTGTTTTGGCCTCCAGATCTTCACAGTGCTTTTGAGATAAGGCCAATTCTAACTGCAAGTGTCCAATTTGTTCATCTCTCTCAGCGAGCACGAAACTTCTCCCGCCTAGGCATCCTTCTCCCTCTGTTTGAGAGCATCTTGCAATGCTAGCACCTGGTAACCCAGCTAATTGATCTTCCTTTCTGACTACTTCCTTCGTTGTCTCTAAAGCTCCGTTAAGGCCACCAATTGCGAAAAAGAAATTGAGTCAATCAAAACTAAATGAGAAACAAAACATGACGAGTCCGAATGGGAAATAAGACCGTTAGGTTGAGAGACCAAAGGGCTTTGTCAATCTATTCTTGGGGCATCTCACCCAACTCTAGTTCCAAATGGTGAAAATCAAGCCGCTCGGCCAACTGAGATGCCTCAACGGTATCGACACAGTTGTACCGATAGCCCCCAATACAAATGACAATCATTCCCTCCTTCTGTGAATCCTTTTGCCCATCGAATGACTTTATTGGGATAGGAAGAGGGAGAGAAACCTCATCCACTCTCTTGCATGAAAACCTCTAAGGCTCTGTGATCGATGGTCCAAACACCCCATCCGCAGGGGCAACAGGAACATCTAGTTCCTTCGGTGGTCCCCCCTACGCAATTGGGGTGGAAGTACCCTCCAGCCCTTTCGATTTGGGAACCTCCCATATCGGGATGCCCCTATCAGAGTTTCCAGCCAGTGATGACCTACTAAACAACAAGCTATTAGTCCCTTCTGATCGCACCATCACTGGTTCAGAATATCTCGATGCCGTAGGAGATTTATGCTCTCTGATCTCTTCAAACTCCTCCCTCTCATTAGGCGATTCGGGCAACTGGACTTTTCTCCTCTTCAACAAAGGAGATGAAACTTATAATGACTGAGTTCTAGAAGGTCTATCGACCTCCTCCGAAGGCCTTTTAGCATTTAGCATCACTTACTTATCAGTTGGGATTTCTCTCAGGGAAGTATTCTCTACAGAAGATAACACATCTACCAATTCTTTCTCTTTCTTTTCCATTAGAACAAGTCGGTCGATTTTCTTCTTTTTCCGATCAACAAGCCTGCCAAAAAAATTATTTGGTCCTCTATAAGGGTATACACCCAGATTCTCCTCTGAGTAGATTCGCAATAGTAGCCAACAGATCACAAGAAGTGAGAATGATGAGAAGGGGTCGAAAGTTTTACCCTTAGTAATGGTTCCTGATCGACGTTGGATAACATTAATTTGAGGTCCCTATTTAAGAATTTCACAAAAAAGTACTTGTGCATCCAATTTTTGTCTTTCAATTCGCTATAATAAAACTTCCAGTTAAACTGAGGATGGGTCTACAACTTGTTTCAATCTTGGGTAGAACCCTTACTCCCAAATCTTATTAACAAAAAAAAGGACTGCCAGAATCTTTAAATTGAAACAAATATGATAAAAGCCCAACAAAGAAATCATTACAACCACCAGGCGCCAAGTGTTAGGGAGAAACAATGTGGGAAAAATATTCCAATAGCACATTACTTCCTCAATTGGACCCATATATGAGATTTTCAGACCATACTTTATGGATTGCCTATACATTGATGCGTAACCCTCCAATGCCCTATTCATTCTATCCTTGTCTGTGGCTGATACCAGAATGTAACATCCCCTAGCGACATATCAGTATGAACTTCTTAGAATTCTTCACTAGTCATTGTGCTCCTTATGTCATTAATACTCTAGAAGGATGAGGAAGAAAAGCCCCTCAACATTTTCTCAAAGGAAATTGTTGTACGAAAAGAATGATCCAAGGAAGAAGAAGATACGAAAGTATCTGATACGCTCACGCGACTGATCTTATAAAGTGTGTTAAAGACGATTCACGAAATCCAAAATGGTGTATGCCGCATTAAAAGTTTCATGCCTTTTCGATAATCATAACTCATGGTGTCTTTCTCGCGAAACGACACCATGAATCAGAGATAAATAATGAGACATAATCTAAAAGTCCATTAGAAAGGCATTTAATCCTGTGAACCCACAATCTAAAAAGGCATATTATGCTAAGATGTGTCAACTATTAAGGATCAATCTCCCCAAGGAGTGAACACGACCTGACATATCGAGTGATTGCCATCGCCAATAAACCAACCGGTCTTTGACCTTCAGAGGTCTTCAGTGCACTAGAGCTGACACCACCCTTGCTGTATCGACAAGGGGCCGATTGCTACTCCTATCGGTAAAAGGCAATGCATGCATTCCCCAGAAAAGAAATGAAACTTTTGAAATCTTATTAATAAGGGAAGAAATCTTCCCGTATTACTAAACTTCTTAAATATTAAAGATCACAAATCCTCAAGAATATTTTACTAAAAGTATCTCGAGATTTTTGGATTTCTTCGAAAGGAAACTAGAGTTATAACGCTCCAAAAACACATGACTTCTAACGCACCCACGTATATAAGCATTTGACACACGAAATCCAGGTACGCTTTCTGGGCACCATACACCCTACACACAAAACATTGGGCTTTCTCAGATCTCTCTCTCTCTCTTTCTCTCTCTCTCTCAGGCTCAGTCTATTTCATTTTTATCAAAAACCGCTCTTTCTAATTTAAATATCTGAGCCTCTCCACCGAAGCATCTTCCAGAGATTTTTTGTAGGTTTCGAATCATCTTTCAAAATAACCGTTCGAGTTAGAGGAATCAAAATCTGTGAAATCGAAATTCACCTCCAACATGAACAATTGGTAAAAATTATAAATAAGCTTATTTTGAACCCCTCCAACTTTAGTAATAATTTGGGGGGAAGAAAAATTGTTTCTTTTCTCTCATTTTTAAAAAAAATATATTTAGATACAAAATTCATTTTTCAAAATATTCCTAGAATAATATTATATTTATGTTCATTATGATATCAATTTAGAAATACATAATAGAGGGTAATTCTCTCGAATACAATCATTAAATAAATTAAAATTTTTAAAATTAAAATTTATATTATTAAAAAACTTGCCGAATAAATAACTGATTTACCTCAAGATTTCATACTTCACATGTACAAATTATCACATTTAACGAGTGCACATTCTCACGTCGCTAAAAGCTACGCCTACTCGGTCATTTAAACTCTCAATGACCAAATTTTCTATTATAAAAAAAAAAAAAAAGAGTCATTTAATTATCATTAATAATGTCATGTAAGAAAAACATTATCTAGTATTAGTTATGGTCCCCTTTTTTATAAATTCTTGTCTGCGGCACATTTTTAGATTATATTATTACCATTTGTTTAAGACCCAATGATTTGGAACCTCGTTGCTATGGCATCACAGCATAGAAAAATCTCAACATTTTAGTAGTTCACTCATTTCTTTAATACAAAATCAGGACAAATAAAAATAAATTGATGTTATAAAACCTAAGAAATTTTGACAGATGTCTGGAAGGTAAATATTTTAGAAGGATACTCATTATTATTAATAGTATCTTTTATATGTCAATATCATAATATGAAAATATCACATATTTGGAAGGATATTTTACTTTGGAATTTTTCAATTATGTATACACCTTAAGATATATAAATACACCCTTTATAATCTCATTTTACACACATTCAAGAAAATAAAAAATTTCTCTCTTTCTCTCTATTTTTTTCTTCTTATTTATATTTTCTTTAGTTTGCAATTGTTGAAAATTTATTATTAGTGGTGGACCTATACTAGAGGTTTATTCGAGTTGAATTGATTCTGAGTATTCCTATACTTGAACTCGAACTCGATTTTTTATCCGACTCGAACTCGATGAGTAGTAAATAAAATGGATTTGAACTCAACTCGACTATATAACAAACTGCTCAAACTCGACTCGAATTCGAATTGAAAACTAGATTATTATATAATATATTAATATATTTTTATATTATAATATTATATAAATATATATAATATATATTAATATATGTAATCGAGTTATTTATCGATTTTTCAAATATAAAATTCTATTATTCGAACTTGATTTGATATGTGACGAATTCGAATCGAATTTTGTCAAACTCAAGTTGAGTCGAGCTATTGACCAAGTGACTCAAATTTAACTCAGTCCGTGTAACAGCCCTAACTGTATATTGAAATATAAAGAAGTGTTTTTTTAATAAAATCCTGACTTTAGGAGACTAACTACTAACTAAAAACATTTTCTTTTGTTTGTTAGTTTATCACACACACACACAAACACACACACACACAGAGAGAGAGAGAGAGAGAGAGAGAGGGTTGGGCACTAACTAATCAATAATTTATTATGAATAAATATAAATTCTTTTACCATTCCAACAATTAAAAGCTATTTTTTTCCTAATCGAGTAACATAACAAGTTGATCCGTGTTACCAACTCTTCCAAATATTACCATAAAAGCCTCTACTTACGATAAAATATTTGATCTAAAATATCATCTACACGCACAATATGTGCCGAGATATATGCAAAGGATGAAATTCGATTTTTAGCTCAATTGTTAAACCCACAAACTTTTTGTTAGAAACCTAAAATTTAATATATTGGCTTCTCATCCACTTGAGAGAGAAATGAATTTTGTCCTTCACAAACAGCTCAAGCAATAGAATCACCTCATTTCTATCCTCCCTACCACAATTCGATCATGTTTAATAGTATCTTTTTTGTTGGTACTCGGCTAGAACCACGGCCCAATATCCAAGACTTTATCTCTACTAATCTGAACCAATCCGCGATCGGGTCCTCTTTCAGGGAGATCTCCCAGTGTGATTTTTTTCCATTTTCATACCGAATTGAACCCGAGCATGGTTAATGAGTCTCCGTGCCCTTTTTCATTGAGCCAACCAAACATTGATCCGTTTGATAACATTTTCTTGTATCCAAAAAAAAAAAGAAATTAATTCTAATCGGGCCATTCAATTAGTCTAGAATTAAGATTATAAAAAAAAAAAAAAAAAAAAAAAAACGTAAGTTATGCAGTTTTCCTCTCTCTCTCTCTCTCTCTCTCTCTCTCTCTCTCTCTTTCTCTTCTTTTTTTAATTCTTTTCTTTTTATTGTGATTGTCCATTTTTTTTTCCTATAACCAATCATTATTTAAATTTATATTGTAATTAATTTGGTCAATTAATTCTTAAGGAAAAATCATTCATAACACTTTATTTAAAGTAAATCAATATTTAACCAGTACCACAAAATTATTTTTTGCACGCGCTTTTAGGCGTTTAGGCCCTAAATGGGTCGAGCGCAGTTAGGGTCCAACCTTTTATAGGGCAAGAAATTGAACGTAGGCAAGAAGACGTGGCCAGGCTTTTTACTCTTGCTAGGCTGGGCCTGAGCCCAAAAATCTTTCTTTCACATTAAGAAAGTGGCCTTGCTTGGCTACGGAATGCTTGCTTCGTGGTTGGATTTCGAAGAAGGTAACAGAATTAACAATGTTGCACAATTTTGCTAGTAGTTTGATAGAAAAATTACACAATTTCTTTAGAAAGAGGCATTAATAAAATTTTCCTATATTAGTATTTATCATCAAATTTCTTTGAATTAAGTGATCGAACACTCTGCACTCTTAATAAAAAAATCTCGAGGTTGAGAAAAAGGATTTGAAAAAGTCAACCTCTTAATGAACCTCATAATATTTGAACAGGATTAATCGGACAAAACCCAACCGGTTGGTCTAGTACCAAAAAAATATATATTTATCAACTTTATCGTCCATTTTTTACGTAAATAGAGGGAATAAATAATTAATTAATTAAATAAATTGAATTTTATGTAACAATTTACTCAATATGTTTTAAAATTTTTTTAAGTAAAAATATATTTTGATCGATATAAAATTACTCAAATTTTGAAAATTTTCTAAATTTTGCTAATGGCTATTTAGTTCTTAATTCAATTGATATATACAACATTAATTTTTTTGGTGTGTCAAGTGCTTTGTTAACTTAGAGTCTATTTGGTTTAGCTAATGAAATTTAATTGATAGCTGATAGCTAATGACTGATAATTGACGATTGATACTCCATGGCTAATGGCTAATATTAATTGATGTTAATGTTTATTTATATAATTGATAATGTCATATTTGATATCAGTTGAAATGATCAAAAAGTATATGGTAGTTAATTTTGTTTTATCTTTTAAGATATTTTTTTTTATATTATTACGATAAATGATTTTTTGAAATAATTAATTGAAATATATGTTATAAAAATGATACAAATTATATAAATATCTATAATTTTATAAGAAAAGATAATTTTTTAACTACTTAAAAAAGTCAGTTAATTTAAATATATATCATAATAATAATTTAGATCTTATCTTATAAAAAATTATAGAATAAAAATATTAAAAATATTAATTTAAATATAAAAAATTTCAGTCGGGAGGGTCAAAATCAATGAAAAATTATTATCTAAGGATTGAAAAGTTCAAACTTAAAATGGTTGATCCAAAAATAGAGGGCGGAAAAGGGGGGAAGTGAAATTTGGAGACTTGTATCAAATTTCTTAAAAAAAATAAAATAAAATAAAAATCAAAGGAGAGACCTAATACAGAAGTTTCATGTTGTCCACTTAGGCACCTAGAAACCTTTTCTTGTTTTTTTTTTTTTTTTTGAAAACTTTAGGTGAATAATTAGCTAAAATAAAAGTTCAAAAATTATTTTAAAATAAAATATAAAATTCAAGGAATATATATTAGAAAGACTTCTTCATATTATTTTATTTCAATTATAGTATTTTTGAACTATAACAAAATTTTTTTAGTAAAAAATATACAAGTTTTCAAGAACTAAAATTCCTACATAAAAGCTTTAAAATTGTTATTAAACCCAATAAGGAATCAACTCATCCCTCCCTCTTGTTACCTATATTGGTATAATTTTGATCAACTGGCACCATCCTCCATCCCTGTATAAAATCTTGAATTCGACTCTCTCTATATTAAAAAAAAAAAAAAAAAAAAAGGCATGGAATTTTTTTCTAAGTCTCTGATGTGGACCAGAGTTCGTGCACTTGGTGGATGGAAAGAACGTATGCAAGCCAAATAGCAACGAAGGCATGGGTATTTGAGTCATTAGATATCAGAATTTATCTCTGATAGAAAAGACAGCATGGAGATTTATTAATGATGTTGGTGCTCTTTGGGTTGTGTGCTTAAAGCAAATCATGTTGCTTGATGATTCTCAAAGGGAACAGAATTGGTCTAACTCTTGGAAAGGGTTGATCAAAGACAAAAACTTTGAGCGAGAGCCTCGTGTCGTGTGGAGGGTTGGCATCGGAAGGAGGCTAAATTTTTGGAAGGATGGTTGGCGAGCTGAGTCTGTTGCACCACGAGTGGAATATTTGTTGAGATTTTAGACTTAGATGCAAAAGTACTTAATTTCGTATCAAAGAATGGGGACTAGAATTTTAACTTGATCTTTGCCTCGTATGCTTATGGAGATTGATGTAAAAATCTAAAGATATCCTCTTCCCAAGTGTGGTGATATAGTCGATAGGCAAATTTGGAAGTCGTTTGCTCCTACACGATGGTTACATTTCTTGTGGTTGGCCATGCAAGATCGCCTGCTTACGAATGGATTGCGATTCCAATGTAAAATTGCAACATGAAGGGAGTGCGTTCTCTTGGAGGATATTGTTGAATTGTTGCCGTGCGCTTTATGTGATTGTATTTTTGCTATACGAGTTTGGGAAATCATGGTGAAATCGGAGCAATTGATTGATAAGTAATTTTCATGGGCCAAAATTCTCTATGGGTTCAAGTGATGGCTTGGTGTTGATTGTTTATTGCAACAACCCTGAGGCTTTAGACAAGACGCTGCAATTTCATTTTTAACGTTCATAAATTGCCTTTGGAGAATGAATTGTTGGATTCTCGGCTCCTTTTTGGGTTTGCTCGAACACCATGGCTGATCTACAAGCTCTAAGACATGGCCTTCTCCTTGCATGATCTCAGGGCTTTTTTTATATTTGATGCCAAAGTGATAATTGAGCTTATTAATGGGGCAAATATTAGTATTCATCCCCTTGCAAATTTAATTAGGGATATTTGAGAGCTCAAAGAGAGAGAGTGGAATGTCTCTTTACTCAGTGCCCTTCGGGAGGCAACTTCTGTAGAGGATGTTTAGGCAAAATCCGGATGTGTTATGGAGCATGATGATATTGAGATGTCGATGCAAGCACATGAATTTCTCCTCTTTTGTCGCATTGGGTGTGGAATTTTCTGCATATATCCATAGTTAGTTCTTGTAATCTTGTAATTTCAACAAAGAAATTAGAAATTATAAATTTCTATATTATCTTATTCTAATTATAGTATTTTTCGAGTAAAATAAAAAAATATATAAAATTTTACAAATAAAAATTAATTTTTCCTATAAAAAAGATCTAAATAATTATTATATATATATATTAATTGTTTTATTAAAAATATTACCTAATCTCCCGAACTTATCTAAGCTAAAGAATTACATGTTCCGATGTGAATTCATTTTTTCACTTTCTAAAAATACCTTCAATACATGAAATTCTATTTTTCTCCCTCTTATTTTAGGCTTGTTTGAAAAGCAAAAATTATTGTCTCAAATTAGATATAATTTTTTTAAAATAAAAATTAATAATTTAATAATAATTTAATTTTTACGAAAAAATTGAATTTTATTTATAATTTTATATATTTTTATGAAAACTTTTACTTTAATTACATTAAAAAATACACAATAAAAGAAAATCAAAACCGATTGCCCAAACGCAATCTTCTGGACTTGGGGGGCAAAAACGTCCAATCAAAATATAATAATTGACTCGTTTTAATATTGATGTTCTCACATTTGACTCCTAATTTATCAGCTTGACTAAGCTCACATCCATTAATTTATTTTAGAGAATTTTCAATAAAAAGAAAAAAAAAGTGAAAAAATACAAACAGACGACTTGATCACGAAGCAGCCAATTTGCTTTCCTGCTATCTTTTCTCCGTTCCATTTGTTTTTGTTTCATCCAGTTCAACGCTCGCGCTCTCTCTCTCTCTCTCTCTCTCTCTCTCTCTCACATCCCCCTGTTGGAGGATCGTTTGATCTCGAATTGCTCGATCTGTTTTCCCTCTTCGCAGTCATCAACACGACAGGTTTTTCCTACTCGATCTTGATTATTCATTCGTCATTCAATACTTAAGTTCTATTAAATTGTATTCAATTGAACCATCAAAAGACAATTAAAAGAAAAGATTCGATTTCGGGTTTTATTGTTGCTTTATTAGTGAGGGATTCGAATGATTACTGATTAGGGTTTGAGGGGAAGTTAAAAATTAAAGAATTGTGATTTAGGGTTTTTTTTGTGATTGTTGTACTGGGTTTTTTTTGTTAATATTTTTTTTCCTGATTGATCAGGAGTGATTAGGGTTTGGAGATAGTGATTTATGCATTAGTTATAGTTGAAATATGTATAGCAATTTCAAGGAGCAAGCGATAGAGTATGCGAAGCAAGCTGTTCACGAAGACAACGCAGGAAATTATGCCAAGGCATTCCCTCTTTATATGAATGCATTGGAGTATTTCAAGACCCATTTGAAGTATGAGAAGAACCCTAAGATTAAGGAAGCCATTACGCAGAAGTTTACAGAGTATTTGAGGAGAGCAGAGGAGATTAGGGCAGTGCTCGACGATGGGAGGACCGGCCCAGCTGCCAATGGCGATGCTGCGGTGGCTACAAGGCCGAAGACAAAGCCGAAAGATGGAGAAGGTGGAGATAATGAGGATAAAGAAAAGCTTAGGGCTGGTCTTAACTCTGCTATAATTAGAGAGAAGCCTAATGTGAAGTGGAATGATGTGGCTGGTCTTGAAAGTGCCAAGCAAGCTCTTCAAGAGGCTGTTATCTTACCCGTCAAGTTTCCGCAGTTCTTTACTGGTTTGTTTCTGACACTTGATATTTTTGATAGTGCCTATTGATTGGGTTCTATACTTATCACATTCGAAATGATTTGCTTATTTGGCTGTCGATTGTGCCATGGCTGATGGTAGTCTAATTGGAAATCTTATTTGCAAAAGTTTGATTTGATATATTGGTTGTAGCGCACTCATACAGGAGAGCTAGTTCATGCTAGCACTTCATTGTCTTTTAGGTTGCAAGTGTGGCATATTCTTCATGTGTCACGAAGCTACTTTTCACCATTGCATGGATTACGATCTAGGATGCGTCTTGTAATTACTTATTTTAAGAGATGTTACTTTAGTATAATTACCACTACATACTGAATACTGATGGGGAGGAGAGAGAGCTCTCTGTCTAGTTTTGGCTTGTTGTCTTTGTAGATTGATATTTGGTGTCCACTTACATCTTCTCTTTTTGTTTTTCTCCCCTATACTATGGCTTCATTTTTTATTATGCTGGTTTAGTCGAATCCTATGCCCAAAAGTGCATGTCATAGGCTGGATCCTCAAGAATGGCCGCTTTGAGCAAAAGTGCAACTGAGTACTGTATATCTAATCACTCTCCCCCTTCCTGCCATTCCAATCTGCCTGAATACCATATTCTGCTTCAAGCTGATGAATATATAAAAAAAGAAAAAACTAATTGTTCACCAATATGTAGTGATAAGCAACATTATAACTTTCAGATCAGTGGGTGTGAAGCATCTGGAAGTAAAGGATACTCTTCTTCCATTTCTGCTGATCTAATTTTAATTCGATTTGTAATGGGATAATATGCCTTTATATTGAAAAGTGAAAGAGGGGGATTGATGATGATTTCTTACACAGTTTTGTAGATTAATAACTAGCAAATTCATAATTGAAGTTGAGAAGTTACCCTTTTTCTGTGTATTGTTTTCTTTAGTAGAAATTCCTTGTACAAGTTCTCTCTTATTCCTCTCATTCTGTTTCTTGGATCCTGTCCTGGATTGTTTCTTAGATATCATTTAGCAGTTTTATTTGTTACTTCTGTCTAGGGAAGAGACGGCCATGGAGGGCTTTTCTGTTATATGGTCCACCTGGAACAGGAAAGTCATACTTAGCAAAGGCTGTTGCAACTGAAGCAGACTCTACCTTCTTTAGGTAAATATCTATCTTCATACAACAAATTTCTTGTGAATATTCATCTTTGTTATATACTTGCTCAGTTGTTCGTAGCATAACTTTTGTGCTGTAGACAACCCTTTTTTTGGGGGGTGGGAGGTTGCTTCCATGGGGGTCTGTACTTATTATTTCTTTCAGCATTGACTAAAATTCTGGTGGATATTATGTAAAGCACACTATTATGCTGCTAGATTAAAGCAAGCATCCTTATCTTCGTGCATTTCATACTGAAAGATGCTGAAGCACAAGCAAAGCAAATGAAAATAGCCAAAACTGTAGGCACATGGGGTTGCTGAAGTATAATCGCATGACAGGATCCAGTTGATTGACAATCAGTGCACTTGAAAAGTTTATCCTTTATTTTGCCCAACATTAGCATATGGCATAGATGATCACAGTGAGTAAACTCAACATGCTGAACAGTGTAATAATTATTAGTCGCTGAACATGACTCAACTAGATGGCCTTTCAATTTTCTTATTACCCAACTGCTTGGCTAGGTTTATCTTTCTGTTTGAACATGTAAGTTGCAATTTGTTTTATATAATGGTAGTCACTTTGGAGGAAAATGAATAATGGAAGAATTATCTACCTTAAATGAAGATTTTGTATTCTATCCACACACACACACACAAAAAAAAAATGAAGATTTTGTTACTTTAGCTGACTTTTATTAAATTGACCATATGTTCTTTTTGGGGAATGTCCATCCTAGTTTGTTGATACTTGATAGCATTGTGCATTTTGAATTTTACTGAAACATGACATCTCTTCAAACACATTTTTGTTATCAAAACTGCTGTTCAAGTTTCATTATTGTGTATATTGTGCATTGCTTTCCTAGTCAATTTCTATTCGAGTTCAACTTAAATCCACAGTTGATTTCTGTATATTGTTTTATAGTGTGTTAGTTGATGAGCTGCAAGCTGCAGAATATGTCTATTCATGGTGCACCATAACTCTTTTTTACCTGGACCCTTGTCTTGAACCTAGAGTCCCTCTGTCAGAAAGATGAACATGGCAAGTCATGTTTATGACACTTAATGGACGAGCACGCTAAAATGAGAGGATTTTTACTATACTGGTTTGATCAACCTCTTTAGTTCTGTCTATTTATAACACCAACTTAAAACTATAAACTAGGGTTTTCATTCTGTTCCTCTTACTTTTTTTATCGTTTAATTTGTCTTCTTCTGTTTATGCCTATCAATTATGATTGATCTTTCTTACATTTTCTTTTTGAGTTATATATGCATGATTTTGACTTTATTATGTTCAAATCACAATCTAGGCCCCAATTTAATGACCAGTACTAGATGTATTTTTGCAGTGTTTCTTCATCAGACCTGGTGTCAAAATGGATGGGCGAAAGTGAAAAGCTTGTATCGAATCTGTTTCAAATGGCTCGTGAAAGTGCTCCCTCCATAATTTTTGTTGATGAAATAGATTCATTATGCGGACAAAGAGGGGAAGGTAATGAGAGTGAAGCATCTCGCCGTATCAAAACAGAACTTCTTGTACAAATGCAGGTATTTAATTCAGGGGAATCTGTAAAAGAAAGATATTCAATTACTTTCACTTCTTGTGTTTGGAGCTGACATCTCATATGATGCTTCTTAGTTGTTCATATGCATTAATTTTCAGATCCTCATTTAAAATAAAATTAAAAAGAATTAACAAAAATGGTTTTGGTTGATGAGACCATGATATCTAGGTATGAACAAGAGTGTCGTGTTCTAAACCTGACATGTTACACAGTATTGCATATGCAACCTTCAGTATGAAGCATGCAGTAGTTAGTTCTCACTATTTTGCATTATCTTAACCCATGCAGCATCCATGCAAATTGCTACTGGCAGAGGATCTCCAACCTTTTAAACTGTTGTTCAAGGAGTCCTTGCTATGACCTATTCCTCTTCCCATCTCCTATGGAGAATGATCAGGAGATCTTGAACCACTGCTTTTAGCACCCCAGGAGCCATGACAGACATCATGCCAAAAGGAAGTTGAAGTTCTGTTCCACACCTTACTAAAACGTAGCAGCTGAAACTACATCCTAAATATTCCACAAGACTTTCTAAGGCCCTCTAGTAGCAAGAATAGTTCTTCTTGTTGATGTGCCAATGCTTATCCAAAATCACACTCCATAACGTCTCGCTGTTTGTAGGATATGGAGTCACTTATCCAAAAGGTGCTAAGCTAATGAGTGATTTGATCCCCAAATTGGTTATTTCCACAATAGATTGGTTAAGCACCCTTGTGACACCAAATGGAATTTGAATTGATCATTTAAGATCTCCAAGGAAACATTCTTTCAATCTTCTTGATCAATGTCCACTTTGTAAAGCTTTTCATTTGTTCAATGATGGATGGCCCTCTGAAGACCATCCAACCTCTTCTCAAACCTCTCAATGATGGGGAACACAGATATTTCATACTTTCACCATCTTCATGAGGCCTTCCCTTTCTCTCTCTTCCTGGACACCTGCGCCATGAGCCTGCACTGCAGATTCGCTACTCTAGTGAACCATGATTAAAATTCTGCAATCTCCAACAAGCTCCAGACTAAGCATCTTTCTGTATTCCCTCTCCTCACCAATACCTAAAGCTTCCTTCAAATGGAAACCATTAAGGTTCTGGGTGTAAATGATGTCTCAAATCTAGATGGTGGAAGGTTGGGTTCATATATAAAGTTCACTGAAACCTAATAGCTTAAGCTTCTAGATGGGGGTATCAGTGTCTAATTTTGTGTATATGCACTCATGCAATACTTTCCAAGACATCCCACTGGTGTGCTTCCTAACAAGGGATATCATGGCCTCCCTGTGGTTTGGTTCATGGATAGTTGTAGACTAATTGTTCAAGCCTTCCTGTGGTTGCATAGGACCCTTTTGGTTCTTGCCTTCAATAGTTAGGTGGTGATAGGCTCTTGGTGAACTCTACCGGTGGAGGTTTTTTTTTTTTTTTTTTTTTTTGGAGGGGGGGTATTAACGACCTCACACATGAGGAGATTTGTTAGAATTTTTCCTTATATGAGTGTTCTATATTCGATAGATGGTGGAAAAGTAAAGCTCATATATATAGTTGGCCTAACATCTAATAGCTTAACCTTTTGGGCAAAAATATCCGTGGATAAATTTGTATGTATGGATTCACATGGTAATTCCCAAGATATCCCGCTGGTGTGCTTCCCAATAGAAAAAATAACCTCTTCCACCAGATCAGTTCTGCTGGAACCCATGTGTTTTTGTATTATTAGTTTGTTTTCTGTTGGTGTCATGGTGTTCCTTCTTTTGTAGGAGAATCATACAATTTTGATTATGGTTCACTATCAGTTAATTCATTGTAATGAAATATGGATCTGTAATTTGAATGAAGTGTTTTAGACCATAAATGTTGCCTCTATTTAGCATATGGCACCTTAGTTGATTCAGAAGCATTTTTCCCACTTTGGGAAGTTCTTTATGTTTATCCTTTTGCTTTAAATCACCTTGGGCTTAATTTTTTGCTGAATGGCTCCTGCATGCAACTCTTATTGCGGCTTGAAGACACTTCACTTGCCATTTTACTATAAAAGTAAAATGTAAAAATATTGTTAAACATAATTCCAATCAATAAAATCATCACTAACTAATATTTTTAATTATAATAGGTAGACAATAGGAAATGAAACCACGGCAAAAAAAAAGGTTTTCAATTCGAAGAACAGGGAATAAATTTCTTTTTATTTTAGTGCGTGTCTTGTGTGAATGTATGTGTCTTGTATTGTAGCATTATATTATTATTTCTTATCTGGACTCTATTATTTTTTCAGTAATTAGCAATTTTAAGAACTGGACACAAGTGACTGGCCTTTTTCTCTCTCCTTTATAGTCTTCCATACTTGAGCCAAAAAGCACAACCACCTAAGCACAGTTTCAGTTGAAAGGGCAACAAACAGAGAAGAAAATAAAATTTAAAAAAATAAAAGTAAAAAGTTTGCAATCACAGCCTCCCTCCCCCAAAAAAAAAACAGCAAAAAAAGTCTGATGAAATTTCTGCAGCATAACGGCAAGAAGAAGAAGAAAATACCTGATGTCTGATGTCTGATCTGATTTTTCTCCACGTCATCTTCCACACTTCCTCTCCTCAGCAAATTTCTGCAGCATAACGACAAGAAGACGACGAAAATACCTGATGTCTGATGTCTGATCTGATTTTTCTCCGCGTCATCTTCCACACTTTCTCTTCTCAGTGACTTTCTTTTGTTTCATCTCCTCGGTTTTTTTTTTTTTTGTTTATATTTTTTAATTCGTTCTAATTCTAACCCAAATTGTGTCACCTACGAAAATACCCTTAACCTTTTTGCTCTTACAATAAATTATAACTAGGGTAAATACAAGGGGGGAAGAGAGAGAGAGAGAAGGAAAACATCATGAAGGCACACAGGCTAGGCCAGCACCTCTGGCATTTTGAGGCACTGGGGTCTTGCCTCGCCTCGCCTGGGGCGTCTCAGCGAGCGCCAGAGCACCTCTTTACAACACTGCATAAACTTTCACAAAACCACAACTTTAGTTTTATTGTTGAGATTGTTAATTTATCTGTCCTAATATTTATCAATTTCTTGACTGATTCTTTATTTTGTGGTCGATTTATCAATTTCATGTTTTCCTATGAGTTTGTCATCTGCAATATAGGGTGGAGGGCACATGTCCTTTCACAAAACCATGATTCTCAATTTTTTGATTGAGATTGATGATTTCTTCTTTTCTTATATTCATCAATTCATGTTTGCTCATGCGATTGTCATCTTTTTAGGGTGTAGGCCACAATGATGAGAAAGTTCTGGTTCTTGCAGCAACAAATACTCCATATGCCTTGGATCAGGTGAGAAAACTCTCATCCTATACGTGCCAGTTGCCATCTGTGTTCTTACATGCGGAGAGTGCTACTATTTCCTTTTTCTTTTTAAGCTGAAATTGAACTACGATGTGAAATGTAGGCCATTAGGCGGAGATTTGACAAACGTATATATATTCCTCTACCAGATTTAAAGGCAAGGCAACACATGTTCAAGGTAATCGATCAGATTTGCTAGGATGCTTAATTTCTAATCTTGTAGATTTGTTATTTTCTTGCTTCACCTGTTGTGCTTGCAACCTTATCCCCTTCTTCAATTCAAATGACCCTAAAGATTCAGAAAATTAGGATGTGGCCATCCTTTATTCTTATCCATGAACCACCCTGCGAACACTGATGACACAGTGTTGCTGCCGTTAAAGTTGTTTCTTCAAGTTGCCAATTTGTACAATTTTGCTCATATATTCTCCTGTTGATCTCCTGTACAAAAAGGCACGATTCTCCTGTAAAATGATTTAATTCATGGTCGCAGATTTCTCCAAATGCCCATTTGATGATTTATTGGCATAATATGTGGACATGAACAGGTGCATCTGGGAGACACTCCTCATAACTTAACTGAAGCTGACTTCGAGAATTTGGCACGCAGAACAGAAGGGTTCTCTGGTTCAGATATTTCTGTTTGTGTAAGTGCAAGCTTTGTATGAAAGATATACCCCCACCACAAAAAATATTCCTCACTGCACATCATGTTGAGATTGATATGACCTGAACATCCATTCCTATTGCCCCATTTGACAGGTTAAGGACGTCCTATTTGAACCTGTTCGCAAAACCCAGGATGCCATGTTCTTTTTTAAGACTCCTGATGGAATGTGGATCCCTTGTGGGCCAAAACATCCAGGAGCCATTCAGACTACAATGCAAGAACTTGCAGCAGAGGGCCTTGCTGCAAAGGTAATACATGGACACAACTATGGATGTTTTGCATTAATATGAAAGATTAGAAAATGATACCTAAAATTTGAGATTAAGGTTTAGTTTGTTGTTGTTATATCTGGAAAAATGATACTATGAGATTCTATTGCTGTGGTTCTTGAATGATCACATTGCCTTTCTTTATGTAAATCTGGTTCTTCAATTCTGATAGTTCTTATTAACACGGGCAATTATGGAGCATTTTTCTTTCATCACGGGCGTTTGCCATTTATGCCTGTGTATGTTTGCCCCTACAGTGAGCAATTGCCTGGAAGTTGAGTTGGTGGGCCCACTAACAGCTGTCATTCTCTCTTATTTATTTTTCTTTTACCATGTGATTTGATTGTGTGTTTGTTTGTATGATCTAGCAAAGGGGGGAAAAAGGAAGGGAAAGTGGGAATAAGTCATATATATTGAAGTGCTGGAAGATCTCTCTTCTCCCTACTCAAATCATCACCTAATGATTCACGATTGTAAAATTTTGGCAGATCTTACCCCCACCAATCACAAAAACAGATTTTGATAAAGTGCTTGCAAGGCAAAGGCCAACAGTAAGTAAAGCTGATCTCGAGGTGCACGAGAGATTCACAAAGGAGTTTGGAGAGGAGGGCTGATGCTTATTGCGGATGTTATAATTTGTATAATTTCTATGTTATTTCCAGTGGGGGCACCTTTCATGGTGCTTGCTCTGGCGCCCCTTAAATGAATATGCTGCTGGTGTATTTAGATGAAGTTCTTGGTGCATTCAGGATCAAATGGAAATTTGAGAACTACATGTATGTCGTAATTATCGAAGGAACATTTTACAATGATTGGTTATGGTTTTGCTTGTACAAACAGCTGTATTTGATTCTCTCTCTGAAAATAAAATCGCTGGTAGTCAAAATCCTTACGCACCTTGAGTACCTAGATGAATAAGTTAAAATATATTTCTTTTTATTTCTTTATTTTATTTTATTTTGGGGGTACTCTCCTTATGTTTTGGCAGAGCAACCCGGCTGTCTCTTCCTAAAACTCTTGCCCTCAGGGCTTTAATGTTTTGACTTGATGCAGTTTAGCCCTACGATACGGTTGCAATTAATCATCATATCTAGAGTCCATGAACAAAAAATAGGCAGTCGTGACATCAAGTTCCCAGCAAATACAGAATGTGGTACATGCGCACCCGTATTTTTATTAGACATAGTATAGTAGCCCATAACGGGAGAACAAATTTCTTTAGGCTCTCTCTCTCTCTCTCTCTCTTCCTCCCTCTCCCTCTCTCACCCCGTTACACAAAAATCTTGGAACCCATTTTTGGTTGACCAGCAAGGTACTGTCCCTTTCAAATTTAGGACCAGGCAAGCCTAGGACTGGTTGCTGCTCTTTAGCTCTGACCTGCATCACCATAGCCTCACTCTCTATCTTTCCGTCTCATGTTGTTGTTGGCCTCGGTCTGCCCCTGCTGTATTTTGGTGGATTACTCTTGGCCACATCCACAACTATCATCCAGCCATTAATGATCTGCAAAAGCCATGGCAATCAACGGGAGAAAAACTTAGCAGTAGTTGGCTAGTTTTTGCGGAGTAAAATTATCTCAGAATTCTAGAAGTCTCAATATATTGACCAAAATTACCGCGCCATTCATTTTGTTGAGAGCTTCGGCTGCTGCTTCTTCAGTGGTGTACTCAATAAATGCATAACCTTTGGACCTCTTAGAAATTTTGTCCATTATGACTTTTACTGTCAAAAATTTAGTAAAACTTTGTAAGTGCTTCTTTAAATTTCAGCAAATTGAGTCACATGGCAGTGAAAACCAGGAAGAAGAAAATAGAAAGAATACCTTCAACAAGCTCACCAAATTCTTCAAACTTTGATCGTAGGGTCTTCTCAGATGTATAAAATGACAGCCCTGTGGAACAGTAAGTTTGCCAGCAATGTCTTGCGTAAACATTAAAAAATAAATAAAAATAAAAATAAAAAACTGCACAATTTGCTTTCTCAAGTAATGAATTAGCGAAGGCAGTAACATATTACAGGAATACTTGATGAAAATCCTAAGGTTGGGGCCACAATTTTTCACCTGACTTTTACTAAAATAATTGTATATTAGTCAAAAGACCTTTACACAGACTCACACACACCGTTTTGTGCGATGCAAGGGCTTTGAGCTAGAAAATATGATTAAGATGAAAAGATGAGTCCTATAAATGTCAACACATACCAGTAACAAAAAGCCTCTTTGTCTTCACATTCTTTGGTTGATTCGCTTCCAAAGGTTTCAGTGAGCTGATGGAAGTTAAAGGATTATCACCTGGACGATTATGGAAAAACATTAATAACTTTTTCACAAAATCAATAAGCAATATTAATACAAGAAGTGACCAGATAATTTTGAAGATAGATGCAGATTAGTAGTTCGATCAGGTAACAAGCCAACCAACTCAAACACCTCCTTTTACATAGAAGCTACTAACACATTAAGGCTCAATCATATGAAGCTTACTCATTGTTCAGGGATATGGTATGCCTTCATTCATCACAAACAAAAAACATTGTTTAAATATCTATATCTACACAATGTGGCTGAAACCCCTTCATCTAACAGGCCAACAGTGTAATGAACCCATGCTAGATGGCACTTTTAAAACAATTTTAGGTCTGTCACTCAAACTGCACCGGCAACAAATTGAACTAAATCAAGCCCTTCAAAAGATAAGCCAGAAATTTTAGACTATGATCAAAGATGGCAGGTAGTGTGGATATGTAGGCTGAAGTTTCTTCAACAAACATAGCATTGACAATTGCCTACAAAAATTGATCAACACAAGTGAAGTTGCAAACCTCCATAATCTTTATTGTCAGACTCGAAATTTTCATCAGGTTGAACAGATATGACACCAGGAATACCTGGAAAACATATGAACAGTGCTTGATTTGGCAGTTAATACATCTATAATTCAAGCACAAAGACAATAACTGCAACAAATACCAACCAGCTAGTTCTCGTGCACATTCGTCATCAAGTTCACAACAGAATCCAAAATTATATCTCCAGGAAATATGATATATACACATTTGAGCATCCTTCACACTGCAGAAAAAATCATAAACCATCAACAAAAGAGGCATAATACATACGATTAAGCGAGAGAGAGAGAGAGAGAGAGAGAGAGAGATGCTGAACTTACTTCCCTAAAACCTTGGTTAGTAATCTAGCATAATAATCAACCATTTGCGCCTTTGTCACAACTTCCACTCCTGGCTTCTCCACTCTGACAAGCCAGTATTTGGAAATTCCAGCAGGAAATAATCGCAATTCGTTAATGTCTGAATTTGACAGATGACCCAATTGAAAGCTTGAAGAACTATAATCCTTCTTTACAGAGTTAAAATCAGGGTCAGGCCTAACGGACAGAACACCTGGTAAACCTACAAAAAGGATTACTTATGTCAATACCTAAGCATTTAATTTGGCATTACAAATTCCACGTT
Organism: Dillenia turbinata; assembly: GCA_037126225.1. NCBI lineage: Eukaryota > Viridiplantae > Streptophyta > Magnoliopsida > Dilleniales > Dilleniaceae > Dillenia > Dillenia turbinata. The sequence continues at coordinate 10,510,723 of JBAMMX010000009.1, forward strand.
AAGTACAAACTATTTCAACACTTGACATGATTCTAACGTAGGAAATTCTATATTTCGACGAGAAATAACTTACTTGAAAGCTCCTTTGACATATCTTCACCAATGTCACAGCAAAATCCAAAGTGGGTATCACAAGAAGCATGATAGATACGCATCTGAGCATCCTTTTCACTGTTCAACACTTAATTAATCAAACGGTTCAAATAATTACAACAATTACATCGTAATACGAATTATAAAATCACCGGCTCAAAACGAGTTCCAAGATATTTACATAGCAATAAAACCTTTCAGACACTCACTTTTTGATGAAAGAATAAAATCCCAGAAAATTGATGAAAAAGCAAAACCCAGAAAAACCCACCTGCCCAAAACTTGTTCAAGTGTCTTTACATAGAAATTGATGACATCTTCTTTTGATTGAACCTCCTTTGGTGGAGTCTCCATAATAACCATCCAATAGCGATTGGCACTTGTCGTAGAGTCGGGAGAAGTAGAGATAAATGAAGCAGGTGTTGCTGTAGCACTTGGTTTTAGTGATGAAGAACAAATTGAGGAAAATGTGCAAGAGAGAGTCAATTTGGAGGATGAAGTGGGGATTTTGGAATTATGTTGGGAAAAACTAAAAGGGGCAGCTTTTGCTGGTGGGAGCGGTGTGGTAGTGGTGAATTTTGGGGTTAAGGTTGTGCTAATGGTGGATGAAGAAGTTAGGAGTTCCATGGTTGGCTTCTATCTAGGATTCATTACATAACATTCTGCAACATTCAGGGCGTTTTGGATATAGGTATTTGTCTTCTCTCTCTCTCTCTCACCGTCGTATTTTGTTATCTCACACGTAGGGCCGGCAATCGAGTTTTCTGACTTTCGACCCATTTGAAATTTTATGGGTCCTGGTCAGAGCCCCCTTGAGAAAATGCCTAAAATCGGGACTCAAATTGGGCGTCAAAAATAAAAAGGATCTTGAATCCATTTCACTTCAAGCTGAAGCTCAAATTATAAATTTTATTTTTATATTTTTAATCAAATAAAAACAAATTAACCTTTTAAAATAAAATACAAAATAAATATCACCGTACACAAATTAACAATTATCATATAAAAATTAATAAAAATAATATCAAAAAAATTAAAAAAGCTATATTAAGATTAATATATTAAAGTTATCAAACTCACTGTCAGAATACTATAATATTTGATTTTAAATGGATCGAGTCCAACATCAAATCCACTTATGTTTAGATTCGATCCGTAATTAAAATGAGCTTTAATAATGGATTAGACGTCGGTCCGATCCTAAAATGATCCGGCCCAATTGCCGGTCTTACTCACGGTCTGTTGTTCTCCAGTCTGGGATTCAAGAGACCGGATTTCATTTTTATTTTGTTTATTTTATTTCACAATTTATGCGAGTAAATTCGAAAAAGTTACTTTTTGTCAATATACTTCTGGAATAGTAAAATCTTCAAAATGCACCAAATACACACAATATTTCCATGAGAAATATGCTATAACTACGATTGCTATAATCTTATATAAATCTCCAAAACACTAATTTTGTATTACAATTTTATTATTTCGGTTTTAACAATACATTATATTGCATAATAATTGTATTTGTGTTCCTTTTTTTTTGGGAATTTGGTATCTTATTAAGAATAATGATAATGGACCCAACAAACTGTGTGTTTTTGAAGATAAAATTCAATTGCTACTACATGCTATTACTTAATAAATGGACTTGTCAAGTACATCATCTGTCGATCCAAAAAACATTATAGTAATTTTAAAGAGGGAAGACTTGAGAGCAGTCCTTCGGAAATAAATTTTCAAAGGTGAAGGTTAAAAGTATAGAAAAATTGATATTAAAATAAAAAGAAGTAAACCAAAAATTTCAAGTTTAACTCATTAAAACTTATAGTATGTACTAGAGTCTCGAATTCGAATTCATGCACGAAGAAAATAAATATCGGAAGAGTTATGACCCTAAGACTCTAACCAAACTCGAATCAGATTTAGTATAGTCTATGGTTATCAGATATCAGTGATATATATATATTTAAAATAATATGTAAAAGGGTATCTTGCCTTTTGACCCAAAAATATAAGAGGGCTCAGATAACTGGTGAGAGTTCAAACCCCAAAACTCTTTTCCCCCTTATAAAGAGCATAGTTGTCCTAGAGGACCAACAAAAGCCTAATACATATTATACATATAAGTGAAACAATTTTACAACATGTATTTAATATGGACAAGAAATTCACTTGACCACACAAGTTCAAAAGGCATTCACGTATACTGATGGACTTTCATGATAGAAGTGGTGCTTCATTGTTTTGTGTACTGTCATCTGAATACTAGGGGTCTGAAGATGTTTCAAGACTTGGAATGCAAGCATAGCACAATGAAATTACCTTGAACAAAATGAGATAATGGCAATTTCTTTTCACAGAGAGAGAAAGAGAGAGAGAGAGACCAGAAATTGTACTCACCAAGCACACAGATGCACAAATGATGCTAAAACCTGTGCAGTTGAAAAGAGCATTGGGAGAGAGAAACCATGCTGAAGTAACATCAACAAGAACAAGAGCTAGTAAGCAGTAGTTTGATTAAAACTGACCACAAAAGATCATATATCAGTCAGCTTACAGATCGATGGACTCATTGCAAGTGGTGATAAAAAGCTTCAACTGATTACACCCCAGCAATAAATCCTTGTGCTTTCCCCTCAATATCCAAATAAATAGCATAAACTCCACAAAAAATACAAAAGTAGAAGAAAAGAAGAGTTTGAGGAAAAAGGTCACAACAGACCACAAACCTGATTGGTTGAGCTTGCTCCTTTTGAAATAATAACATATGTCTGCCATCACAAAAAATAAGAAAGATATTAGAATTTGCCCAAGGAATCATTCCTCAATTTTATTTATAATAGAGAGCCACTTACAGAAGGTTTTACAAGGACATAGATCATTCCAAAGGAAGCACTCAAGTAAGGTACCTGCATAATCACAAGAGTTCTCATAGATGACGGCATTCTAGAATCTAGATTATTAGGGCACTCATCCAATAGATATAGGGACATACCCAAGATGCCCTAGCCAAGCTGTAGAGTAATGCCTGCACAAACAGACCAATTTAGAGCACAAGCGTTTCATCAGAAGTGAGAATGGGAAAATGTCAACCTGTGAAAACTCACATAAGCAATTGATGAGGGTAAGGCAGTGCACAATATGAGTTTCTCCCCGACCAAAGGATTAAGAAGCGGTAGCACCATATCTGGAGAGAAGGCGGTTTCATTACTAAACGTACACAACCACAAGATTTTTGGTGTATCCAATTCTGTCTGCATTTCGAAATGACAGCAAAAGAAAAACTGCAGAAAGAAAAATACCTGGGAAAAGATTGAACCAATTCCCGCCATCATCAGAATCACGATGAATTGGTTTTTATTAAATCCAAAAGCTGATTTCAGATAGAACTGCACCCTCAATGTATCCTAGGGACAAATCAAATTGTAGAATTAAGAACATTGCATATGCTTTTGGCATAACCAATTAGGAAGGCACATACCATAAGCCATTGCTGATGCCAGACATTCCCAACTCATAGAAGAAGGAGAGAAATGCCCTTAAGAGAGGGACTGTTGAGTCAAGCGACTTTTCATAAATGTCTTGTGCCATTCTTTACCACAAACATTTTGCATAAACATATAGATGTCCATTCATATTGACTCGCTTATGCAAAATCTTATCATGAGAAGCTAAAATTATCTGGAGTTCAACTGGTAGGAGATGATTCTTACTGGTGTGCTTGCTTGGTGCTAGTCGGTGTTCCCCCTGCCGGGGGTGTGGGGGGGGGGACTGCACCTTGGATTTTTGAAATGAAAAAAATAATAATAATATGTATATTTGTAGCAAATGCCATCAGAATGTTGCAAGTCTTAAAAATGCAGCTAAAATCCTTTGAAATATTATTTGTTCTCTAAATATTATTATCTATGCCCCCCACCCTCCTACATGTTATACTTCTCTCCCCTGATATAAATTTCTAATTTGTCCCTAGTGCTAGAGGTTTGTGGGTTGGTGTACATCCGAAAGGTAGTGCTTGGAGTTCCTACCGTCATAAAAGAAATAGCATGCAACTAATGGGAAAAAAATGATCCGTTGTATGCCATGTGAAGCAAATAACTAGCTCATAACTACCGTAGCAGCATATGGCATTGAGTTGTATCGTTCCTGAGCAACCTTCCATATCCTTTTTAAGCAACACAGTTGATTTGCCTGTCTTGGAGCTAACTTAACAGTCTCCTTTAGAAATAGTTGCATGTAAGCAGGACCAAGTACAACAAGTGTCGTCGACACCTAAGAGAATAGGGCTTTGTGAGTTGGACGATTTGGACAACAACAATTTGGAGAAGACCAATTAAGTTACAAAAAGAACTTGCCTCAAAAGTACAACTCTCAGGAAGAAACTTGCTATCAAATTTCCCAAAACATGTGGGCAGAAAAAAGACCAGCAATCCAACTGAAAACTGCAGCTCTCTTTTTTAAACTATGTCTGCCTACTCAAGAGAAGGAAAAGTGTCGATTCTACCCAGAATAGAACTACTATTGAGAAGACTCATAGGAAACAAATAACCTTACCACGTAAGCAATGGAAATACAGATGCATTACCATGAAACCTAGTAGACCCAAAATCATGAAGCCCGTAGGGTACTAAGCGACCTCTCGGTTGATCTCAAACAAACCACCTCTCGGGAAGGAAACTTTTTGGATGATGCCTTCCTCTCGACCTGTGTCTCTTGACCAGACCTCTTAGGTTCCCGCATTGCCTGAGCACCTTCCCTGCACATTCTGTCCACTGGGCCCTCCACCCTCTCGGTTTTGACTTCTCGATCCTTATAAGGTCAATTTTTATCACACAACGTGTCCTATTCATAATTACCCGATAAAGAAAGAAATTTTTGACAAGCTTGAACTTTTCCTAATCCGATATGAGTTTGTTGCACTCTTGTTCAATAAGGAAGTAAATCTCCCAATGATTCAAACCCTCATGGGTCTCGTAATGGCAATAGAAATCTTCTTATCTCGAGAGACTCTGAATCTATGGAAAGTTTATAATGACAGTTTCTATAATTTCAAAAGATCTCCTTTGATCTCTCTATAATGTAAGTAAGGTTTCTACACCTCCAAACATACATGAGACTCCCCATGCTTACTATATATATTAAACAAAGCCAACTTGGTAGGTATCTCTCTTACTCTATATACTGCACACAAAGACCACACAGGGTTCAAATTCTTTCTGTCTTTTCTTTTTACCGTTCTTTCTTACTTAAACATTGGAGCCACTTGTGCCGGAGCCACCTTCGTCAGATTTTTTGCAGGTTTCTACATTGGAAATCATCCAGCAGATTCTCCATCACCAGTTTCCTATTCAGGCCAAAAGGATGATCTATTGTGGAGTTATTTTTTACTTCAACAATAGAAAATAATCCCCTAACTTGTAATGTATGAGATGGTACGAAGCACATAATAGACATATACAAGTTCCTTTTGAGTCATTCCAAGCAAGCAAAGATAAACAAACACACACTGGAGCCAATTAGAACTATATGCACTTCCAAGCTGGACAAGTGTATTGAACAAATTTGATTCAGGGATCATACCAAATGGAAACATAGTTGCTGAGACAGTAATAAGAAGCAAAGGTTTATGCCCATAATCATCTGCTAGCTGACCTAGGAGTGGAAGCATCACCATCTTAAAAACTTCAACAACCTACATAAGAAAAAGAAAAAGATAAGCCACACTTGATCATCAGGAGAGGCAAGACACATGAATAATTGAAAAGAAAATTCAACTTCACATGTCACGCACCGATTCTCAGATCAAGCACACAACAACCACCGCATTACCTTAGAGTACGAGTAAACTTAACCCGTACACTAAGGTACCACAAGACTTTTATCGATATCCATCTATTTTTTAAAATAATTCAACAAATGCAAATAAACCAACATGCATTCATCACACAACTGAAAGAACCAATCCAATCCATCCCTATTCAAAACAAGCATGTATAAGGTCAACCCGACCATTTAAATCAAATCCATAGGATATAAAATAAATCCCTAGTCAAAGGATCGCAAACCAACTCAGTTAAAGATAATTTTCAAGTAAACTTGCGGTAAATCAATAGGTTCTCAATAAACGTATACAAATCAAGTGAAATTCAAATTCAAAATCAATAAAGATGGTATTCAAGATAATTTTCCAAAATAGTTACAAAATTTACCTCCATTTAGATTTACTAATACCTCAAACCAAAAGAAAACTAGTAACTAAAAGAGTCCAACAAAATAAGCTTCTATGAATCTGGCACTAGACATCCACAAGTATCAACTAAACTTTTTCTGTAAAAATGGAAGTAAGAGAGATGAGTATAAACAATACCCAATGAGTGATATGCATGTTGTACGTAAATAAGAATTGTGTGGCAAATATATCAAATATATATATTTCAAAATGTCGTATCATTTTTAAACTTATTCAATAAAAATAAATTCTCAATCGTCATGATTCAATAACATATGCATCCAACCAATTCACATTTTAAATATGGGACAACCAAAATCATTATTTTTAACAAAAATCTGCCACGGCATAGGGCAGAACCGTCAAGAGATTTTAAAAATTTAAGTTCACAAATGCCCATTTCCTTGGCGTTGGAAATGGTGTTTCATTAATCGTGCAATCAACTATCCCACGCCCTTAAGTATAATATCTGGCAATGAATGCACTGTACGTGCTCAACTACATCCCATGGATTACTAACTCCACTACGTCACCCCGTCGGATCACTCCATAGAGGGAAATAACTAGTCATTTTGCAAGAATCAGGCTCTTCTCCCCCAAGCCAATCATATGCATCATTTCACATAATTCATAAATCCATTTCGTGTACCATCAATTTAACAATTGCTTAATAGTCGTTAATATGGTAATGTATTCAATATCAATAAATTACAATAGCACGTAGTTCATTCAAAACGTATAGTATGCATAGGAGTTCAAAATTCAATGTTTGGAATATTCTACACACACTAAAGCACATAAAATCAAATTTTGAAAATCATTTAAAAAATTCAATAAAAATATTTTTCTTATATAAAAGTAAGAGTGCAACCACTCATCTCTTGGGAGGATCAATACTCCAAATCCATAATTCGGATCTAAGTTAATCCCTCTTAAATCTTCAATCATCTCAACCTAAGACAATAAATATAATTTCATCATTTAAATGTAACTCAATATTAGGGTTTATCAAATTTTCCTCCAATTGTCTCGTATCCCAAATTTTCCTGCACAACTATATCTTAGAAAAACTATCATATCATGATCTACAAAGTTTGGATTGAGGTGATTCTAATTAGTACTTAAAGTTAAAATATAAAGCTATAATTTTTTTGTTTACAACTAGACTCAATTCCAATCACACAAAAATATCCAAGTCTATGAATGTGTTAGTCATAAATTCATAACTCATATTTCTGCAGTTACCAAAAAATTGCAATAATTTTCACTATATATATCGAATTTTAATGTTTCAAGTCTCAAATTAAAATTAAGACATAGATCTACAACTTTAATATTTAACATTCAGCCTAATTTTACCCAAAGAACATCTAAATTCCAATGTAAATCCATGGCCAGAAACAAAGTAGGGAATAGAGTATTTATATAGAACAGGTTTTTTTGAAAAATCACCAAAAATTCAATTCTCATCAAATTTATTCGAATCATATGTCATTTTAAAGATCTAGATGTCTAGTTTTACTAGGAATAAATCATACTCCATTTACTATTGTGCAGAGAAAGTTATGATCGAAAAATCATAACAAACTCAAGTTGTCCAACTTATAACATTCATAACCTCCATTCCATTCTCACTCTAAAATTTAAATACTTGCATAATTTACACAAAACTAAGTTGAGGAAGATAATTTATTTCAAATTGAGTCACTAATTTCACTCCAAAATTGAGCCACCACAAATCCTGTTTTTTCCCTCTCTATAAAAATCCCAAAAATTATACAAATTATTAACATAATCATAAATAACTCAAATATACGTTGAGATAGTGTTATTACTTTGATTTGAGACATCAATCTCATCCAAAACTCAAATTTTTCAAAACTCTATATTTTCTCTCTCTAAAATTTCATAGATTTCTTATTAGGGTTTTATTCTAGGGTTAATATTTGGGTGTTTTACAGGTTGTTTGAATGAAAATATTTGGAGAGAAAAGAAAAGATTTAGAAAGAAAGTTATAATTTTCTTTCGTTTAGGAGTTTTAATACAAGAGAAACGGAAAGAAAATGAGGGATTTGGAGAGATTTCAATTTAAAATTTTTTCTCTCCCAAAAGTGGAGAGAAATGGAGAGAAAAGAAAATGTTAGAGTTAAAATATTTTTATATTTTAAAAATACCCTTTAAAAACTGAAATCAAAAATTTTTGTTCTCAATTAATCTCATTTCTTTTCTTTTATAAAACTCCCAAACAAGATGAAGATAAAATTATAATTTTCTCTTCTTTTCTTTTCTCTCCTAACTAATCTTTTCTTTTTTCTCCAAAACTCCCAAACATATTGTTAAAATTTTAACACTTGATTTTGGGTGTGGTTTAGATGATTTCTAGGGAAAGAGAATGAACTTTGCGAGAGAGGCGAAAAAAAGCCAAGAGGGAGAAAGTAAATGAGGGGGAGAGATATTCTCGGGTGAGTAAGTGAGTGAATAGGAAAGGGAAGAGAGAATGACTGGGGTTTGGGTTAACTTTTCTCCCTTTAGTTTTGTTTTATTTTCTTCTTTTTTTTTCCTTTGTATCTCGGTACTACAACACTTAACCCCCTAAAAAAATTTCATCTTCAAAATTTAAAAAGAAAATTGTACATTAAAAAGGTGGGGTATTGTTTTCGCATTGACTCTTCGATCTCCCAAGTTTCCTCTTTTGCTTGCATATTCAACTCTTCATGATCTTCTAGATTCATCCCACTATGACGTAAGTTAATAATTTGAGATCACGAAAATAAATCTACAAAGTGTTAAACAATCCCTGAAGGTGGAAACTTATCAAGAAATTCGAGGGTAATATCTACAAACTCATGCAACAAGTGAGAAGTCTCTAGACTGATCAATGCTAGGAACATCGATGGGAAGAATGAAATCAGAAGGGATTAAGGCTAACAAGAGCCCATGTCCAAAACCTATCTCTCAAAAATCGTATAATTTATAACAAGAAGGCGTCTGGTAAGTAACATTGGTGGGGATATCTCATACCTAGGGCTTGAGGTTGACTCCTTAGGTGGTGTCGAATGTAGTTGAATGGTTTTACTTTGCAATAGGATCACGAAGGTGCTATCCTTGCCATTCATAGTCATGACAAAATCATATAACCAAAGATGACTTATAGAATATGAGAAACATTATAAAAGAAAATCACCACATAGGTATTTTTAGAATATACATCAAAATGCATGAGAATTCTATATCTCTGAGTTACAAACAAAGTGGTATTGTTCACCCAACCAACATGTAAAGCATCTAGCATGGTTTCACTTTCCAAATTAGCTTCTTAATAACGAAATTGGATACCACATTCATGGCACTATCTACATCTATTACAACCTGCCACATTCTTGTCCCATATATAACAAGGTGTAAAAATACTAGTACGCTTCGCACCTGTAACAATAGACATAACACAATGTATTACCTATAACTACGACTCATTGAGCTCACCAAATCATACTCTTCATCATCAAAGGGGCTAGTATAATAATGAAATTTGCATCTTTTCTCCAATCAAATCAACTAACCACTAATTCTTACCTCTTTTAAAGTCAAATTAATTCATAGTTTTAAATTCATTATCATAGGTTTTTAAATCATCATTTTAATTTATTTATTTTTTTTTTTTTTTTTTTTTATTTTTTTTTTTTTTTTAATATATTTTTTATTTAACAAAAAAAAATAAAATTATAAAAAAGGGGGATAATTCATTAATCATCTATATTTTCTGATGGAAAATCCTGAAATCAAGACAAACTTCTACAATGTTTTGACCGCCTCCTCTACTAAGACTAAGACCTATATACCCAATGCCTTGATTGACCACTTTAGAATATTCTTTATAAAGTAGTCTACATTAACAATATCCTAACGTTGATATCTTTTAAATTCTTAAGTTCTATGCAAAATAACCTAAAAATATAAAATAAAATAAATTCTCAAAACTAAAAACTAGGATTGGACCTTAACTCTAAGGCATACAATTTGTAAAAGAACACATTCACCAAATTTACTAATATGCTAAATACTAGTACACAAAACCAATATCAATAATCAAGGTACTATTGCATGGTGCTTACCTGACATGGTTTTCAATTATTTTTGTGCTAATTTCATTATCATAAATATTGTAAATGAGATCTAAATAATGTCGATCCATTCCATAATGGATGTGAAAGAAAAGGATTTAACACATGGCTCTTTTAAAGTTTTCATTTCCCATGAGGATTGAAAACTAGTTTGTTTAAATGAGTAGATGTAATAGCATGGAAATGCAAGACTGGTCGAATGCAACACAAAGCAAGCAATGCCATGATATCTAAAAGTGTGAGGACAAGAAGGCAATGATTGAGACTTTCTAATAACCCTATCATATGTACCCTTTTAGTTACACAATGAGCAACAACTGTTTCACTAGATTGTACTAGGCTCCGGTCCAATTGCCCAACCATCATGCAACATCAAAATTTTTCTCCAATCAAAATCATCTACCACTATTTTACCTCAACGTCGTAAGCGATATAGTATTCATATCATGGTTTTTAAATCATCAAATTCAAAAAAAAAAAAAAAAATTTATTAAAAAAAATAAAACTATTTTTTTTTTTTTAAATATAATTTTTTAAAAATTTTTTTTAAATTTTTATTTATATTAAAGGGGGGGGTTTTTTATTTTTTTTTTTTTTTTTTTGAAAGAAGGTGGGAAAAAAATGTGTAATGGATTTATTTTTTTTATTTATATTGAATTTGAGTAATTTTGTTTGTTCTTTTTATAAAAAAAAAAAAAAAAAAAAAAAAAAAAAAAAAAAAAAATAATAAAATAAAAAAAAAAAAAAAAAATATTTTTTTTTTTAAAACCGAAATGAAATTTCTTGCAATTTATGCAAGAATCCTTTTTACTCCCCGTCGACTTTGTGAAGTGCCAACGAAGTCAGAAATATAAACATCACTATAGGGGCCCGTGTTCCTACTCTTCTTGGGGCCTTGACCTAAAGTGAATGCCGACCACTTCTTTCTTTTATCATGTATCTCTATAACTTTCTCTCACTCAACCACCATTTTCTCAACCTACAAGGCTAATTGTAGCATATCCTTGTATGTATGGGCTTCAGTCAAAGACATATTCTCTCTTATGTTCATATTCAAGTCTGCTTTAAACGAAGCACACAAGAACTCTTCAGAGTTGATGAGCTCCAGAACATATGTAGATAACTCCCAAAGTTCTGCCTCATATTCGATAATCGTTTTATTTCTTACACAAATCTGAAAAATTTCTCCTGCTTTTGGTCTCTATAGAAATGGATGTAGCAATTCTCGTTGGATTCCTTAAGAAATTCATCCCAAGTCAAAGGGGAAAAAGACCCAGAAGGAAGAACTAGTGAGAGAACTGAGGTTTGATATGGAGCTTACAACTGAACTCCGCAAGCGTTCCACCACTCCATCATTTACTGGAGGGCGGCTAAGGGTAGGGTAGGGATCCTAGTTAGAGAAGCCGGGTGCATTAGTGTCGGAGGAGGCACATGTGAAGACGATGCAGTCTCAGCTTGAGGAGGTAGAGTAGGAGGAATCTTGTTCGGGTTCCTCATTCTTCGTCTAGGAAGCATAATTTTACAAAAAAGAATCTAAACTTAATAAATAAAATAGCAATTAAACTAAGTATTTAACCCCCTAACAAAATATTCTTAACTTCCTAAAACTCGTAGAAGACTTTTAAAATCATTTAAAATGTTTTGAATATCAACTTTTTCAAAATAGTTTGAAAACAATTGAAAACCTTTAAAATATTTGAAAAACTTTTCAAATGTTTTAATACATTTTCAAATCAAAAACCTAAACTTTGATACCAATAAAATTGTCATATCCCAACCCTCAGATCAGACACATGACAACCGCCGGTCACCCTAAAATACGGGTAAATCTAACCAATGCACTAAGGTACCGTAAGATATTCATCGACATCCATTTATTTTTTAAAATAATTCAACAAATCCAAATAAGCCAACATACATTTATCACACAACCAAAAGAACTAGCCCAATCAATCTCTCTTCAAAACAAGCATGCATAAGGCTAACACGACCATTCAAATCAAAACCAAAGAATATAAAATAAATCCCTACTAAAAAGATCTCAAACCAATTCAGTCAAAAATAATTTCCAAGTAAACTTGCGGTAAATCAATAGATTCTAAATAAACGTATACAAACCAAATGAAATTCAAATTCAAAATCAGTAAAAATGGTATTTAAGATAATTTTCCAAAATAGTTATAAAATTTACCTCTATTTGAGTCCACTAATACCTCAAACCAAAAGAACACTAGTACTTAAAAGAGTCCAACAAAATAAGCTTCTATGAATCCGGTACTAGACATCTAAGTCTCAACTAAACTTTCTCTGTAAAAATAAAAATAAGAGGAGTAAGTATAAATAATATCCAGTGAGTGATATGCATGTCATATATAAATAAGAATTATGTGGTGAATATATCAAATATATATATATATATATATATATATATCTATTTCAAAATATCGTATCATTCTCAAACTCATTCAATAAAAATAAATTATCAATCGTCATGATTCAATAATATATGCATCCAATCAGTTCACATTTTCAAATATGAGACAATCAAAATCATTGTTTCTGACAAAAGTCTACTATGACATAGGACGGAACCGCCAAGAGGTTTTAGAAATTTAAGTTCACAAATGACCCCTTCCTTGGCATTGGAAATAGTGTTTCATTAGTAGTACAATCAACTATCTCATGCTCTTAATTGTAATATCTGGCTATGAATGCACTGCACGTGCTCGACTACATCCCATGGTGTACTAACCCTACTACATCACCGCATCGAATTGCTCAGTAAATAGAAATGACTAGTTATTTTTCGGGAATCAGACTCTTCCCCCCAAACCAATCATATGCATAATTTCACATAATTCATAAATCCATTTCGTGTGCCATCAATTTAACAATTTTCTCAATAATAGTCAATATGGTAATATATTCAACATTAATAAATCATAATGGTATGTTTGTTCATTCAAAATATATAAGATGCATAGGAGTTCAAAATTCAATTTTTAGAATATTCCACACATACTAAAGTATATAAATTCAAATTTTTAAAATCATTTAAAAAATTAAACATAAATATTTTTGTTATTTAAGAGCAAGTATGCAACCATTCACTTTTTGGGAGGGTCAACACTCCCAATCCACAGTTCAGACCTAAGTTAATCCCTCTTAAATTTTCAATTGTCTCAATTTAAGATAATAAACACAATTTTATCATTTCAACATAACTTAATATTATGTTTTATCAAATTTTCCTCCAATTGTCTCATAACTCAAATTTTCTTACGCAACCAAGTCTTAAAAAAACTATCATATCTTGACCTATAAAGTTTGGACTGAGGTGATTCCAATTGGTATTTAATGTTAAGACATGGTAAAAATGCCTAATACAAAAGATGTTTAGCTCTGTGAGGCCCACGACTCAAATAGGCATATTATGCATAGACGTGTCAACAAACTGAGATCAATCTCTCCGAAGGGTGGATACGGCCCGATCCACTTGGATCGACTCATCGAGCGATTATCATCGGCAATAAGTTAATCGGCTTGTAAACTCCAGAGATTTTCAGTATATCAAAAGGCAACTTTGCTCTTGCCACATCAACAAGAGACCGACTGCAACTCCTACTATCAAGAGGTCGTACGCACACTCTCCAAGTAACAAGTCTCATTAAGAAACCGATCGCTTTCATCAACCAAAGGAAATATTCGACTAAGTCTTATGTCAGTCTTAGTTTCCTAATCCAATGCGAAACACATCCTTTAGATAAGGAAAGAAAGCTTAGGGATTTAATCGATAAAGGAAGAAATCTCCCTACATCGTCAAACTTCCTAAGTGATAAAAAATTTTAAATTTCTCAAGAATATTTGATTAAAAGAATCCCGAGATTTTCGGACCTCCTCATAAGAAAACTAAGATTATAACACCCAGTTAGGCACGACTCTTATGATAACCAAGTATATAAGCCTTCAGCACACCGAAACTCAGTTACGCTTTTTGAGAACGAACACTTAACACACAAATCACAGGTCTACTAGCTCTCTCTCCCTTTATCTCTTGCTTTCAGTCTGTTTTATTTCTATCAAAAATCGCTCTTTTTGATTTAAGTGTCGAAACCTCCCCTATCGAAATACCCTTTGACGGTCTTTTGTAGGTTCTGAATCATCTCTTAGAGCAATCCTTCGAGTTAAAAAGAGTCAGAATCTGTAAAGTCGAAACACAACTCCAATAATAACAATTTTTTTAAGAAAAAAAAAAATTAAACAAAATAAACAAAGAAATACACAAGCCTAAGACCAACAAAGCTAATTAAGGTAACAAAATATCTCTTTCTCTCTCTCTCCACCCTAATTTCAAAGCTTCAAAGTCTTCACGTGCGAAACCAAACAGACATTCCCAATCCTCCTCTTGCCATCACCATCACCATCGCCATCATCAAGTGCTATTGTAACATCAAGGCTTTCACAATCAAAATCAAAGTTAAACCACCACCACCACCAACACTGAACTGATGCTGCCTCAGTCTAGTGGCGAGCAAATCTCTGTCTCACGAGAATTTTGATTACTCAACTTCCAATGAGATTTAGGGTTTAAAGAAGTGAGGTGAAGCCACGAATTAGAAATTGAAGAGAGCATCAGAGATGAAGATCATCAAAGACTCGATCAAGAGCAAGAGAGAGAGAGTCGATCTCAATTGATAGTATGCAAGAGTGAGAGTGAGGGAGTTGTCGATCGAGATTTTTTTTATCCTCATAAATAAAACCCATCAATTTTGTTTTCACTAGCAGGTCACATGGGTCGCGTTCACCAGCAATTGACCCTGAGATTTTAAACTTCAATGCAAAAATGGTATTATAATTAGATCGACCTAGGAAATGTCTAAGTGGTCGGTTTAACCGGTCTGACCGGCAGGTCAGTCCTATTTTAATAACACTGCTTAGGTTACTTCCAAAAAGTAGTAGAATCTAGTTATCCTGATCTTGGCGTAGTTCCAAAATACAGCAGAGTTAAATTAATCCAAATCAAGTTATACCTTTATTCACACTGATCCTCTCCTCAAACATTTCATTATTCCATCCTATTAAATATGTGATTGCTAAATAATGTTTGATTCAGCAGTTAACAATCCATGAATATCAATCTTAACAATTTTTAAATTATAGACAAATTCTTGAAAGCAATAACCAAAGACGTTTCTAGTAACAATGTATCAAATAAAAAAAAAAAGAGGGATAAAAATTGAAATGAAGAGTTAAGAGGAGGAAGGAGAGGGTTTCAAATTGCATGAAGAAGATGAATGACAAAGACGATGCCTCATTGGTCTGGTGACTGAATACTAATACCATTTAAATCGAATTTTGAATTCGAGTTTTGTGTACAGAGAAAACAGATGTCGAAAGAGTTTTGTCCTTTAAGGATCTAATTCGACTCAAACTAAATTTAGTCATGGGTAGAGTGGTTATCGAATATCAGTGGTTTATCAAAAAAATGTAAAGACAAAATTGTCCTACTTGGCAAAGGAGGAAGATATGGGTCTAATACATAAAATTCCAATCAATATTACTATTGGAGGTGGGTTTTGCTCCACAAATAATGGCTCTGTTGATTCGAATGAGATGACTGATCATCTGATGATCTTGATTGATGAGACCTATAAAAAATTATCGGATAGTATTTTAGTAGAGAAAACTCCAACACTCAAGTTATAGAGCAGTTTTTGAAGAAAAAAACAGACTAAAAGAAAGTTTGGTAATGCCTTTGTGTGTAAAGTGTGAGTTAAGAGAGCTCGTACTTGGCCAATAACCTTATGATAAATATATATAGGGTGTTGGTCTATGTCTGGTGTGCGTTTGAGATGTTGAAAACCTAGTTTCCTTATCGATAAGTCCCAAGATCATTGGTTGCTTAATGAAATCCTAGGAGATTGGGAATCCTACAAAATCTTTGGAAATTTGGAATCCTAACTGTTGGGAGAAGTTTAATCTATCAAAGGATTACTTTCTTTATCTATAAGAATTTAAAGATTTCCTTACTTGTTACGAAACATCATTCCCATGACTTATGAAAAGATGAATATTGCTCCAAGTTGACCAAATATTGAATACTGAGGAAATCCAAGAGCCGATCAGACTCCGTGAGGATGGGTCATGTCTGCCCTTCTGGGAGATGTATCCCATGTAAACGACACACTTTGGCACGTTTTAACGTGTTTTGTCCATTCGACCATGGACTCGCACTTTTCGGTAATGGGATTTTGGACTGTGCTCCATCACTTACAAAAATATTATCATATTAAATATGGAAGGGTTAAAGGACATAAGCCCAACAAACCTCGTATAAAAATATTGATTGTTGTTTGGAAATTTGAAAACTTTTACAAAGAGAGTGGGAAGGTAAGAAAGGAAGTGTGGTATATAATTTGGATTTATTTATTTATTTTTATATGAAAAAAAAATTGAGAGGAAGAGGAAAGACAGAACCTTAATGTCGTTCACTCACAAGATAAATTGTAATCTATTTTAAAATTTTAGAATAATTAATTATAATTAAAGTTCAAAAAATAAGGATTTAGCCATTTCTTCTCTATATGAATATAGAATTTGCAAAAAGTAATATTATTAATCTATAAAGACAGTAAGTAATTGGTTGATAATGAGAATGTTTTATATCATTGATCACAACTTAATTAGTATACACAATTATTTACAAATTTTATATTAAAATAAAAAAAAGTTATATTTCAGTGAATTTTATTTCTAATATATCAAATTTATTGTGAAATATTTTATATAAGAATTAGTTCAAGCAGCAGTGCTGTTTGTCATTGGACTAGTAGCTATTGAAGATGTGGCTCCGCTCAATGATAAAATTTGCAAAAGGAGCACGGAGACACTAGCATAAACATGTCACTGGGCCAGTTTGGGCCTGAAAATCGGCTCAGCCGGCCCGGAAAAGTCTGGCCCATGAACCAGATCGAGATTAACAGTAACCCGAATCGAACCAGCCCGGGTATTGTAACGGGCTGGTCCGGTTCAACTCTTTTTTGAATCGGGATGGCCTGGGCCCATCGGTTCCAACGGCTAGTCTTTTTTTTTGAATTTTTTTAATTTTATCCTTCCCAACAGTTATAAAACGACTAATTTTGAGGTTATTTTGGTCCATGAGATCAAAAAATTTTCATATAAATACTTAACACCCAATTTCCAAAATCTCCACTACAAAATCTCTCTCTCTCTCTCTCACATCTACATTCTTTCAATATTACTATATTCTCTCAATTTCTATCATTTTCTATAATTCTCTACACCATTTTCATTATCGTTTTCTATACCACTTCCATCATTTACTACAACAATTTCTACACCATTTCCATTACCATTTCCAATTTTCATTATCATTTCCACCATTATCTACATTTCCACCATTTTATTCATTAAACACATTTCTATTAAATACATTCTCAAATTTGTATTCTAAACTTTTGTGAAACTCATTCACTAGTATGCAACGGCATAGCATATTTAAGAAAATTCTATCTGGTGGTAACTAATTGTCAAAGAAAAGAGGTACTTAAGTGAGGACACATGAGCTCTACCTCTTACCTGAGAACTTTCCTGGTGCTCTTGTTATAGAATGGTCTGGGTGAAACCTAAGGGAGGATTACAAATTTTTCACGACCTTCAACATTCATCAAGATTTGGTAAGATTTCAAGATTGAGGGCTCAAATTCAAGATTTTGCGAAAAATAATCGCGATATCCGTCAAGTCGGTACATTTAATTTTTTCACATCTTTATTTTCTTGCATTTGCATTACATTTGCATTACTTTTTAAAAAAAAAAAAATTAAATCTTAAATTTTAAATTTAATCTTAAATTTTCTTTTAAAAATTTAATCGTATATTTTATTTTGAAAAATTAATCTTATTTAAAAAAAATGGTCGGAATGCACTCTTCACAATCTTCTCAACAATCTCCTCTTCCTCCATTTTTTTTACAAGATGAAATTTCCGATAATATAGATATTGAAACTCTTTTGGAAGAAACTGAATCTAGTAACACAGAATCTAACACAACACATATTAAAAAAGATGATATTAATATATGGAATTTTTTTGAAAAGAAAATTGATGAACAAAAAGCAATTTGTAAAATTGGTCATCAAAAATATAAATTTTTAAGGGGTCAGGGGTAGGCACACTTTGGAGACACTTAGATAATAATCATCCAGATAAATTATCACAAACAAGACAAACACAAATTGCTATAGGGGGAAGTAATATAACTGATACATTTAAATATAATTCGGATAAAGAAAAAATTGAATAAATAGAATGGCTAGCAAGAAAAAAATTAACTATTAGTACAGTTGCATGTCCCGTATTTGAAGAATATATACAAAAATATTTACAACCCGGTTATAAAAAAAGTAGTAGAGGATCCAATATGAGGAAATCATTAGATAGATACCAAGAATTAAAAAATGGTATAATTACACAATTTATGAATAATCAATGTAAATTTTCATTAATTTCGGATAGTTGAAAAAGTGAGCATAAAAAAGAATATTATATTGTAGTAACATGTCATTGGATAGATAATTCATAATTTTTAGAGAAAATGATTTTAGCTTTTCAACATTGGGAATTTCCACATTCCGATGCACATATAACTAGAATAATTTCAAATATTGTTTATGACTATAGAATAAGTGATAGATTTTTTTCTATTTCATTTGATAATGTTTCGGTTAATACTATTGCGGTTAATAGTTTAAAAAATTCTTTAAAAATAATTTTAAATGGAACTTTTTTTCATGTTAAATGTGCATGTCATATAATTAATTTATGTGTTAAGAATGGTTTAGCAATAGGAGAACTATTTCTAAAGTCTATTCGCGATTTAATTCATCAAATAAGAAATTCTTCTGCAAAAACTCAAGAAATGAGACAATTATGTATGTTACATAATAAAAAATATCAAAAATTTTAAAATGGAATGTGACATTAAGTGGAATTCAACATATAACATGTTACAAGGTGTACTTCATTTCTAAAATATTTTAATTGAATTTATAAATTCTAATTACGAATATGGTTTTATTGATAATATCGTTTTCGATTTTGCGTCTACACTTACTAAATTATTGAAAATTTTTTATTTATGTACAAACTTATTTTCCGGATGTTACTATCTAACTACTCATTTAATGCTACGAAATTTTTGTAAAATTATTTATGTATTTAATCAATTTGAAAATGAAGAAAGACTCGGTGAAATTGTTCTTTCTATGAAAAAAAAAAATTTTAATATTACGAAAAAATTCCAATTTTATATTTAGTTGCAAGTGCATTAGATCCATATGTTAAGGTTGAAGGTGCTGAAATGTTAATAGATTGTTTTGCACAAGGTTTTCCATCAGAAATGTCTATTAACCCATATTTTTTAAAACAACAAACATCTCATATTTTACAAGCAATATTTGAAATATATGAAAAGGAAAATAATAATTTAAATACTAATAATGTAGGTAATAATAGTAGTAGTAGCACTCAATCATCTTCATTTTCATTTAATCCCTTACACATGTTAAGAAAAAGACAAAAAAAACTTCTTCATCATTATTTAATGAATTATTAAACTTCTTCATCATTGTTTAATGAATTACTTTTATATAAACAAACATCTAGATTAGAAGATTTTGATAATACAGATTTATATGATATATTAGATTGGTGAAGAAATAATATATCGTAATACCCAATTTTGGTCCAAGTGACCAAAAATGTACTAACTCCTCCGGTGTCCACAGTGCCATCGAAAAGTGCTTTTAGTGCAGGTGGTCGAGTGTTAACCGAGAAATGTACAAATTTAGTAGACGACACTTTAGAAACCTTAATTTGTATTAAAGATTGGAAGGATGCAGAAAAAAGAATGCAAGAATCATCAAGGCCTCCGAAGATGATGAACAAGAAGTAGAAGAATAATAATAATAATTTTTTGTATAAAAATCATTGTAAATAGAAAAAAAATCAAAATGATGTGAAAATCAAAATAATATAACAAAAAATTAGTAGATTTTAAAATCCAAGTGATGAGTTTGGTAGTAGACATACACCGAATTCGGTGGAACCACTCTAAAAATTTTATATTTCTAATTTTTAATTTTTTTTATAAAAAGTGAATTAAAGAAAAACAAAATTAAAAATAAATCATAACAAGAGAGTAAAAAAAAAAAAAACAACAACAAAGTTAAAAAAAAAAAATTGGAGTTATAAAAATAAAATAGAATTAAAAAAATAGAGTTACAAAAAAAGAGAGAGTAATACAAAAAAATAGTTACAAAAAAGAGTAAAAAAATTTCAAGAATACGTGTTATTAAAAAGGAAAAAAAGAGAGTTAAAAAAGCCAATTGAGGGAAAAAAAGATAAAGTTAAAAAAAAAAAAAAAAAAAAAAGGCAATGGGGCCAAAAAAAAAAAAGGCAGGAACCGGGCCGGCCCCACCCGAACCGGCACGCCGGTTTCGATTCGCAGGGCCGTGCCAGCTCCACTTAAAAAAAATTTTGGAACCGGTCCGACCCGGATCGGACTGGCCTAGGAACCGTAGTCAGCCCGGCCAGCGGTTCCAGGAACCAGCATTGAACCGGACCAGCCCAGCCCGGCCCGGCCCAGTTACAAGTCTAACTAGCACATGCTAGAACAATAATTTCTCAAAGCCAAAAAGAAAAAAGTGGATAGCTTTATGCCATAATTTCATCCACCCAATTTTTTAGTCCAATTATTGGACTTAAAAATTAAAAAAAAAAATGCAATTATGAAGAAAAAGGAAAAAGGAGGGGAGAGAGAGAATGAGAGAGGGGTTTATATCTTCTTTTTATGTGTTTTATATTTACTGAATTTTATTTGTTTATCATTATTTCCTTTTATGTGAGTTTTTCATATTGTTTAAAGTCTTATTTTGTTGATTCAAGTGTGTTATAATTGAGCGGTAAGGTGTCTGTGTCTCAAGTTTACAGATGGCGCATGGGTTTCTGGTTTGAACCAAGTGGCTGGAGAGGCATTCTCTTTTGGTTGATTTGTTGTTGTTAAAGGGTTGAATTGTGTAATCCTGCTCATGTTTTTATAGGTCATATACATGCATAATAAATTTTCCCTTTTACTGGAAAAAAAAAAAGGAAAAATAAAAAACTAAACAAAAGTGTACCTTTAAAATTCTGCAAGCATCTAACATGTTAATTATAAAGAAATAATTAGACAGATGTCTAGGTATGTATGCTCAAGGTTCATAAGTCACATATGAAATAAAATTGTAGGAAATAAACAATAGTCCAATTTGTTCAAAAGCATAAAAGAAGTACAAATAAGTTAAAAGAACGAATTTTAGAAAAAATGAAATAGTAAATTTTTATATTTTTTAAATACATTTCCTCTCTTCCCTCGTCTAACCAAACATGGCTTTTTTTTCTCTTTTCTTCTCTTCCCTATCATATTTTTTATTGTCAAACATAATTTTTAATTTTACTTCCCTTTTCATCCCTTTTTCATCTCTTTCCCTTCCTTTTCTTTATCTCCCTTTCTCATAAAGTTGTCAAACACACTGTTTAGAGAGAGAGATTCGTATGCCTATGGTAGTTAGAGTTCTCCCTTGAAATTATATGAAAAACAATACTTGCAAATTAACCAAAGCCTAGTTGTTCTGAAATAAAATTTTAAATTTGAATTTTATATAAAAATAGGAGGAAACACTTAATGACTAAATACTAATATCACTTAAATAAGATTTTAAATTTAAATTTTTTTATATAGAGAAAGTTGGTATCAAGAGAATTTTATCTCTTTAAACACTCAATCCAGCTCAAAGAGTCAGATTTAGTCAGACTATTATGTTATCGGATACCGATGGTTTATTTAAAAAAAAAAAAGGTTAAAGTTATGGACAATATTTTTAATGGAAATTTATGTTTCTAAAAAATTAATTAGTGAAATTGAAATTATATGTATTTTTGAAAATATATTGGGGTGAGTTATCATATAAAATTTAATTTGTTTAATTTTTTATTCATTTAATATTTCTTATATTATTCTGTATACGATGGCATCCTTTAATTTTGATATTATCGAAAGATATTTAGGAAATATATGTTGAATTTGATTAGTGAACTAACTATGGTTTTTAACTCAAATGGCTACTTGACACTCTCGAATTGAATTTTAAAATATTGGACTCTAAGGTTTTATTTTTATTTCTCTACTTGACATACAAAAAAATAAAATGTCCACTGCAAAAATAAATAAATAAATAAATAATTTTTTTTTTATTTTGAATCCTAAGACATGTTTTGTGAAGGTAACATTTTAAGGAACAAATATTACTCTCATAATATTTCTTCTTTTCTCTTATTTAGTTAAACAAATATAGTATTTTGGATATAGAGTAAAAAATTAGAAAAAATATTAAATAATGTTTAAAATAATTTGATTTAGTTTTCCTACCTTTAAAAATAAGCACATATTAATTTTCTCTCTCTATATAAATCAGTTTAATTCATATTTTTCTCTTTAAACATATTGATTTAAAGTTTTCCCTCTCTCAAAAAACCAAAATTATTTTCTCTCTAAAATTAAATATATTATTTTTTCCCAAAAAAATTTAGTTCATATTTTTTCTCTTTTGATTCATCGATTTTAAGTTTTTTCTCTATAAAATCCAAATTTTTTCTCTAAAATTAAACATATTTATTTTTCTTTTTAAAAAAGTCAATTTAATTCATATTTTCTCCTTCTAAGCACATTGATTTTAAGTTTTATCTCTCTAAAAAAATTTATTTTTCTCTATCTAAAACTAAATAAATTAATTTTTATATCTCCAAAAAATTAATTAACTCACATTTTCTCTCATTGATTTTAAATTTTCTTTTTTCACAAGAACCAAATTAGTTTTTCTCTCTACAACTAAACATATTAATTTTCTCTCACTAAAAAAATTATTTCACATTATCTCTCTCCAAACACATTTATTTCATATTTTCCTTTCTAAAAAAAATAAAATTTAGTTTTCCTCTATCTAAAACTAAACGCATTAATTTTCTCTCTCTAAAATGGATTTAATTTATATTCTCTCTCTAAACACATTTATTTTAAATTTTCCCTCTCTAAAAAATCGAATTTAGCTCTTCTCATTTTTAAAACTAAGCACATTAATTTTCTCTCTAAAAATAAATTTAATTCATATCTCTTTCTCGAAAAATAATGATTTTAAGTTTTGATGGAATTAATTTTCTCTCTTTAAAAAATTAATTTAATTCAAATTCTTCTTGCTGTGGTAATTAATGGTAAGAAGGATTAGGGTTTGATGGAAATAAGAGAGCATGCTCTGAGAGAGATAGAGAGAGTTCCTTTTTGCCATTTCAAGAGGTGAAGGCAGTCATTTTGATAATGAAAAAGGAGGATTGGGGTTGGTGGAGGCAATGGAATTGGCGCCAAAAGAGATGGGTCATCGGCGATGGAGAAACGGAAAAAAAAGAGAGAAGAGAGATAAGACGAAAGAGAAGAGAAAAAAGAGAGAAAAATATTAAAAATATTTATGGTCCGTTAAAGAAAATGAGATATAAAGTAAGTTATATATTTTTCTTTATAAAACTAATAATGACTTTAATTTTAATTGGACTTTGCTAAATGGTTAAAAAAAATAACACTCCCTTCAATCCATGGTTGACTTAGTTGAAAGGGAGCTGAATTCCTTTTAATCATAGTCGTGAGTTCAACTCTCTATAGGTACGAAAAAAATCATGTTTGGAGAGCTCCCCCCGAAAAGGACCCGATAGTAGGTCGATCCGGATTAATCAGGCTGAAACTCCAGATATCGGATGAAAAATCAAAAAAAAACACTATTTTCCTCTCGGATTTTAAGGTTTGTAACCTCATATTTTCTTAATTTGTCTTAATTAATATATATTTTTTGTTTTATTTTTACTATTTTTAACTAAAATAAAAAAACATAAGATTTTATTAATAAAATCAAATTCTTTATTAAAAATACTAAAATTATTATTGTATTAATAATTTTTTTATTCTGAAAATTATAAGCAAGCTCGACAAAGGATCCTGGAAACCCGAGGTGGGGTCTGGCCACCTTGTGTTGATCGAACTCCAAATCATGCTCGACCGCCTTGAATCCAACGAAGTGAAGAACAACATAAACACGGCAAAAAGATTGAGCATAAATCCAAGGGGGGTGGTTTGATCATTCATGTTTTTCTTACCATCTTTTCTTTGGGTGCGGCACCTTCAATCCAATGACATAGACAAGGGAGTCGTATCTAGGGGGAAAGGTATTGGATTTCTTAGGGGGAAAGGTATTGGATTTCTTAATTAAAATCTGAATTCGAATCTTAAAAATATTAAAAAATAATAATAATAAAACAAAACAAAAAACTATGTTGGAAAAGTTTTTGCTAAAAATGATCTAATAGTAATTTGGACAGAATTAGTCAAAATATAACTCTGAATACCAATCGGTCTAATAGAAAATAAATTAGATATGGGAGTTGGTTGCCTTGCCTACCTCTTTTACCAACACTCAAAATAAAATTGTTCCTTCAGAATCATCCGATAAAATTGAAACAACACAAAGAAAATTAGTACAGCACGACAACAGGCATACCTCCAACCTGAGATCAAATGATCTAATTAAATCAATGGAAACTGCTAGAGGAGTTGACAGATCATGATAAGTTCTTCAGTAAACCAAGTCGTATCAATCCTTCTTGTTGCAATCACCCAATGTATGTTATTCTAAAAACAATGATCCGTAGAAGTTATACACTTCTGCTGATAATTGCATACTTTTTAGCTCATACACTAAGGTATTTAAAATTTGTATATCTTTACCATAGCATCTGAAGTTTTCATTATCAAGAAGTGTTGCATATTTGGAAGTTCTTTGGGCATCAGGCCCATAATACAGAATGGTTTTTCGTGGTATGATTGTTTTGTATTGAAAAAGGAAGAAAAATAAGATGGTATTTTTTTGTGTGCTGGTATCACTCTTCGTCCATCCCAAATTTAAGGTTGACAATCCAAATACAATCACCCAAAGGGAAGACATCAAACCCAGGTAACTATTCAGATCAAAGAAATCCAAGGCTATGAACATGTTACTTTATGTTGGTTTGTATGATTCCTCGTGAACTTCTCACTGCACATTTATTAGTCTTTTTTTTCTTGCATTCCATGAATCAGACCAAGTTATTTCATGTGTATATATGTACTTTTTATTATTGAATCGAACAAAAATTTAAATACCCTCATGAGATGTCAGTTTATAATTGTCACAAAAATCATTCCAATCCTCATTAAGTGCATAAATTTCTGCCCTTCCAACAACAAAAGAACATGAAAAGCATCCACCATCAATATGTGAACACTGGGATCCCTAAGCAGAGCATGCTCCAAGTGTCCATGTGAAAATTATGAGTTGAGCACACATTTCGGTGTCCCAGTTGATACAACAGGTTCGAGGAACATCATTTATGCTAAAAAATTGATGTAGATGACAAAATATTCAAGGCTAATTTTTTCTAGCATTCTCTTAAGAGTGTCACACATTATTAAGGAAAAAGGACACAAACCCATCAATCATTTTTGACTACTTGGTAACGCTTAAATAGACAAGAATATGCAAATGTGCATTCACAAGGTACTTGAAGGAGAGAACAACACGTAAACATTCATGAATTCACCGATGCCCAAAAGGTAAGAGAAACTCAAATGATAGCAAGTATAAACATAGCAACATCAGCTCCAAATACTGAATGAAATCAGGGAACAACTCCCTCAACAAAATATGGAAGAATATCCCCATCATGTTGGACTCCTCAATATCAACAGAGATCTGAAACACAAAAAAAGGGTGCATCTTTTGTTTGCATATGTCCACCTAAGTGAAGAAGACAAGATCAGGCAAATAGTGTAATCACACACAACAACAGAAATACAACAATATCCTGCGGATAAGAATATAACTGCATTTATTAAACTGTACCTGGTTTCTGCACCTATTTCCTTGAAAAACTGCATTGCCTGAATTTGGCATCAGAGGAGATCTCAACTCATCCGGAAATGCAAAATTTTTCTTTATACATGTCCATGTGAACACTATGCCTAACAATGCAAAGGCACCAATAACTTACAGAGATGATTGCACGTAACAATAATTACATATATTATTCCACTCCGCCTTGCAAATGAAAAGTTCTTTCAGGCTCACCATGCTTTGAGAGAGAGAGAGAGAGAGAGAGAGAGAGGAAAAAAAATGATTTTGCCTACTCCATCTGGCCAGTTAGATTGGACTCTTCCTCATCATCATCCAATTCTTGTTCTACACCTTTGACCTACAAAACAAGAATATTTTTAGGGCAAACAACTTAAGAAGACAAGATCAACAGCTGACGCATACTCACTTAAGCATACAGACAAGACAAGATTGAAAGATCTTCTGCTCCTCCAGGGGTGTTAGAAACAAAAAAGTTCTACCTCCCTATCTCCCACACTTGTTGGGGTTTCCATTGCAAATCAATAAAATAATAATAATGATTATGGAGCTCTGAAAAGACCACGGCCTAATTAAAGGTTCATGCTAACTGGGTCAAGGTAACACATACTAAGAATTCATGTGAATCTTGGTGCATGCTAATGGCCTGATAGTATGCTTACGTTTCATACCAATTTAATTTTCAGCTGTACTACCATGCTGCCCAAGGACAGATTATTTAGGAAAGATGAGAGGCCCTCAGACATTTGACAATTCCCATATTTAGTATATGTTTGGTGGAGTTTTTTTTGAGCTTCTCTACTCCTTTTAAGGAGAAGATCCACCAAACAATTTTAAAAATAAGCTCTTAAAAAAATAAGAGCTTTTTTTTTAATGAAGAAAAATGAAAAAAAAAAAAAAAAGCTTTATCAAAAGCTCAAAAGATGAGGTTTTGCTTCTCTTATTTTTAACTTTTACTTAAAAGGATGACTTTTATAAAGAATATTTTAATATTTTATTTATCATGTTTTTTTTTTAATTGCTGTCTAAAATTAAAAAAGGATGACTTCGAATGATAAAAATCTCCTCTCTCTCTCTCTCTCTCTCTCTCTCTCTCTCTCTCTCTCTCTCTCCCATTCACGCTCTCCACTCTCATCCCCATCCCCCTATCCCCATCATTTTTTTCTTTTACCACAACATTTTTTTTGAGCTCCTTTTTTTTTTTCCATTCCCACCTTAAACCCAAAAAATATATATTCAAATAATTAAATATTTACAATATTAAACTAAAATTAAAATATTTATAAATTATTAAATTATTTTTATAAATTTTATATTAAATATTAATTCTTATAACTTTAGAATTAAAAATAAAATATTACATATTTAAAATATTTAATTATTACAAAATTAATTTTTTTTATTTTATTTTTTGCATTAATAATTTTATTTGAAATTTTATATTTCTTATATTATTAATTTTACTATTATTTAAATTATTTTAGGTAAGTATTATGTTGTGGATGCCAGATATCCAAACATGAAAGGATACTTAGCACCCTACAAAGGTGAACGATATCACATTCCTGATTTTAGAGGTTGTAGTCAACCACAAGGTAAACAAGAAATATTCAACCATGCTCATTCTTCACTAAGAAATGTTATTGAAAGAACCATTGGAATATGAAAGAATATGTGACATATTTTATGTGATATGAAGTCATTTTTATTTTCGGCAATAATAACAAAAATCCTCAATTTTTGTTTTGTTTTAATATTTTCCTGTTATTGTAAATGATTGAATGATGAATAGTCCTTTATTATAATTTTAACTAAAATTAGAACTTATATATATTATTTTACCAAACAGCTTTTTAATAAAAAGAGATAAAAAATGAGCTTTTAGAAATAAAACTACCAAACAGCTTTAGCTTTATTTTTTAAGCTCTTATTTTTAACTTAAAATTAAAAGTAGCTTTTAAGTTAAAAATAAGACTTGCCAAACAAGATCTTACTTTTGGCTAACCCTAAAATTTGGGATTAAGGCTCAGTTTGTTGTTACTCTTAGTAACATATTTATAATATTCATTTAAAGTTTTCTCCCCCCACCCCCCCAAAAAATATATGTAATAATAATAAATTAAAAAAAAATTATATGGACAGGCACCCTAGACTAGTCCTCCTCTGGGTTTGTCACTGATGGTGCCCGCAGCCAACAAACCCTCAAACTCTCCAAGAGAAAAAGAAAAGTGAAAGAAGAGGGGAAAAAATAAGGTTTAAAACAGATTTTGGGATAAAAGACATGTAATACTTTGACATGAACCAATGGTCATATAACCTTTTCATCTTTACATACATTGTCATACATAAGTCCAGAACCTTGACAGATTGTACACAAATATTCATGATCCAGGTTTAAGGCATCAAGTCCAAATGGAATCACAACCCCATTGGCTTCATGCATGGACATCAATATGCCAGTACTAGATTTTCCATAGGAGATTATAACAGGATATTAAGGTATAGGGTTGTGCATTAAGTTGGTATAATCCACATCAGTTCTTACCTCAGGCACATAATGCATCAACATGTTCTCAATGCCAGACTTAAGAGTGACGGAAGAACTAGGGCACCCACTACATGCTCCTTGCATTTTTAATTTGACAATTCCTGTCTCTCTGTGAAAGCAAAAAGATAAGATTCATATTATTCTCATTCAAAAATAAACTAAAATGCATAGTCCAAGGCTGCCATCAACATTTAAGAGATACAATCTTTTTATGGGAAGCACTTACTCATCAAACCCACAGTATACAATATCTCCACCATCATCTTGCACTGCTGGTCGGATACGAGTTTCCAGCAACTCTTTTATCATTGCTACAGTTTCT
Organism: Dillenia turbinata; assembly: GCA_037126225.1. Lineage (NCBI taxonomy): Eukaryota > Viridiplantae > Streptophyta > Magnoliopsida > Dilleniales > Dilleniaceae > Dillenia > Dillenia turbinata. The sequence continues at coordinate 10,540,080 of JBAMMX010000009.1, forward strand.
GAGTCATCCTGCAAAAAGATGGTGCCTGATTATCATCTAATTCCGAAAGGGTAGTGTACATATAAATCTTCACAAACTATGTAAATTCTATTTTCTGTGGCAACCAAATTCACCAAGTAGATCACCCATCAGACTACTGATGTGAAATAATTTTCTTTTTAAGAAAAAGAAAGACAATAACCCATAAAATAACCCTTATGATGTATTGACTAGATATGCCAGATAGTTAGGTTTTGTTTAGACTGGACTCTGCTATCAGCAACAGATTGAGTGGGATCCAGCACACTGACCCACATGGATTACTGATAAAGAAATCCAGATGCTGCCAGATTCCCACATATTAAGAAGAGTTAATTATTATTCCAGGTCAGCCAGTCTTACACTACATTTAGCAGTTTTCCAGTGCATGTTTCAACCTCATACGATTCTATTTTCAATTAAGGAAGCAAAACAACCATAGACAGTATCATCAGTATAGCATTACACTAACCTGTCAGATACATGTTCGGTTTCAGTTGGAACTTGGAATAGATTTAAGATCACCATCATTTTATTCAGTGACTCTAGCCCTTCATTTGATTTCAGAGGGGATGGAGGGAAAATGGAAAGGAGACGATGGGAATAAGATGGCCTTCCAATAATGTTTGATGATTGATGAAGGTGAAGGGGGAGGGGCCTCAATCCCTTCCAATGCTCTCCATTGCCTAAAAATTCATCTCCTCCAATTTGGAGGGGATTGGAAGGGGATAAATTCAAAATAAAATTATAATACTCTTTCCTTTTACCTCTTCATGTCTCATTCACCTTCAAAACAAACGAAGGACGATTGCATCCCCTCCTCTCTCATTCCTTCCCCTCCCCTCCCTTCTCCCCAACTGCCTCCCCTTCCCCCGGAAACTCAAATTGTAAAACACTTGTGGGTTGGTATACATAAATAGCTAAAACATTTTGAATTAGACTATATGAGAGATGTATACAATATGGATAACTTTGAAGTGAATATATATATATATATATATATATATATATATATATATATATATATATATATATATTTCTTTAGTTGTGCTTGCAGTTTTCTTCCCATTTTTAGGAAGGGGGTGTTTGGTACTGTAAGTCAAAATTTGAGGAGACGAATCTTCGTTCATAGTTTCCTTTATACAAATAGCATGGTAGTCTTGCCATTTGGTATTCACATGCATACTCATGATATTGGAACTAGAGTGACTGTAAATATCAGTTATGCATCTATGACGGTAGGAAAGAGAACAAGTGATCCTAAGATATTATTAGAAATGTCCAGAAAACATCATATTCATAAAGCAAAAACATAGACGCACAGTGTCCTTTATACAAATAGTGTGGTAGTCTTGCCATTTGGTGGTGGTATTCACATGTATACTCATGATAGTGGAACTAGAGTGACTGTAAATATCAGTTATGCATCTATGACGGTAGGACAAAGAACAAGTGATCCTAAAATGATGGTGAAGTGGCATTTGAGGCAATATAAGATGAAAAGGGCATAAATGAAGTGAAGTTGGTGATGGGAGGAAAGGATATGGGGACAGAATTCATATATTAATAAAAGTTTCAATCGATATAACTGTTGTGAACCTATAAGTTCATTATGAATATATTTTTTATAGGCCTATCTTGCAACATAAAATATGTTGGAAAATAAATTGATCAAAATGGCTCTCGTATAAGCCGGGATACCCAGTAGAGTCTTGAAGTCATCTGTAAAAACAAAATAGGACTTTGAAGCCAGCCACAAGGCACAATAACAAAAGGAACGTCACAGTTGAGCTTATGCTTCAACTCAACTGTTAGTCCTTTTTCTAGGCGTGCAGGGTGGGGAAAATTCTAGAAGGCTTTGATCCTAATTTTCAAGTTTCAGATACTTCTCAATGATCCACGTGCCCTTGCCCATTATTTAAGAAGCTATCAACTATACATAAAATAACATTTGCATCATAATCCAGCAGCATCTAGACACTGCCTGTCATAAGGAAAAATAAATAAACAAACAAATATTTTCAAGCACTATTTCATCTTAAAGCCAGAAACCCTGAAGAAAAGGAATTGGCATAAAGTATTTTCATCTTCCCTCATTTTATTGATGAAGATGTTAGAAGGCATCAAGGACGCAATACCAAGGGGGGGGACAGAGAGGAAAAAAAATTGATAACTCATGAGATAGAAAATTAACTTCCATTTTTCATCGTGTTGTTAAGAAGTAAGCTTTAAGTGACAAAACAAATCTGTGAGATCAAAAACATACTTCATGAATTGCTGTGTCCATGGCAGCAGCAGCATTTGAGTCAAGAAATAGCAGATTTCCTGAAGAATAGAAATCCATAATTGCTGCAAAGATTTCAGGTTTCAAGAAATCCCAAGTGGCTTCTTCAGATTTTGTCACAGTAACAAAATCGGATCCAAAGAAAACTCGAGTGACCCCTGTGTGAAACAGAAAATCAGAAAGTAAACATTCAAATCGAGAAATATAGCAGGATGGACATCCAGAATTGATGCAGTTGCCATGACTGTTGATCCCGCCAAGGTGATGATGTTAATGGTGCAACATACACAAACTTATCCGTCACACACTTAGACACTGGGAAAGGTATTACAAAGGGAAAAACTTGGTCAAATGATGCCACTATAGTTGGCAGTGGACTTGCTTTAAGAAAAAAATGCATTAGCACATTATTATGTACCATCTTCTGGATGCAATTAACTGCTGAAGATTATGCAAATGAAATATCTTACAATGTTCGCGGAACATCAATATTCATAGGAAGTTCGTGACTAAACCACAACGAAGTATAAGATAGGTCATAAGTGTAGAATAGAAAATAAAATTTGAAAGAATGCCACCTTCAATGTCCTAATCTTAATTTTGCATGTAAAACATTGTAAAAGAATCTTACCGTCAATTGCATAAAGGGATTTAGCTAGTGGGGAATTCATGGCCGAGCGAGCATTTGGAAAATCAGCACTACCAACATCCATAACAGGCTTTCCAGGGTAAAACATAAGCGATGAAGGATTGGGAGTCGATTGAGTTTGGATGAACAATGTCCTCCTTTGCTCTATGCAAAATTACAACAACACAGGTTTATTTGAGACATTTAAAGAAAAGAGAAGCCAATAAGTACTTAATCGACATTGCCTCAGAGTCTTTCTCACAACCACCAATGAATAACGACAGCAAAAGGAGAGAGAAGAAAAAAAAAAAAAAAAAAAAAAAAAAAAAAGAAGGAACAATAGATCCATTGCCAAAGAGCTTGAATTGGAGAATAGGGGTATCATTGATAAATCCAAATTCAATTGTGAATTCAATGTGTTGATTTTAAGTACTAAAATTAAGTTTTTGTACGTTAAACACCTTGATAGAAAAATGAGCTTCATTAGAGATACTAACCACTCACAAGCTTATCCTAGTCATTAGATGACAAACTGAAACCATTTAAGCACTAAATCGAAGCTGCTTTGGAATCTCCCTCACCAATCCAAAATAAGAAAGCAAGAACAATTCAGGAACAACTAAGCAATCTACAACAGAGCTTGAATTAGAAAATAAGGATCGATTGAACTAAAAATTAAGTGCTGAATAGTTAGATGATAAATTTAGGTATCCAAAAAAAAAAGGCTTAATTAGATATGTTTTCCTCCAACATTTCACCATGGCATATACAAAATATTTTCTGCATTTAGCAGTAAATCAATTAATTCTTTTTTTTTCTTGACTAGATTATGCTCCGTTATAACTAGGGGAGGGATATGGGGTTCCAAATCCTGGCCACCAGGTACCACTCAGCCAAATGGCCGGTGGTAATAAATTAATCAATTCTGCAATTCCTTTCTTTTTCCCCTATTCATAAGAGATGCTGAAAGAAAAGATAAATAACAATTTTAATTTAAGAATGTCAGATCACAGATGCCTGAAAATTCGGCATTAACCCAACTTTATGCAATAGACCATTTATCAAACAACATCCCCAAGTCATTGTATCCTCCAAGCCACAACAAGAAAGAATCAAAAATAATAATAATAATAATAATAATAATAATAATAATAATAATAATAATAATAACAAACAAACAAACACCTAAAAATCGCTTAGAACCGAAAACATAGCACCAATCAAAGATGTGAGAAGAAAAAAGAAAAAGAAAACAAGGGAAATATAGCAAGAACAGGGACACGGAAAACAGATACTAGAGCAAAATCAAATTAGTGAACACACACTGGTTCAAACATGAATGAATTGCCAAAGAAAGATACAATTCGAAGGTATTTTCCCAAATAATATTATGAATTATCTCTATTTTAAACCAAATCAATCATTATTCTTTTAAAATCTGAAAAATACTCCAATTATTTCCACAAAGAAACTAAACAAAAAAATGCTAGCTTTGAAGTATAAAACCCTAAAAAAATAATAATAATCAAGTTAGAGAGAGAGAGAGAACCTCCGAAGATACTCGACTGCAGAATAGAAATGCTCGGGAAAATGGGATTTTCATTGTGAGTATGCAAAGATGGAGAAGACAAGAGAAGACGAAAAGAAGAAGAAGAACAGGCTGGGAGAATTGAAGAGGAATCTCTTGTGCCGCAAGAGTATAATCGTTGTTTACAGAGACGAGCTCGAACAATCAATCTCGAAAATACCTTCATTTTCTTTTTTCTGTTTTCCTCCAAATTTCGATTCGAAGAAAAGTCCTCGACACAGCTGTTTTCGTAAGTTCAGAGATTCTGAAATTTGGGGCAAAAATGGTGCCAAATGGAGGTGCGGGTAAGTCGGTTCAGCACGGGCCGGGCTCGGGCTGGCCTGGACCCAAGGCCAATTTTTTGGGCGAATGCCCCCTTGGTTTTTCCATTTGGTAAGTATTTTTTAAAGTTTCAACATTGGAAAGAAAAAACTTTATATAATTTAGTTAATTAGTAAATTATTTATCTTTTTTACTTGCTCACTAAAATTTGTTTGTGCTCGTCTGTGATACTTGTACATCTATTAAGAATCGGAGATTTTGTGATTTTAACGATGCCTAATTAGTGTAATAATTAGATACTGATATCTTTTAAGTCTTTTATATGGAGAAAATAGACATTAAGAGAGTTTTGTTTCTTAAATATCCAATTTGGATTAAATCAAATTTAGTAAGATCTAATCTGATTATTGAATATCGGTGATTTATAAAAAAAAAAACAAAATGATTTGGTGATTTTATGGAAGTTTAAATTTGAAATTTTTTAAAAATAATTAAAAAATTAAAGAGAAGTTGTTAAAAAAATAATAAATTAAAGACTTAAGAATAATAAAAAAATCGCAAAAAGCACGGTCTAGCATGCAGTGGCAGAGCCACGTTGAAGGGTATGGGGGCAATTGCCCCCATTAAAAGAAATTATTAAATTTTATATATTAAATTAAAAATTACTCCCACACAAAAAAAGTTCCCACACTTAAAAAAAAAAAATCCCCAAAAAAACTGTATTTGTGGATTAAAAATTGAAAATATTTTGTGTCATGAAAATATTTTACGTCCACTGTTCTTGGGTCCTGGATCCACCGCTACTAGCATGTGTAGTTGATGCATATTTTTATAAAGCAAGTGATAGGAAGAAGGAAAATTGTGAAGGGGAGGGGGCTCCCTGTCAATTTTAAAACCTTTAGAGAGTTGTCAAATAGTTAAGTAATAAGATGTATTTTACAAATTTGCATTTTCTATTTTATAAATTGAAAAAGAAAACGAATTGAGTTTTTTCACTTTTTAATATTATCCAAAAACAAATCATAATATGACTGTGTTACCATGCTTCAAGTAAAAATTTTGACCTTGAATTGGAAGTAGAAGTCTAAAACATGTCCCAAAGATGGGTCAGAATGGACACAATTATGGGTATGCTTAGTGTGGTTTTGTGATTTTTATAGTTGTGATTAATATAATTATGATTTTTTATTATTATTTGTATATATAGTATTTTGATGATGATTGTGTGATTCAATTTGAAGAAATAAAATATGGATTCACTAGAAATACACAAGCGAGCAGTAAGTGTCTAGAACAACTACCAAGTAGCTTAAGTTTTGCCTTAGAAAAATTTAGCATACTTGACTTATGACTTAGACAGGTCAACCCATGAAATGAACAGATCGATCCAGAGGATGGTCAAGTCGACCTAGACCTTATAACATAGGTCAACCTCCCATGTTGAACATGTCAATACTAACACTTGGATAGGTCACCCATAAAATTGATGAGTCAACTTAGAATTCAGTTTAACAATAATTTATAATATAGGTTGACCCATCATTTTAGACATGTTGACTCTAGAGCAATCACAAGTCAACCCGTAAACACACACAAGTCAACCTAAATCTTAGATCGTCTGATTAGCAATACACTGGTCAACCCATGATTCACATGGAGTTATGTGAGCTAACTTAGGGATTGGTTTAGCAAAAATTTATAACATAGGTTGACTTAAAATGACAAACATATCGACCTATCTAAAAATACAAGTCGACCCTAAAATAACATCTATCGACCCATACTTAGACTTCATTGATCTATCATCTTGACATGTCGATTAGGCTGTCGACCTAAACCTAAAGTAAGTAAAAATTATCTCATAAGTCAATCCAAAGAAAGAGACAGATCATCCTGAAGAGTTTAATGAGTTGACCCAGAGGATAGAAATGTCAACACGCAAGGATAGTTTATGTCTAAACAATCACATAAGTTTAAAACCATTCATTTTTTACATGTCGACTTGAGAAGAGAAACAACTCAAAATATAAGTGGCTAAGCATTCCAATGATTAACACACATGATTAATACCACATAACCTTGCTTAACACAATACTCAATGCTCGCTTAAGTATTTTATTAGACTAATCAAACTTATGCCGTAAAAGCAAGTGCAGCCATTGGCAAATAATCTGTGGCGGCAAAAAGATTTCATGAATAATGGCTAAATCATTTAATGAAGAAAGTGAAAAAGTATTAATATCCAACGTTTATCTTCACCAACCTCTCAATGACTCCTTGAATACTCATATAAATGCTATCTGAAGAAAGAGAGAGAGCTCTCGGAATCATTGAAAAACATCATCGAATAATTTGAATGCTCTTTGTTCTCTCTTAAAAGCAACACTCTAGTCTTCAATTCTTTATTTCATCACTTGAGTGTAAATTTATTGTAATCTTAAAGACCATTACATCTAAGGATTAAGTTTTATTCTTTGTAACATATCTCTCCTCGTGTGTTAATAATATTAAGAATTAGTAAGGGATTCACCGTCTTTGTTTAGAGAAAAAGAATTTCAACCTGTTGATGTTGGTAAAGTTAGTGTTCAAGAAGAATATTATAAATGTCTAATTTGAATTTTGAATCAAGTTTGTACTATTAAGTCAATAGTGAAAAATCCAAGAGGTAGCTTATGAGTGGAGTACATCAGTTTGGGCGGAATTACTATTAATCTTCGTGTCTTCTTTATCTTCCTTCTTTACTTGTTCTTATGTCCAATAGCTTTAAGTTTTCAACACTTTGTAAATTCTTACAATACCTTAAAATTGTCATTCAATCTATTCACTCCCTCTAAATTATATTTCATTTTTAATCGTGATTTCTTTATTCTGGGTATTAATCAATAATTAACTGCTATTGTGGTTAAAAAACAACAACAACAATAATCACAATTTCAATTCTCATTTTTAGAATTACAAATTCAATTTTAAACACTTATATTAAGTTACTTTTCTTTTTTGATAAAAGGTAATCTATTATAAAATATAAAATAAGGTCAGACTCGCAACATAAAGAGTGATCCAAGAACTAATACAACACACAAATTGGATACTTAGCAAAATACATACACTTTTTTTTTTACCAATTGATATCTAGATTTTTGCCCTCGGTTCGAATATTGTGAGACCCATTGAGGGGTTGGTTCTCTAAAATTTTTTTTCTCCATTTCCAAGATTCGAATTTGAAATCTGTGATTAAGGAAGTAGAATGTCTGACCATTCAACTTAAAAAACTTTGGTAGCAAAATACATATATGAATTAGACTCGATTACAAAATATGGTAGCATACATACAAAAACTAAAAACAAACATATATTAAGTTATATCTCGAATCTAAGAAACATAAACTCGAAGAACATATTAGTTCCAATTGTGTGGATTCAAAACACATAGATATGGAGAAACACAAACATGGTCTTCTGGTACTACGAGCAAAATAAACATAAATTTAACACAATCCTAGATAACACCAACACCATAATTTAATCCAAGACAGTAACAAAAAGTACAAAAAAATAAAAAGCAGCACAACATAGGTTTGAAACTCTCAATCTCCGCTGCCTTCTCCCGATAATCCATTCTCCAACTTCCAAGTAACAAAAACACAATGCCACAACATGAGAAAAAAGAATGAAACACAAGAATAGTATATGATAACAAAACAAAATTATTGATGTAAGCTAGTTTATGCATTCAAGCGAATCTGCTCATTTTCGAGCTGTATTTAGAATCTTGAGATATCTAAATTGGATCTGCTCACTCTCAAGCCATATTTTTGTTGGAGGAAATTTGGTTACTTGGAGGAGAAAAAATAGTGTGGTGACGAGGAGTAGTGTCGAGACCGAGTTTCACTCGGCAGCACATGGATTTTTTTTTTTTTCAGAGGATTGAATCTCAGTGGATCGGTTGCACATGGATTCAGTGAAATTTTATGGATAAAAAGCTTATAATAGAGTATAAGATTGTTATACCAATGCGTATTATAATAATTTATTGTTGTAACTAAAGTATTATAATAAATTAAATTTATATAGAAAATTTATTATTATAAATGTATAAACAAAAATAACTCAAATATTTTATAATTAAATCAATTATTAATTTATTAATACACAATATTCACTAACATTTTTTTTTTTTTTTTTTTTTACACTTTAAAGAAGATTTCCCTATAATTTCATGTTTATGGGATTAGAAATGTTAGTATTGTTAGGCCTAATTACTCTCTCTCTCTATCTCTATATATGTATGCATGCATGTATGTATGTAATCCCAACTTAATTCAATTTATCATTTTCTACTGTACTTGTAACAATTTAAATTTAATTTTTTAGAAAATATAAACTGTACCAACGTTTCGTCGATCTAATGAGAAAGACACTAATACCACATACCAAAAATCGAAATTCGATTCTTGGTAGTAGCAAAAACAATATTGGGAGAGTCTCTCCTGATTGGGACCCGACAACAGTTTTGTCGAGATTAGTCGGAGCAAAATTCTAGATATTCGACGATAAATCAAATCCAAAAACCAAAAATATATATATAAACTCTCATAAATAAAAATTAACTTTTTACATAAAAGTTAAAATTATTATATTTTTATTAATGCCTTTTTATATTAAAAATGTACTTAATTTTAGTTAAATTTAAATTTAATTTTATTTAAAGCTCCGTTCAGCTTGATGTATATAGCTAGATTAAAACTCCTGAATGAACAAATATTACAAGTGAGTTATGTTAAAATATAAGACAATTTGATTATATTTCACAAATTTAAAAATTATTTTTATTTAAATAATAACATTTAAAAAATTATTTTAATATATATAAAAACCGATATCTAAGTAAATCGGACACCAAAATCTAAAAAATAAAATATAAGGCATTCATTGTACCCAACAACGACCTCATGAAAATCTAAAGGTACAATATGAAAGTATTCTAGGGGGCAGAGCGTTTCATAGAACCTGAGAGAATATTACGTATTTTTACTTTTTTTATAAAGAAATATAATTAAATTATATTGAATTGAATAAAAAAAAAAGATAAAAATAAAGAGATTTTATCGTTTGACCTGTCATGTTATCTCAGAAACTTATGTTTTGAGAAATGGGTATCATAGAAAATTCTTATTTCAAGTTACATTTAAAATTTCACAATCTAAGTATTTTTTTTAATAAATTATAAATATTTGATAATTTTATTGAATTTAATTAAATTTGATTCAATTTAAAATGAATTTTTAAAACATATATTTGTTTTAATATTTATTTTGATTATATATAAGATTGGAAGATCTCTTCAAGACATTTAAGTGGTAAAAAAATTTAATTTAAATATTTTTTTCGAAATCTAATATTTAAATTTTTATCGATATTTGTATTTTCATTATTTTTAAAATTTTCGTACATCTATATATATATATATATATATATATATATGTAAGACCAGACTTTCCAAATACCGATAAATCAAATCAAAAGAAAATCATTCTGGATGATGGTAAAGGAAACAAAGTGCCATCGGCAAGGGACGGAAACCCACTCATCCTCACACGCCTTGGACAAGCAAACAAACTCAATCCTCCCTCTCTCTCTCTCTATTTCTCTTTCTGCCCATAGATTTCGTGCCCTAATCAACTTCCTCTCCCCGAATTCTTCCCCCTTTATTCCAGACCCTAAAAAGGATTTTTCTCATGAAATTCGAATCCTTTAGGGCTTCATTTACAATTCTCCACTCGATTTCATGATATCATCAAATAGTTCTTCGTCCTTCGCAGCTTAGAACAGGAGTTTCCTCTTTCAATGGAGGGCTCTACGGAGGACTTGGGAGCTACGGAATCTTGGGAGGCTGCTGACCTCGATGAGTCTATGCGCCGATTGATGCTTTCTTCCAACAACAAAGAGTCGCCGGAGCTCAACTCCGCTTCGGTGAATTCGGGTTCCAATTCGGGTTTGGCTTCGGCTTCAGCTTCGGAGGATGCGATCAATCAAGTGGATCAGTTCCTTCGTGAGGCTTTGCAGAACCCTCGCGAAAGGCTTTCTGGTGAGTTCCTTCTGCTGCTCCCTTATTTCTTGAATTTTGCTGTATAGGGTTTTTTTTTTTCTTTTTTTTTTTTGTACTGCTCATTTGGTTTAGGTTTGAATTTCCATGTTCATTTGTCTTAGTTGATTGTTATATTTTCCATTCTCGTATTGCAGTTACAAATTAAGGTTAGTTATAACAGTTAGAGATCAATGTGCTGACTTTTTGGTATTTAAGTACGGAAAGTCTAGAAATATTAGTGTTGAAAGAACATGTGGAATTGCAGTTTTCATAATATAACTGGTTCTTGGTATGGAAATGCCAAAATAGATGAGGTGGGGACATCTGACGCCATGTAAATTTTATCAACTTCTTTATGTTTTTGGTTAGCATTATTATGATATGATGCATATAATCACATGTTTATGGTCAGTAAAGCTAATTGAGTGTGTAGCATATCTAGTGGAATTGGTTATTGGCGAGAAGTTTGTGGAACTGCTTCACGTTTGGCTAAAGAATTCCAATCTTGGAGTCTGAAGGTCAGTGACTTAGAATTTCTTGCAAGAATGGAAGGTGGATATCGTTTCTCAGTGGGAAACTTAAATAGGATACTGGTCTAAAGGAGTGGCTTGTATTATTTGGGTATGAGAATGGTGGTGGTGGTGGTGTTGGTGGGTTGATGTGTCATTCAAGCAAGTGTAATAGGTATTTGTTTCAAATGGAAAAAAGGATTGTGGAGGTTAATGATGGTTTGAAAGGAGAATGTTCTGTTTCTTGTTTATTTCCTTAGGTTTTGTGAGGGTTTTGGTGGATAATAGTAATTGTATTTTCGGGTCTGTAGAGATGGATTTGTCTTTAGTCAGAACCAGGTGAAATGACTTGCATCATTGGAGTTATTTGTATATGGTGCTCTAGTTGCAGGCAAGAAACAAAGTAAAAGCAATAGATATAAGTATGAAAGAGTTTTGAGTGTGAATAATAGTTTGTTGGTTGACTTGCCTCTTGCCAAGGTATTTCATATAATCTAATTTATAATATATATATATATATATATATATATATGTTTTTGGATGGGTTCCTTCACACAGTTTTTAGGATTGCTCTAACCCTAGGATCTGCTATCCAAATTGAGTGATCCAAAAGGTGGTGTTAGAGTGGTCCAATTACTACAATGGGTGATCCTAAGTTTGAAGAAATTGGTAGGATACACACCACATAGAAAGAAAAAAAAAAAAATTAATCCAAGGAGCAGTTGTAGTATTCAGTACTGATTTTTCTTTCTTTTCTTTTTTTTTTTCCTTAATTTGTTTTAAAATTAGTTAAGATAGAAACCATCTTAGAAACATGTGTAATATTTGAGTCAAAGCACATTACCCCTACAAATAGCAGTTTGAGTATGTGACTAGGAGTACCCTGGTGTATCAAACATCAGGGAAGGTGATGTACCATGTCCTTGTACCCATATACATAATATAACAAACTACAATCCATGTAACCTTGGGGAGAATGACCTCTTAAGGGAGTGGCTCTTCCATTTTTCCATATGTGGAGTTGAGGGAGGGGGTTTATGGAGGCCCTTTTGCTTTTCATTGAGTAAATTACAATTTGTCCCCCTATGATTTCCCCTAAAACCACGTACTACCACTATATTTAAAAAATATCTACATATCCCCTTGTAATTTTCAAAAAAGTGGAAAGTGGATGGAAATGTGCAAAGCTATGGACATTGAAAAGCATGTGCGGAAAATGCTAAGTTAGTGCACAAGATTAATTTTTCTTTGCCAAAATTACCCCCAATTCAACCTTAGCGGGCAGCAAAAATGCTGAGTTGGTGCACATATGAGGATAGAAATGCTGACATGGCATATGCCACGTCATCCTAGGTTAAAACTCACAATCTCTCTCTCTCTCTCTCTCTCTCTCTCTCTTGCTCTTGCGAGTAGGAGCAGCAGCAGCAGCAGCCACAGCAGCCATGGCTGCTGTGGAGAAGCTTTCAAATGCAGCTGGGTCGTCTTCTCTCCTCTCTCCTCTCTTCTCTCCTCTCCTCTCTCTCTCTCTCTCCCCTCCCTCCCTCCCTCCCTCCCTCTTCCCCCCAAAAGAGTCAAATTCTAGTCAATCTCCCTCTTCATCTCTAGGGTTTTTCTTCATCCACACAATTGAGAAAAAATTCAAGAAGAAGAAGAGGAAGAAGATGATTTACTTGTATAAATTGATTGGGATTGAGGCGCTGTTGATTGTGATTTTTTCATTTAAAACACCATTGAGAAAGCTGATGATTTTGGGGTTGGATCGAGCCAAACAAGGTCTCTGTCCGATCATGGTGAAGGCCATCACCGCTACTGTCTTGGTAGTCATGATGACCAGTGTCTATGGCATCATTGATATCCAACATCGGTTTTTGGAAGCTGGCTCCTCAAATCCGACCAATCAGATTCTTTTTTACCAGCACCTGCTTGAAGCCTCTTTTATAAATATAACTCTCACCCTCTCTCTTTCTCTCTCTCTATCTCTCTCTCTCTCGCTTTTGGACTTGGAATTACTAAAATTGGATGGATCATGGATTAGGAATTTGTTATTTGAATTTACCTAGCTAAAAAAGAAATGGGTATGTGACATTCTTGGAGATTACTCTTGCCATGATTATAATTCTCTCTCTTTCTCTCTCTCTCTCTCTCATGAAGGTTTCTGTTGTTGTGTTTCTGTAGGTGTCAGTGTCTGCAGTTTTTTCTTTATGGTCGGCTTGTGTTCTGGGTTTGCAATTACTAGAACTGGGTAGATTAAGATTGCAGTTTTTCACTCTCATCAATCTTGGGTTTGATTTTTTGAACTTACCTGCCAAAGAAGAAATGGCCTATGGCAAATACTAGAATTGGATAGAGGAGAGAAAAGGGGGGGGGAGAGAGAGAGAGAGAGAGAGAGAGAGAGAGAGAGAAGGGAAGGGAAGAGAAGGGAAGAGAAGAGAAGAGAAGAGAAGAGAAGAGAAGAGGAGAGAGGACAGAAGACAATCCATCTGCATTTGCAGAGCTTCTCCATGGCGGCTATGGTTGCTGCAGGTGAGAGAGAGAGAGAGAGAGAGAGAGAGAGAGAGAGGATAGAAGATGACCTTGTAGAGCTTCTCCACGGTGGCCATGGCTATTGCTGGCAAGAGAGGACTTGAGAGGGGGGAGAGAAAGAGAGAAGGGGAGAGAGAGAGGGGAGAGAATGTGAATTTTAACCTAGGTTGACATGGCATATGCCACTTCAACATTTTTGTCCCATATGTGCGCCAACTTAGCATTTTTGCTAACGTGTCTCGACAAGCAGGTGTTAATTGTTTAGAGTCAAGTCTAAAATTTTAAGAGGGATATAATGGACATTTTATGTCTCTTATGTTTCTGTTACTTTTGCACATTTCCATCCACTTTCCAATTTTTTGAAAACCACCGGGGGAATATATGGATATTTTTGAAATATACGAGTAGTATGTGGTTTTGGGCGAAACCACAGGGGGACAAATTTAATTTACTCTTTTCATTCCAAATGAGGACTCAGATTCTTAGCAGGGTCTCTTCCTCTTCATATCGGATATCCATTAGATTGATCTTGGGTATTTATAGTACTAATGAACCCATTAGCACTTCCTTAAATAGCCTTCTCAAGTGAGGTCCCATGATGTCACAAAAGATATGTGGCTGGAGGAGGAAATCTCTGAGGGCTCTGTGGAGGCATGAAATTGCATTTAAAGCGGAGAGGCATGTGGCTTTGTCCTTGGTAAAAAGCTGAAAATTTTGAGAGAGTTGGAAAATAAAAAAAAAAAGAAAAACCTCTGGCTTCGTTCATTCAAAAGAGAAGACTTTTGAATCAGATCATGAGGTAAAGAGGGGAGGGAGGCTTAGAATAGAGCAAAATGTGAGGACAATGGGCCCAAAGGAGCTGATTCATGTTCTCAGTGCAGGCAAAATCTGTCTGACACAGAAGTGTTTATCCTTTGGCTTGTAAAAGGGACAGAAACATCTTTCATAGGACATTCAATATGTGCTTATGGTTCAATCTTATTATTAGGATGGGGTTTGATGGAGAGCTGTAAAGTGAAGGCTGGAGTTTGTCATTTTCTAGTTTCTTTCAGGATCTCCAAGGAATCACATGGTAGAGGCTTAAGGTGGATGAATTGGCCTATGATATGACTGCGAGCATCCACTCAGTTAGAAAGAACATAGAAAATGAGGTATTGAAGATTCAAAAAAACTATGTTTATATATATATATATATATATATATATATATATATATATATATATATATATGTATATATATGTGTGTGTGAGAAGAAAACATAGTATTAACAACTGAGAAAGCACAAAATAGAGGATAATGAATCCTGTAAGAGAAAAGTAAAGGCAAAAGGAAGGAAGGGTTAAGACATTGCATATTTGTACTTCCAAAAATCAATCTGTCTCTATGCACTGGAGTCTTTTGTTTTCCATGGGCATGTATACCAAAAAAAAGGATTGATTCCTTATTAATCTATGGAAGTTTAAGCAGCCATCTGAGATAGATTTTGGCATATAATAGTTTTAGTGCTGCATCTGGGCTGGCCTATTTTGAGATGTGATATATGCTATTGAAACTCCCAAGTTCTGAATTCATCTGTGATAGTTACCACCATTTGCTCTAGATTGTTTTATTTTCATTGTGGTATACTTTCTGTCGATATTCAATAGATGCTTGATTTGCTTATTGAATTTTGTATGCTTAACATGGTAGTTAAGTGGCTGTCTTATGATCTTTTCAATGGATTTTTTTTTTTTTTTTTTTTTTTTTTTTTTTTTTTTCTGATTTTGGAATTTTCTTGGGTCAGTTTTAAGGATGGAGCAAGATGTCGAGAAATTTATTAGTGATCCTACTCGGCAGCAACTTGAGTTTCAGCAGCTTCCTACCTCCTACCTTAGATTAGCTGCACACCGAGTGGCACAGCATTATTCCCTTCAGTCTATGGTTTTATTGGACAATAGTTTGCCTGATGGTTCGGGTTCAAGAATTATTGTTCAGAAAACAACAGAGTGTCGGCTTCCTCTTGTTCGTCTTGCAGACATCCCTGTAAACCTACCTACAGAAAACAGTAACGTGGTCAAGGTTGCAATTAAACAGCGGCCACAGAAGCGGGCACAGGTGGTCAGCAGTACAAACTCACATTCCGTGAGGGCAAACCATTTCAAGAGTGTAGAGGAAAGGAAGGAGGAATATAATAGGGCCCGTGCACGTATATTTAGCTCTGCTAGTTCACCTACTGTTGCAGGTATCAGACAGGAATCTGAAACAAGGGTACAGGATGGTCTTCAGCATGCTTCACCGGGAATTTCACGAATAGAAGAAAAATCTGTTCCTGAAGGATCTGATGTGAATATTGGCAGGAGTTTGGTTGATTCTTCCACAGGTAGTAGAGCAGCTAGAAGTAGGTCAGAGAAGGAGCCAATTGGTAGGTTCAAGCCAAACAATAGGGTTGCTATCTTCCGGGATCGTGAGGTTGATCGCAAGGACCCTGACTATGACAGGAGCTATGACAGGAGCTATGACAGGTATGCTGGTTGTGCATTTTCCATTATATTAAAATTTTTGCACTTTTTTTTTTTTTCATATGTTCTTTGTTTCTGATTATATCTTTGTTATTTTTGCCAATTTTCTGGTTAAAGAAGAAAATACCTAATAGTTAATGGTTTATTTGGTTTCCTTGGTTTGTGTCCATGCCAAGAGCTTAACCTCTTAACATAGGTGTGATATGACAAAATTTAAACTCATTGTTTCATTCAACAAAAAGTTCAACTTGTTTCATCAATAACAGTTCGCCCAAAATGGCTTCATCTGTTTCATATTATATTTTCTTTCCCTAGAAAAGGGAGTGATTGAGGAAAAAGTATATGCAAAGATTGATGTGGGGAGGATGAAAATTTCAATTATGTAGTTCCCAGGATGAGACAAATAATGCCCAAAAGTCCTATCTCTCCCCCTCCCTGGGCCTTTGGCCATGTGCTTCCTTGGTATAATTGAGATGATGAAACTCTGTTTGATAATGCAAGAATGTCTGATTTGATAGAGAGGAAAATTCAAGGGTTTAATTTATGCCTTTTTGTTAGAGAAAAAATAAAACATAATCTTTATTGGAATGAAATACTAGAAACAAGCTCCAAGTGGTTGCTACGTCCAAGCAATAAAATGTAGTAATAGTGAATCAATCAACAAATCCAAATGATGCAACTTAGACACCAAGATGTAAGCATGGGAAATGCTGCAGGAGAAGAGGTAGTGCCTTAGTAGTTTAGAATGTGCTTGAAAGACTTGTATCCAGTCAACTTGTGCTTGGTCTCTTCGGTTTTATTGAGATCGTTTAATGTAATCTTGTATTGGACCTTAGAGGAGCAACCTATCATAGGTTATTGTGGGCCTTCTATTTCTTTAATTATGCTTGGGCTACTATCTCTTAATAGATCAAGGTCGAGTGTATGCTTATAAGCTAAGTACATAAAGGTTAGGTAATAAGCTTACTTTATTGGTAAGTTTATTCAGCTGCCAAAGGTTTATAATAAGAGCTTTAGTAGCCTCATTTTGAGAGGAGGGGTGGAATCCTAGAATTTGAATTTTCAGAAGTGCTTCTGCTTTTATTTAGAAGTGTGGGTGCCTTCTCTTAGGGAATCGCTCCTAAAAGCTCTTGGTTGAGCGATTGATCTGTGAATGTTTCCTTAAAGCTGCAGGTGTAATTGCTTTGCTTTTTGTAATGAAATGATTCCTAGAAATTCTGGGCTAGCATTTGATCTGGGGTAAAAAGGTGGTTATGAGTGAACTCCAAGTCATGTATATTATAGACCAGGTTTTAGTATTCCCATAAAGGGTGTAAAAGGATGCCCAAGTTAAAAGGGTACCCCTTTTTGTTTCCAAAACTTCAACATCTATTTTTTAAATCCTTGCTCTATGATATCCATTGAAGACCTATTTGGCTTTCTCTCCCCTCAATAGAAGCTTCAGTTCTCTCTCTCTCTCTCTCTCTCCCCCCCCTTGCAATTAGATAAAACTATAATGCATGAGTGCTATAGACGATCTGATGGAAGTGATTGAAACGGAAGGTTGTTATCCAACCTCATTCAAAGAAAATCACAAATGAAGCCTCTAACCTCTTTCTTGCACCTGATTTACAGATCAAAGCATGAATCTTGTTGGTGCTTTGAGTTTTTTCTCTATCTGTTGCAATTGGAAGTAATTGTTAGGTCTTCTTATCCAATCAAGTGAATGTTGTTGTTGCTATTGTTGTGCTCGCTATGTGGTAGTGGTGGAGTGATCATGGAGTTCGTGGGGTATGCCTTTTGTGGAGGTGATAATGCAGAGTGAGCAAGGAAGATAATGGGGAAAAGGAAGAATATAGGGAAAGACCTTTTTTTTTTTGGGTTCTCACCCGTTTGATTATACAAAATTCAACAATAAATTTTTTAATAGGAAATTTGAATTGGTTTTTGATAATACATTTTTTTTTATTGGGATAAGGCATCATTAATGTGCTGTCATTGTTACACTAAATTTAATATTTTGGAGGAGAGAGGGAGAGAGCATTTTAAAGAAAGCAATTTTGAATAAGAAACTTAGGCACTAACTTAATTTTATTTTAATTTGTATTTTCTCAATTTTGTACTAAACACAAGGAAAAATCAAGATTAAAAACTTAACTTTATTTTCCCCATGATAGGAATGCAAAATTCAGGTCGGGTGTATTTATTATTTTTTTTTTCCAAATGGGCTTTTGATTTTATTATCCGCAAATGTTCTTTTTTGTTTATTTATTTTAATATCAAATAAAAGTAATAATACAAAATATGATATGATAGTTAAATATATGTCTTTTGCTTCGACAGTGAAGTATATATTTTTTGCTTCAACATACCATTATAAAGCAATAAAATTTGCTGGTTTCTGAATGTTAATGACAAATTTAAAGATGGGGAAACATTACCTAGGCATCCTTTCCCCTTCTATCCCCAGTATCCTCTCCAGACTATAACCTTTACCCCTCAATGTTTTCCTTATGTACCAAATGACACCTAGCTTTGATTGCTGCCTAGGTAATTTCTTTGCCTTTCCTAGTGATTGTGGGCTTGGGGGGGGAGAGTTGGGCTATTTGTCCATTCATCTCCTATAAACTTTCTTATCTTCTCACATAATCCAAATCCATACTTCTACGCTTGTGGAGTAGCCTTTTGTGGAGTAGCTGGTGATGATTTTGAATTTTCAAATATTCTGCTTTGTTAGTTATAAATGAGGCTGATAGATTTGAATGGCATTTGGGAGTTTATACGACTCTAATGATGATGGGAAGAATGTACATGGTGGAGTTAAAGGGGGTTAATACGTTTTGAAGGGCAGACGGAACATATTTCTTGTTATCTTCATTAGTAGCTCGGTGATGACTGAATAATACCTCCCAATACACAAGGCTACAAATTTGAATCCTGTAATAATTGAGGTTACATCCCTATTGCTAGATCCTTTTTACTTGGTCGTAAAGTATGCTTGCTCAATAAGCTAATCTTGCTACTTAGTTTTGAATTACATACATTGGACTTGGACATACTAATAAATTTTAGCTAAGTCCCATGACACCCTATGTTGCTATGACGTAGTTTTGAATTACATACATTGGACTTGGACATACTAATAAATTCTAGCTAAGTCCCATGACACCCTATGTTGCTATGACGCAAGTACAAAATTACAACTATGCTTGTGTAACAAAAGAAGAAAGCAAAGAAACCAAGTTGGCAAGATGCAAGCATTTCAAGCCAAATCTGTAATACTTAGTTCTAGTATTGAATTGCCTCTTCTCTTGCAGCACTTTCCTGATTCTCCTGGTGTATAAGTTACATCAGTGGGACTTCTAGGAAGGTTCTTGTCTTGGCAGTGACATTTGCTAAATGTCCCCATACAGATGACTTAATTAGAGGTTTTTTCAGCTCACAGAAGGCTTTGTTGGTTTGGCGATTTGTTTTTTACTTTAGGGGGTTCCTAAGGGAACCTTATGACGCTTGACTTTTAGGTTCAGTTTGGTTTTGGGTATTTCAGGGAGAAAAGAAAATTGAAAAAGACTTGTCTTTCTCTTTCTTCACTTCCCATCCCTTCTCCCCAATTCCCCCAAGCCAAAGACGAGTTCAGGCTTTGATTGGTTGCTGAGAATGAGAAATGAAGGTAATGTTTCCAAAATGGGTTCCGCTCTATGTTTGAAGATGCCATTTCGTAATTTGAATGGGAATGAGAAGGGAACCGAGTGGGGCATGGAGTGAAAATCACCATTTCCAAGATAGAAGTGGAAATAAGGAATGGGAATGAACATAAATAAAATGAAAAAAATAAAAAATAAAAAGGCTAAAACGGCTGCAAACACTCTCTCTCTCTGTGGCATGAAGCCATTCCCATTCAAGACCTGAATTGGAACAAGTATGATGCCAGTTGCCATCTACCATCCAAACATGTTCTCTATGGGGTTAAAGTGGGGGAGGTGAGGAAGATGAAATTTGTTTGTCCATGAATATTTTTTGCTGATGCTTTTCATAGAGTTTACTGTAGAGGGAAGTTTCTTCATTTCTTTTTTTTTTTTAATAGATTTGGGGTGTGGTGGGCGGTTGGCATTCTTCTCCCAAACTTTTAAGAAGCGATTGGATATTTCTTGCGTACTGTAGATTTTCTCTAAAGGTATCATTTAGATGCAATGAAATGTCGAAAGGGAGTGTTTGAATAGGCCTTTTTCCTGTCATATTTGGTTGAATGTACACTGCAAATCTTGTTTTCTTTAGCCCACTATCCATTTGTGTTGTTTTTTTTGTCCATGAATATTTTTTGCTGATGCTTTTCATAGAGTTTACTGTAGAGGGCAATTTCTTCATGTTTTTTTAATTGATTTGGGGGGTGGTGGGCGGTTGGCATTCTTCTCCCAAACTTTGAAGAAGCGAATGGATATTTCTTGTGTACTGTAGATTTTATCTAAAGGTATCATTCAGATGCAAAGGGAGTGTTTGAATAGGCCTTTTTCCTGTCATATTTGGTTGAATGTACAACACAAATCATATTATCTTTAGCCCACTATCCGTTTGTGTTGTTTGTTTTGGTGAATGATATCTCCTTTCACTGGTTTAGGCATTTTTTTTTTGGGGGGGGGGGGGTTATGAATAGCACCAATGTGGAGACAAATTCATCAGTGCTCAGTTTGCCAGTGCTCTTTGAAAAATTCAGAGGGTTTGGTTTAGTCTTTTTTCTTCTTGATTTTTATGTACTTATGTTGAAAAATTTTTTCAGATATATGCAGTGGTTTGATCATGGGTTCGGGTTCAATGGAGGTCCTTACACCATGCAGCCTATGTATACCCCTGCTTTGAACTACAACACTGAATTCCCACAACTAGGATCAGTTCATAGGCCCCAGATTTCTACTGATCATCAGCCTCGGCCCCTCCCGCAACATTTACCTGGGCCATGGGCACCACCTTCAAACTCAGCCGGAATTAGTTATGGACATCCAGATAGCCTGATGGTACCCTTTAACACCAATCCTGTTGGTGCACGTTCCACTTCTGCCTTGTATATGCATTCTTCTCAATACCCTTGTCAGCACCCTGGAATGTCATCCATGCATCCTCATGAGCACGTCCATCAGTCTTTTTCACAGGTATGGCCACTTAAATATATTGGTAGGGGGTCCATGACTCTAGGCTTACTGACACTCCACACACACAGGACAATTAAGGTCATTTGTGTAAATGCACTTATAGATATGATTGAAGGCAACTATAAATGAGCGAAAGCATTTGCTATTGAATAGCCATTAGATCTGTGATTCTACCAACGAGCTCTTGGCAGGGGAGGATTGAGCTTGATGCCCTCCTAATGTCATGCCGCCTGGTCTGTGCATTAAACTGGGAGACTTTACCAACTGTTGGACTTGGCTATGCAGGACTTTCATGTTCAAAAGTACTTGCATCGAGTATCAAGTTGCAGTCTGGTGCATATATCCATAAAAGTCTAAAGACTCATCCTATCTTATTTCAACCTGTGACCCACCACCAAAACTATGGGTGAGGTTAAAAAGAGAAACTAACTTGCTATGAGAAGGGAAAAGGAAATGGGAGAATACTTACTGGCAATCTTGTTTATGCAAACATATTTATTTTCCTTGCTTTATTCACTCTATGGTTAAGATTTTCTTGTTATTCTGCTTGACACTTGCTTTGCCTAACTCTTAGACTGACTTACTGCATATGTTTTTGTTTTCGTTTTGTTTATGCTAGTGTTATATATTTTTTCTTCTTACAACTTAAATATTATATTTCACCAAGATCAAATTTTGGGCTACTTAACCAAACATTGTTACATTTTTATATGCAGTCTCACCAGCAGCAACCTGACACAAGTTTTGGATTGGCCCGGCCCCGCTGAGGGGCATGGGCCATG
The DNA here is from genome assembly GCA_037126225.1 of Dillenia turbinata. Classification (NCBI taxonomy): domain Eukaryota; kingdom Viridiplantae; phylum Streptophyta; class Magnoliopsida; order Dilleniales; family Dilleniaceae; genus Dillenia; species Dillenia turbinata. The sequence continues at coordinate 10,562,382 of JBAMMX010000009.1, forward strand.
CCTGCACCCTGCCAGCATGTTGGTGGTCTTGAAGCGCATTTAGCCTGCTTATGCAGCATCTTTGAACCAACTGGCAGTGTGCAGGCATACAAAACTGAGGTGGATTGGAGTGCATGCTTTGATCATTTGACAACTTTGTTCAGTTCCACCTACCTCAGTTTCAAGTGGCTTCTTGCATCTTCTGATGAGAGAAGCTCAGTGCACTCTCGGCAGCTTGTTTTGTTGAGCTCACCTGGAGCTCCAGTCTGTTCTGCCATCGATGATGATGACAAACAAAAATTAGAGAACTTCCAGAGCTGCAAATCTGCGGGAACATATGTACATGCTTTGGATGAAGGTGCGTGTAAAGTAGTTCAGAATGCAAAATGATTTTTGTTTCTCTATGTTGATTCCTGATTGATCCAGAAAGTACATGCAAAAGCTTGATGTGCTTGATCTTTTGTTGCAGCACCATGGGAAGCTAACGAAATGGGCCAGAAAGTGTTTAAGATTCTGAAGTTGCTATGAGAATTTTGAAATTATGGTGCGCATCCCTGTCCCTAGAGAACTCTGGTCATTTCTCACTCGTCCTTCATCTGGATGTTATCCAGAATACAACTACTTGAAATGGACTATGTATCTTACATGTAATTGGCCTTGGGCTTTTTTCCTTGAAGTTAGTATGATGTACTGGATTGATAGTGGCTTTGTTGGGATAGCATAGTCCATGGTTAATTACTCCTCATCTGTTTCCCACAGTTAAGTTCTGAAAACCTAAGGAACGGTATGTACAGCATATGGCTGGCCTTATAGTGCATTTGATCATGTAGGGCTTATTATGTCCAAAAATAGCAGTGTTGAAATTATTATTCCTATTGTAAGTGTTGGCTTGATGCTAACATTGGACCATACGGTGTAACTGAATGTGGAGACATTACTCCTTGTCATTTACCCGTAGTTTGTTCTTGGTGGATCACCTTAACTTTCACAGATGACCAGGTTATTTCTGGTGAAGGATTGAGAAGCATGAATACTCTTGACTTGATTGATGGTAAAATTTTAACTGTGGAATGTATTTGAAAACTTTCTGCCGTTGTGTTGTTTGGTGTTTGGGGACCCACCAGACGGTTCATGGGCAGGAAATGCTATCTCAATGATGCAGAAAACCTTGACTTCCGAACTTCAGAGATCACAACCAACCTGTACTTCATGATCAAATTCCCAGATGCCCCCCAAAACCCAGGTTTTGCTTATGCTTGATACATGATTATATGCCTGGATAATGGCTGAGCTCACCTCCCAAAATGTAAGTTCTTTATTTCTTATATGCACAATGTGTTATTGTAAGACCATAAACGCAATTTCTACAAAATTTAATCTTGCCCCCTCTTTGCAAAATCTTTTTCCTTTTTTTTTTTTTTAAAAAAAAGACTAACTGTAATTTAATCTCATGTTACGGGCTTAAGTTATGAAAAAGTCATTTGTTGTGCCATTTCACAAGTAATAACCTCAATCAAATTTAAAGAGAGAGAACAGGTTCATCTACTCGACTCTTTAACCGGTTGGGAAATAAGTTTCACTCGAGTGCTCATCTACGGGTTGGTGTGGATGGGCCAAAATCATAAGAACCTAGTAATGAATTGTCTTGTTATTATGGTACATCCTTATCTAGGTCATAAACCTTCGTATGAGAAAACCGGCACAAGTTAACCGGATATATCTCTCAAAGTCATCCAACGTACTGAGGAATCCTGTTCCAACATTCTAACAAAACAGGTGCCTTACCATGCCATCTGTTTTGCAACCTTCTTCACAGTCGCAGCTTTTGCACACATGATTCTTGTGGCCGCATCATCATAGTCCTTTTTCTTTTACTCCTCTGCCCACATGAAACATCCCATAATTTTTTTTCCCATCTAGAATAAGCCCAAGTAACTTTTTATAACCAAAGCATAACAAACTTGAAAAGTCTGAGATTTCTTCGGTTAAAGTTGAGGGCAATCATGTTCCTCAAGTAGGAAACATAAACAACAAAAGGGTTGGGGTTTTTCACGTAGGAGTCTTTCTGGTTTTACTTGAACCCCTAGCAGTTTGAACGTGTTGATTTTCTTGTCTCGTCTATGAGCTAATCATCATCTTGACCAAAAGGCAACTATTCTTTGAGCTATAAGGACCATCGTTTCTGTTCCTTTCCACAGCATTCTCTAGGGCTGGTTTTCAACCGTCGTTCTTTGTTTCAATCACCGCATATAAAGCATTCGAGCTGTCAAAAGGGAAAAGAAAATAAATTTCTATCTCATTTGATTGTTTCAGTTTGTTTTCTTTGCTTTTCAGTGGCTGCTCAAGTGCGTGGTTGGTAATGGAGAGGTTGAATACGGAGCTGTATTTGCAGAATTGTTATATGATCAAAGAGAATGAGAGGTTGAAGAAGAAAGCTGAACTGCTCAACAAGGAGAATCAGGCTCTGTTATCTGAGTTGAAGCATAGAGTTTCACAAACAAGCTCTACTTCTAATTCCGGCCACAATAATGATAGCCTGAATCGATCAAGTGCTAGAAAACCATGATTAGTGATGGATTCTTTTGAAATCGTTTCCTTCCCAAACCGCCCCTTCCATAGTGATGACCAACCTGGAAACTTCTCCAAAAACTAAAGATAGAGAGAGAGAGAGAGAGAGAGAGAGAGAGACTTCCCGCTGCAAGAAATACATGTCGAAGTTTGATTACAAATGCATGAGAGAAGCCATGCCCGTCTCTTTTACCCCCTCTTACTCTGTAATTTGATAGGTCGTAGTGCCCCGGATAAAGACAGAAACCTTATACCTTGCTCTTTATTGTGTGTAAAAAATTGTATAATAGAGAGTGCAAACCTCCTAGGGAGTTAAAAGACGAGACTTATGTATCTACATTTAGTTTCCTGTCTATACTTGAGAATGTTTGGTAGAATGCCTTGAAATGGTTGTATGCAATGTCAACGTCTTCCTTTCCACATATCTCTCTGATGCTGCAATTGATTGAAAATATAGTGTCACCATAACGGGCCATTCTAAGGCATGCAGTGGAACAAAAGATTCACCATTTGCGTAACAGATTCAAATGAACAGATAATAAAAGTCTGGCAAAATGAGAATATTAAAAACAGAACCAGATTAAGTTGTCTACAGTGAATGCAGATTATACTGAAGCAAAGCAATTGGATATTTATGCATGAGTCCTTCATTCAACTTTCTGCCAGAGTTCATCATTCATTTCACTGACCCAATTAATGTGTTGCTTACAGATCTTAATTTTGCTCACGATGAGGGAATAAATCCTCTCGGTTTTTAATATCAATAGATAACAACAGCTGAAAGAGAAGTTTTGACCTCCGGTAAGAGGAGAGAATAGTTTAAACCTGAAATGTAGGTCTTAGGATTAGAAGTTTTACTAATTTAAATTAAGCTTATATAATCAAGCTTAGTTCAAAAGTATCAAATTTACAAGTATAATTTGTGTTAGCATTTTGAGTCAAAATGATTTAGAAATCTCAGGTATCCTTCATTGACATAGAACAAGGAATGATGGATGAAATGAGCATTCAAAGTACAAAAAACTGAGGTATATTGAGCACCTAAAGAGGTAAATCCTTTCTTCAGAAAAAATTGAAAAAAAAAATCCAAATCGAGAATAATCTTAAATGCAATATGAAAATATCCACAAAAGAAGTTATGGAAAAAAAAAATGCCAGAATATGCCAATTTTGTCTGTGTTGGCATCGAGACTTGTTCATTATCTTACCTAGAACTCAAAGGAATGCATGGTGTTGTTTTAACTTTTACCAAGTGATATAGCAATAATTTAGGGCAAATTTTATTGCATTTTTTTGTTCTCCAATGATCAGTCAATTGGTTCCAATATGGGTAGTATATCCCTTGTAATTCCATAGGCAGACAAGGTATGATACATGTGATGTGCACCCAAGTCATCGGTGAGAGATTCAGGAGCTTATGAGACAAAACTCCCACCAAAACTTAAAGCAGAGTTGTGAAGAGTAGTTAAAGCAAATATAACTGATACCTGTGCATGGAAAGTTGTGCAATGCCACAATCAACAGTTCGAATTCCAACCCCTGAAGCAATTATTGGACCAATGGTAGATCCACATCCCATGTCATTTCTTACCACAAATTCCTGCATGGACAAAAATCTGTAAGCAAAGCCGATCACATTGTTAAACTAGAAAATTAAACAAAGATGTGTATCATTCTGCATTAGCAAGCCATCTATCCCATGCTAGCATCCTCCCATACACCAAGATAAGAAATAAGTTGGATGCTTCAGCTTGATTCATCATATTGGCATCTAAATTAGCCTCCAGCTAAGTTGAACCTACTTCTGATAGAATCCCACACCTCCAAGAAGGAATCTTTAGAAACAAATTCAATCTTTTGTAAGAGAAAGGACATTTCATATCAAGGACCACTCCTGCATGGATGGAATTGTCATAGGATTACCTAGTAAAATCTATTTTACCATGGTCATCAGGCATCATGTTACCCCAATTACTCATTATATTATCATAAGCCACATGTATGAAGACAATGGTGAACAAGGAACCGATTAAACAGGAATAGCACTAGAAAGGCATGCTTTGTTTTAATCTGACAGTTATTTCACGCAGCAGTACCTGAGTTGGAAGGTTATGCAACTTAGCCACTTCTTTAAAAAGAAAAGATGTTACTCCACTGGTAGCATATCTCTGGTTTGCATTATGTTTGATAACAAGTCCCTTGTGCAATTCAGGCCGGTGGTGTTCCTCATGCTTATCCATATAATTTGGATGAACTCCATGAGCCATGTCTGCTGATACTACAGAAAAGAAACCAACACAAAACATTAAGGCATGCTAGTAACACCATGAATTTGGTGACCGAAATGAGCTTGTGACAGGTAAATATTGTAAATTCCTCGGTAGAAATATTAGGTTTAAGAAAATATGGACACTCAAATGTCTAAATAATTAAGTAGGAGTATAAAAGTTGACTAAGGTTAAAATATAAATTGTTGACACAAATAGTACCACTAACCCATGAGATAGAATAGTGAAGACTAGTAAAATGCCATATGTAGTGAATGAAAACACATTGTCGCCCTATTCTTTTTTTATAACATGGGCAACTGTAACACTTTTGAGTAATCACAGTAGCATTGCTACCCCAGCAAAGCAAAGCACTTACTGGGACAGCTCGGCCTATAGAGGTGGTGCCATGCTTTTGCATGGGATCAAATAAAACCTAGGCTGGATATGTATTATCACCTGTATGAACATGCAATAGTAAAGGTCATAATCAAACTTTTACCACTTGTCAAGGTTCTAAACTATGAAATTACATTATGAAGCTTTGAACAAAAAGCTATAAACATGTATAATAGGTTGACCAGCCACAGAAAAATTCACACAATTAAATCAGATCCATATATCAAGGTAAGCATTAAGCCCCCAAAGCCTAGGTGTTTCAACCAGTGATAGTACAATCATGACATGCATTGGCGTTCATTTCCTTAAACCATTTTTATGTAATAGTTCAAAGACAAGTACAGAGTTTTATAAAATGAATGTGCACAACAAATATAAAGATGAAAGGGAATGTATTTCATAATATTGGAGTTCAAATATGCCACACATTGTCAAGCAGAATATGTCTAGTATTCATGGAACCACACAAGTTGTGTCCAATGCCACAAATGCATTCAATTATCTTGTCTGTGCGCCATGGGTGCATGTTGCTAAAATAAAAAGTTGACAAATCATGAAGATCATTCTAAATAATATAAGCTAATATAACAAATACGAAACTTTATGTGATAAATGTATATTAGAGTGCGAAATACATATAATGCAATAAGATCTCATATTTAAATTAAAAACAACACAGGACTAAAATATTCCAAATTCTGGAAAGTACAACACAAGATTCATACCAAGAAATGATTGACGAATGGCACGCTGATAAGCACCCTCACCAGCAGGTTCATGAGCTAAGCAGTCAACTATGCGTCTCATTGCCTGAAACATTGTTGGAGCACCAGCTCCTTGGACTGAATTTGACCCAACCTGAAAGACAAAATTTTAAAGAAACCTATGTCAATATTCCACCTGAAAAAAGAAATGTGCATATATGCAGACTACATCAATTTGCATGCCAATCTGCGAAAATAAATAAATTATAAAATAAAAACACCTGTCTTCGCAGTGCAAACATGTTCACACGTATTAGGTACCAAGGTAGTAAGCATCACTTCCATTAAAGTAGTACTAACATGGTTGTATCAAGTTGGTATCACAGTGTCGAGTAAACAATATAATGTAAACTTGTGAACTTAATACAGATCAGAGAAAGTGTCAATGACAGAAAGAGGTTTCTAACACAACAAAAGTATAAATATACAGTATCTGCTGTCCATGTGAAATTCCCATAAGACAAGAATATTATAATTGCATGCATAGAATAAGGAGTGCCTGTTAGCAATTGCTTAATAGATATAACAATAAACATTATTACACATATCTCCAATATAAGATTATAGCACAAAGATGCTAGGCATATTTCGCCCTGTGTAATGTTGTCAATGTCTGAAGAAATAATTACCTCTTCATTGTCAAACAAAGCAACCATGCGAATCGCATGCTCATTTGATAATGATCCAGGTGTTTCAGAGGAGTCCATAAGTGCTCTCACAGCACAATAACTTGAAGCAAGATTATCTAATCTTCCAGAAAAGATAAACTCGTTGTTCACACCTCCAAGGCAACTGGGTTGAGTATCGCAAACATTCAACTCAATGCTAATGATGTCATCAATGTGACAACTCAGCTCATCTGACAAAATCTGAAATCATGACAATAGATAAATTAGAGAAGTAATCCATAGCACACGAAATTAATGGAAAGTACAATCTCAGTGCTCATCCAATTGATCTTTTTTGCATAGTAAGAAAAGTCATTTGCTCAAGAAAATAAAGCACAAAAAAGATAAGCTACTCTACCTGCAAAGCAGGACTAGCCACACATTCAGAGGACCTAACCAAGCAATTTGCAAGAGGGAAAAAAACAAAATAAAAAATAAAAAAACTGAGTAACAGAGATCCTCATATTATGCGGTACTCATACACAACAAAGAAACTTTCTGTTTTGTTTTAAAAGCATTGGAAAATTACCCTAGCTAGCATAAGTATCGTTTTTTCTTTGGATAAAAAATATTATTCTACCCCAGATTTCTTTCAGTTGGAAAATTGTTATATTCTCCTTGTAAAGCATTTGTGAGGCCATTATGGACTTTATAAGATCTATGCTCTGTTTTGCTGTTATGAATGTACTAGCACATTCATAGCAGAATATGCCCTAGCGAGGCCTACATTCAAAATCTAGACCACAAGAAACTTGCATAGCAGAACATGCGTTATACCTGCGTAAGCAGTGGATGATGTGCAGCTTTGGAAGACAATGCAGAACCTTTCTCTTTGGATTCCTGAGATGAATCCTCAAGTTTTGTTGCGATCAGCGGAACAAGATGGGTCTCTAGATTAGGTTTGAAACCATCGTTGTTCACTGTACTAAAAATTAATAGAAAAAATAGGAAAAAGAAAAGAAGGAAAGACAAAGGTGAATCGAAGTCAGAACATGTATCTAGAAGAAAAGTAATTAATGAAAATTGAATATTGAACAAAAGAAGAAGTAAAATTTTTATTTTCCCTGCTCGACCTCTTCTAAAATGACAAACAAATTTAGTTCACCCAACATTTTGAGCCCAACACTAGATCAGATAGATGTTCATACAAACTCATTTATGGCACATTTTCTATGTCAGATAGGGCCATTTCAAAGCTAAGATATGAAATATATGCATAATTACATATTCATATCTTGATCCTTGCTAATATACATAATATGGTCCATGCATGCATATTTTAAGGGAGAAAACTGATGTCTTTTTCCTGGTTAAACCACATTACTCTCAAACAAATGGTATCTGCACTAAGGATCTTGTTCTTCAACTTATCTCCAGGTAATGCTTGAATCCAATTGAGCAGTAAACTAAATACAACCATTCTCTTACCTTTACATCAATTATAAGTTGCTTTTATTAGGCACATAAATTGCATCTTTATTACTCAGTAATACGGAGCGGCCAGACAATAAAAAAAATGAAAGAATGAAATTACTCAACCTTCAATTAAGATAATGAAATCAAAGGAGAGAAAGGAAGAAAAAACTTATGTTTAAAAGATTGTGTAGATCTAAAACTAAGTGTTAATACAGGAGCTAACAGAGGGAAAGAACAAACAATAGCAAAAATCTAAGCAAAAAACATTGTCTCATGCTGATTCCCTCTATCACATGAGGCACTGTTTGGAAAGTGCCTTCAGCATAAGCATTTGTACTAAAGGTACAATAAGTATCTGTGTAACATATAACTAGCATTTGTCACACTAACATTTAAACAAAGATATTGGTAGCTTGAATGGTCCCTTCAGGGAGATCTTAAGGTTCAAATGACCAAATCTACTTCACATACTACTTCAATTCTCAATTTTTTCCATTCACTCTCTTCCACTTTAAAGAAATTTAAGCAAACTCTGAAGTTTAAGTTTATTAGCACTTAAGGTTCAAAATGACTAAATCTACTTCACATGCTACTTTAATTCTCAATTTCTTCCATTTATACTCTTCCACTCTAAAGAAGAAATATAAGACAACTCTGAAGTTTAAGTTCATTAAAATTGGTACATTTACCTTGACCAATTAGATGGAAATAGAAAGCATACAAGAGTATTAGCATATCACTCTTTCACGAAATAATACTGAATTGCAACAATATGATGTCAAAACGGGCAAGAAAAAAAACTGCACAAAGATATGGGAACATACCGATCAAGGTGAATGGCCAGTGTGGGAACTCGTAATAGTGGTCTCTTCACTTTGACTAGTTTGTGCAGAAAGGAACCATCACTACCCCTGACAATAACCCTTCCTGCTAAACTCAAGTCTCTATCAAACCAAGTATGCCAAAGACCAGCACCATATGTCTGTACATTCACCATGAGATAACTGGATTTGGTTGATGCTGATTTTGGTTTCAGTTTCAAACAAGGGCTATCGGTGTGTGCGGCAATCACATGAAAACCATTACCAACACTATACCTGCAAAACTAAGAAAAGCCTTCTATTTTATGATTCCAAATTTCCAGAATACAAACCATAATGATAAGAAGCAGGAAAAGAAGCAGAATGACATGAAAAATAACTGCAACCAAGTTAATGCTCATAGCTGTAAACAAGTGAACAGCTTTCCTATCATTTGGGGTGTCTTTGCCTCAAAGTTGGAAAATTCATGGTTTATAGACTCTAATATTACAGGCAACAAATTCAAATTCCTTTTTGAAGTTTCTTTAGAAATGATGAGATCATTCAACTCACTTCTCTCCAATGGCAAATGCAACCAAACAAGACATATTTCGGGTGAAAAAGTAGCGTCCACCAGGCTTCAGGTCCCAATCATCAGTCTCACTAAGTAATTGAAAACCAGCAGCAGTGAGTTGTCGTTTTGCTTCAGCTGCATGAGAAACAAGGCCCAAATGACTAATACTGACTTTAGACCACTTAATGAAGATGCCAAACCAAACATTTCATGCAGTTTTGAAGTTCAGTGCTAACTTCAGCTGATAACCAAATTAACATGCAAGTGCATTTACAGACAATAGGTTATGCAAGTTAAAATACCAACATCAAGCAAAACTCAAATTCATCAATTTGAATGTAACCTTCAGATTGGAATGGGGGAGCCATATCTAATCATGAAATATTAATATTTCATTATGCTACAGCCTAGGAAAAAGAAAGAAGCAAATAAAATTGTTTGAAATAAAGGTTATAGTTAAATACTAAAAAATGTACCTAATGAAGAACCGTTGATATTTAAAACAATTAACTGTAATATTGAGGAAAATCCATCCATCAACTAATAAAAGTCCTAAGGGGAAGAAATCACATCTGGAGATGAAACTCACACTAAACTAGTGAAGTGACTACAAGTGACACTTAAACTTGGTCCCAAATTTTATCTTCAATTGCTCTTTCTGATTGAAAGGTGACTTTTATGAAGAAGAAATGTTAAGAAAAAAGTAAATTGGTTAATGACTAATACAACAAGGAGGTGGTGCACCCAAAGATACAAAAAAGAAAAAGAACCAAAATAAAAAAAAAAAAAAAGGTGAACCAACAACAACAATAGCATTTCAAGAGCGTCAACACCATTCAAGAAAAATGATTTATAGAAAATAGTAAAAGCCATTTGCTAAGAAAACCAAAAGATCTGTCCATTTAAAAAACGTCCTCTCTTTCTTTGGGTTCATGTACTAACCTAAAAATTAGCCAAAGAGCTTAAAGACATGAATTTAATAAGCTATATTAAAGACCAAGTTTACCCCTCTCAAGGATGCAATTGTTTATGGAAAAATATATAGAATGAGACAAGATCCAAGAACTACACTGCTTCTCTATAAACAGCTCCCACAATTTCTTGCTCTGTTCTATTTGCATTGCACGTTTCTGTAAACCAAGAAAACACTTCTATTTCGAAACAAAACTCCCACGGGTAAAAAATTAAATTTTGTTCTGTTGCCCAATAAAAAGCTGAAGAAATCTTATCTAAGAACTCTTCCAACATTTCAACAGAGCAGACATCCTCCATTCTATCTACTTGAACATCAACTTAATAAAATCTAGATATATACTAAAAAAATAAATGCAAATGGTTTGAGGTTGCATACAGACTTGCACGCTATGTTGCAGCCAATTGTAGTCAATCCTCATTCTTTAGCACCCATCTCACATAATTTATTTAATTTGCTTCACCTGTACCCTTGTTCCCTTGCGTGACATTTCATTCATTAAGTGAGCCAAGAAGTTGGGGCATACACCCAGCACCTGTGTTTGGGCCATATGTATTATATAATTTGATTTAAAGCTTCAGAGTGTGGAGTTGATTGCCGTTGTTTCTTAGTCTCTTCCATTTTATAGAAGGTAAAAAAAAAAAAAAAAAAAAAAAGGAAGTTTCATTGCTTTTCCATTCATGTGCACAATGTTTGCTTTAAACTAGTTCACACATACTACCATGCAAATCAAGATTATTACCCACTTCAATATGTCAAATGTATTACCCAGAAATTTTAGGTTAGACTAAAATTTATGACATACCAATGCTAAATTAAAATCAAACTGAATCACGACCTAAACCATTTTCTTAGCTCCAAAATACAAAAAAGTTTATCACATTTAAACCAAAATAAAACCCTAAATTTGTCGATTTTGGAAGAATAATTACAAAAGAAGAAATAGATACCAAATTTGACAAACCAAGAAAATGCCAAAAGCATGGAGGTAGAGTACACTTGTACCATTATATAAGAATAAAGAAAACATGCAAGATTATTCCAATTATAGGGAAATTAAACTTATGAGTCATACCATGAAACTGTAGGAGAGAGTGATTGAATATAGATTGAGATTAAAAATAAATGTGTCTCAGAATCAATTTGGATTTATGCTAGAAAGATCAATCACTGAAACAATCCACTTACTAAGACATTTGATGGAAATATTTAGGGCATTGAAAAAGATCCACCACCAAAACAATACACTTATTAAGACATTTAATGGAAACATTTAGGGTATAGAAGAGAAACCTACATATGATATTCATTGACCTAAAAAAAATGTATGATAGGGTCCTAAGAAATATATTGTGGTGGGCGTTGACGAAGAAGGGGATTTTCATCAGATACATTAATCTCATAAAAAATGTGTATAATGGAACTGTCATCAATGTAAAAACTTGTAAAAGGGTAAGTGATAGTTTCCCAATAAACATTGGGCTCTAGGATTGACTTTAAGTCCAATCCTTTGTACAATAATAATAGATGAAATCATAAAGAGCATACAAAATTAAATACCATGGTGTATATTTTTTGTAGATAATATAGTATTAGTAGATGAAATTAGAGAGAGTATTAATATTAAATTGAAGTTATGGAGGAACACACTAGAGTCTAGAGAATTTAGATTACAACAACAACAATCTAGACATTCTATTCCAAAATTTAGGGTCGGCCATATGAGAGGCAAATATCGAGGGAAAAAAAAAGATTGATTTAGTTTATGCGGATTCTCCTACGCCATTCATTCCTATATAGGACCATATTCTCAACTAAATCCATAACTATCCTGTCTTTACTAATACATTGCATCCAAGTTTTCAACGGCTTACCTCTACATTTTATTAAATCTCCTATATGTAAATTATCTATTTTCCTAACAGGTGTGTCCTTATGTTTTCGCCGTATATGTCCAAATCATCTCAAACAGTATTCTCGCATCTTATCTACAATTGAACTAACTTCTAATTTATTACGTATCTCGTCGTTTCTAATTTTATCTTTCCTAATTTTGCCACACATCTATCTAAACATTCTCATTTCAGCTACAACCATTTTTTACTCTTGTTGCTGTTTAATGGCCCAACACTCAGTGTCATACAATAGAGTAGGTCTTACTGCAATTTTATAGAATTTTTCCTTTAAATGTAATGGCATCGTGCAATCGCAGAGAACTCCAGATGCCTTTCTTCATTTCATCTAACCTGCTTGAATTCTATTATTCATATCCTCATCTATATTGCCATCAGTCTGGATGATGGAACCAAAATATCTAAATCGTTCGCTCTTTGAGACTTCTCTTCCTTCTAAACTAATCGTTTCTTCATTATCCTGATAGTTGGCGTTAAAATTACATCTCATGTATTCAGTTTTAAATCTACTCAATCTAAATCCTATAAATTCTCACGTGTCTCTCCATTACTTTAATTTAGTACTGATACCTTCTCTAATTTCATCAATCAAAACTATATCATCTGCAAAGAGTATAAACCATGATATTTCATCTTGAATATTTTTTGTAATTTCATCTATCACTATTGCAAATAGTATGAAACTTAATACAAAATCTTGATGGAGCCCAATATTAATAAGAAAGCTATCACTCTGCCCTCCACAGGTCCTTACATTGGTCACAACTTCTTCATACATATCCCTAATAAGGTTTATGTATTTCAAAGAGATCTTTTTTTTCATCGACGCCCACCACAACACGTATCTTGGGACCCTATCATATATTTTTTCAAGATCAATGAATACCATATGTAGATCTCTCTTTTGTGCTCTAAATGTCTTCATCAATTGTCTTAACAAATGAATTGTTTCAGTGGTGAATCGTCTTACCATAAATCCAAATTGATTTTGAGACACACTTATCTCTCGTCTCAATCTATTCTCTATCACTCTCTTCCATAATTTCATCGTATGACTCATGAGTTAATTCCTCTATAGTTGAAACAATCTTGTATGTCCCCTTTATTGTTATACAACGGGACAAATGTGCTCTCTCTCCATATTTTGGATATTTTCTTTATTTGTCAAATTTTATTGAAAAGAGTCGTTAACATTGTTATTCCGAATTCATCCAAATATTTTCACACCTCAATAGGGATGTCATCAGCTCTTATGGCTTTGTTAGTCCAAAGAATTTAGATCGAACCGATAAAAAACTAAGTATATGAAATGCACGTTTAGTGATAATTATCAAAATGATAAAGAAACGATTATATTAGAAAAACAAGGCATACAAAAAAATAAACGTTTTAAATATCTTAGTTTTATTATTCAAAATGATGACAACATAAATGGGGATGTAAACCATGGGATTCAAGCGGGTTGGATACGATAAAGAAGGGTATTTGGAGTTCTTTGCGATCGTTTTATGCCACTGCATTTTAAAGGAAAGTTTTATAGAATGACAGTAAGACCTATACTATTATAAACACCGAATGTTAGGTCATTAAACAACAACAATAACAGAAAATTGTTGTAACTAAGATAAGAATATTAAAATGAATGTGTAGTAAAAATAAAAAAAAAAAAACAGGATTAAAAATGAAGAGATATAAATAAATTTGGAGTGAACTCAATTGTGGATAAAATGTAAGAGTATCGTTTGAGGTTATTTGAACATGTATAACGAAAATCCAAAAACACACCATTTAAGAAAATCGAGAGTTTAAATATAAAAGATTTAATGAAACGATGAGATAAATCGTTAAAAATCTGAATGTAATATGTTCGCAAAGATATAACAACTAAAAGATTAACCGAAAAACAAATTTCGAACAGAAATGAATGGTGTATAAGAATTAGAGCAAATTAAATCATTACGTTTCGAATTATAATTTCATTTGGATAAAGTGTGTGTTTTTTTTCTGTACTATTTAATTTTTAATTATTTTATATTTATGTGTTGATACAAATTTTGGGATTAAAGTTGATGTAGTTGTTGTTTTTGTTGTAAGCAGAAACCAAATAGTGGGTATGGCATATACCAGTGGCATGAAACTGAGTCCAAGATTCATTGAGATAGTCCAGAAGATCCCCAACGATTGACGCACTCGAACCAACGCTCTGTTTCCACTTGCAATATTACTTATCGAACACTGAAATCATAGAGAGAGAGAGAGAGAGGACCTGAGGAGGCGTTTGATCGGAGACGGAGCAGAGAGTAGAGAACTTTCGAAGACGAGATGTTTCGTACAAATTAGGGTAAGGGAATTTTGAAAAGAGCTTGTGAGAGTGGGGTTTCATGATGGGAGTAGAAGGTTGGAAGAGCTGAAGACGAGCTATCGTCGCCATTCCGTTCTCTGCCTACCAGAGCCCAAGTGCTCTTCTCTTCGCTGTTCTCGTCTCCTATAACACTTCGCTATTTGTGACTTATCCCTTTCTTTTTTTCGGTTCTTTCTTTTCATAATTACACGCGAAGTGTTACGTCCTTTCCCACTTTTTGATTAAAAAATGAATCTTTTAATTTTTTTAATTAGATATTAGATATTCAAATTTAATAATTATAATATAAATAAATTATACACTTTATCGCTATATATATCATATATCATTATTTCTAAAATTTGAATATCATATATCCTTATTATTTCGAAAATTTTACATTTTTATATTTTTAAATTTACATATCTATATTTTTTCAATATTTTTATATTCGACTCTTTTAAGTATCTTAATTTAAAAACAAACTATTGATGTAGCTTTACTAATTGATATAAAAAAATTATTATGGTAAAGATGTCAATCCTATTTAAAAATTCACATGACATATTTAAGTTTGGTAGTTGTCATCAGAATAATAAAGAAATGATTAAATTAAAAAAATAGAAACGTATCAAAAAATGAATATTTTAGGTATATTGGATTCGTCATTCAAAATGATGATAATATAGATAGAGATGTGAATCATATGATTCAAATGTATGTGAAATTTTTTACGAACGCACAATACCATTATAGTTAAAGAGAAAGTTTTATAGAATCATAATATGATTTATATTACTGTATTACATTGAGTATTAGACTATTAAATAACAATAAGAATATAAAATGATTGTAATTGAAATAATATTATTCAGAATTTGTGACAAAATTAGAAATAAGAAATATATATTTATTATGTTGGGACTGTGCTCAATTATATATGAGATGAGAGAGTATCGGTTAAAGTAATTTGAATATACGCAACAAAGTTATAAAGATACATCAAATAGAAATGAAAATTTAGAAACACAGTAAAATCTACATTATTTTATGATATTGAGTGTTGAACCATTAAAAATAATAAAAATATAAAATGGTAGCAATTGAAATAAAGATATTTAGAATAAGTGATAAAATTAGAAAAAACAATATTAGAAATGAAAAAAAATATTTATTAAATTGAGAGTAAATTAAATTGTATATAAAATAAAAGAATATCGATTAGAATGATTTAGATATATGCAATAAAGACCAAAAAACATACCAAGTAAGAGGAGCAAGACCTTAAATGTAGAATATTTGTGAAATATCAAGATAGGTCGTTAAAAATCTAGAAATAATTATTTGTAAAGATATGAATATTAAAAGTTTATTTGAGAAGATTTTAGATAAAAATGATTAAAATAGGAGAATCCAAACCATTTAAATTAATGCACTTTTATTGTTGTTGTTGTTGTTGCTAATATTTTTATAAATAGTTTATTTTTATTTTTAAGTTTTATTTTCTTTATTTTTGTTTTCAAATTTTAATTATATATTATTTATTTATTTATTTATTATTATTTTCTCTATACTCTCTCCTTCTAAAACAGTTAATTTTAAATTTTAGAACAAAAAGACATTTCTTTATTATTTTTATTTAATATCTTTTGGTTTGGTGGCAGAAGGGATAACACTCAACCAAATTATGTAATCTTTCCCGGGAGAACTACAAATTCGATGAGCATAAGTTCAAAAACTATAAATGGAGTGATAAAAATAGAAAATGTGGCAAAAATATAAAAATTTTTAAAATAGTATTAGTATTGGGTAAAATAAATAATTTGCTGCAAGAGAAATAATATTTTTAGATTTTTTTTCTCTCTCCGGTTCTCTTCTTAACATTGATAAAAAAGGAAGAGGAATAGAGTCAATAACAAAATGATCTTTTACCCAAAGTCAAATTTATAATTTGATCCCAAATTGATATAATTTTAAAATTTTTATATTTTCACAGTAGTTTTAGATTTTACCTTTCCTTTACAAATTTAAAAATTTTTAAACTATTGGCGTATTGCCTTTTTTCTTCTCTACTAAATTATTTATGTATTATCTTAGTTTAACATATAATATTATTACAATAAATTTGGTTTTTAAAAAGGAAAAAAAAAAGAAGAAGTTAATTTTTAAAAGAAAAAATGGAATTATGAGGTTATAGTCTTCTTGCATGATGGGTATTTTTTTTTAACTTTTATAAGTTTAATTTTATCTATCTAAAATTGTGATTTTTTTTAACTTTTGCATGATGGGTATTTTTAAGTTTCATAAAAATTATGAGGTTATAGTTATAGTTAAAATTGTGATTTTAGACTTTTGTGATAAGTACAACAGTAATATCATTTTGGTTATATTTTGTTTTTATGGTAATCTTAAATACCATAATTTTAACATTTTGTTAAAGAGACTAAGAGAGAGCATGGGAGAGAGAGAGAGAGAGACAAAACATTGAAAGGGGTTGCCATTGGGACACTGTTTCAGGAGGAAGAGGATCACTATTAGAGAAGCAATAAGAAGGTGAAAGCAAATGATAGTGGGAGTAGGGAGAATATGACGCCTACCTTCAAGAAAATGTTATTGGGAAAGGCAAACACAAGTAGTGTAATCATGGAATATGAAGAGGAATCAGAAGCAGAGCTTGATCCTATGATAGAGAATCAAAGGAAGAAGAAGGAACTAAAAGGAAAATCCCTTTGGTCTCAGTGACTGATGATGAGCTAAAAAAGTTATGGAAGTCATGAAAATAATCTCTAATCATTAAATTATTAGGGAAAAATATCGAATATCAACTAATGCTCAATAAAATAACCAACAAGTGGAAGCTTGAAGGCAGACTAGAACTACTCGACTTAGGGGAGAGTTACTTTTTGGCCAAGTTCTCATCCCGAGAGGATTACTACTGTGTCCTAATAGAGCGATCATGGCTAATCTATGAGCACTACCTGACAAAGTGGAAGTGGAAACCATGGTTTTCTCCCAACTATAGACATAATTAAACTACTACTATATGGGTCAGATTACCCCAATTACCAGTTGAATTTTTCAATAAGAATGTGTTCTTTGAAATTGGGAAGGCAATCGGTAAGCGAGTAAACACAAACACGACTCTTGCATTGATAGGCAAATACGAAAGAATTTGTGTATAGGTGGATCTTAACAAAGCCTTGATATCTAGGGTCAGAGTCAGAAAAAGGATTCAGAGGGTCGAATACGAGGGAATACATACAATATGCTTCAAATATTGAAAAATTAGCCATAATAGTAAGCAATACAAGACCGGCTAGCCCAGATAAAATCGAAGACCATCGTCACCGTTTCAATGATATCACTTAGATGCCGGATGTGGTAGAGAGAGATGAGGGTTTAGGTCCATGGATAATTATGCCAAGGACATAATAGTTAAAAGTGAAAAGCGTAAAAAAATGATGGACCCTCCTAGGGTTTAAGCGCAAAGCGAAGCACAGACTTTTTCATATAAAGTGCATTTAAGATATAGAATTAAAATATATATTCAGATATACAATAATAGCACATGAAATATATTATAATACTAGAATATCAACATACATAAGAGTTAACTTTTAATAACAAGAAAATACATTAAAAATTATAAAACTTAGCATAAATAAGTTCATTAACAAGGTCGTTTTCTGCATGAAACTCAAAACAACAATAGATAGAAGGTAAAATAAAATAAAAAAAGAAAGGAAGAAAAAAAAATAAAAGATCATAAAGCTCCTAGTTACTCATTATCTTCGTCTTCCTCCAATTCAATCTCATCATCCTCCTCATCATGAGCTGATTCGTAGTTCTCCAAATCCTCCTCTTCAACATCATTATCTAAATCTAACTCTTCATCTTGTATGTGAACCCTACTAGATGAACTTGCAACAAATTTTCCTTTTCTTTTATTTTGCGATGTTACATTGTCTCTTGCACTCATATGAGATCTAGATGCATAACGACTTTCTTCAACACCACTACCTATACCAAATTGACCCCAAGTTAAGCCATTAGGTCCATCTTCCTCATTAACAAGGTCATTTTCTGCATCTAACACCCCTATCAGCCATTCATTACTTTTATCAATGTCATCCAATATAATAGGGTCTATTCTATCACGTGCTTTGTATCGATGCCTCAAAACCCTATTATACTTGATATACACCAAATCACTAAGGCATTTTTGGTCATAATTGCTTTCTTTTGTTGTGAAACTACAGGAATTATAAAATATATAAGTATTAACATCAAATTGTTAATGTATTAACTACTAAGAAATTAACTAAATTACATTTACCCACATGTTCAAAGACACTCCAATTACGCTCATAACCAGATGAGCTGCAAGTCAAACTAAGAATCTTAATGGCAAACTTTTTAAGACTTGGTGTACTGGCACCAAATGCACACCACGACTCAGCAATTAAGAATCCAAATAGAAAATTATTAATGCAAATATACCATCAAATTCATAATAAAATTGATTCATTTTATCTTTTTTGAATTTACTTGAAGTTTTTGTTGTTCTCTGCCTCACGATCATAGGACGACTGAATATGTTTTCTACTTTCATATAAATAGGCAACTACTTACTAATTTTATCTTATTCTTCAATAGAAGGTATTAATCTGTCTATGCAAGTATACAAACCATCCATAATTTCAACATTTGACTCAATATCTAGGGTTGAATAAAAGAATTATGGATTTAAAAAATAACCAGCTACATGTAATGACTTATGGAGTTGAGCATCCCATCGTAAATTAATCATCTTCTACACCTCTTCATACTTGTGTTCTTGACCATTAAAAGATTTAGCAATAGTTTCTTTGGCTCTATCCATTGCCTCATAAATATAACCCATTGGAGGCCTTTTTTCTCCATCAATCAGCCTTAAAACTCTCACAAGTGGTTTAAAAATTTTAAGTGCATAAACATCATTCCAAAAACCTCCCGATAATATTATTCTGACCACTACTTTGCCAGCTTGGTCCTTTGAATATTTGTTGTTATTCCACTCATCAAATGTAAACATCTTCCTCAATGCTTCCTTGTGAATATGAAACCTTCTCAAAGTCAAGTAAGCAGTTGTAAAACGTGTTTTTGCTGGTCTAACCATTTCTCTTAGATTTGTAAACTTCCTTATCATATTTAGAATCAAAGTATAGGTGTAAATGAACACATTCATTTGAATTGCTCTTTCAACTGTCCTCTTGAAAATTGGTAATTGAAAAATGTCTTCAAACAACAAATCAAGGCAATGGGCAGCACAAGGTGTCCAAAACAAGTACTAAAACTTAGCCTCCAACAACCTCCCTATCCAAGAAATAACATCAAAAATTTGTATGTATTACATATAAATATTATCTAGTCAATTAATCAATGATATAAAAGATAGAATAATACAAAATTAATAGTAAATTCTTTGCACCTACTAAAACATTTTTGGATGCACTGTCAGTGACAACTTGAATAATTTTTTCAGGCCTAATTTGTTCAATGTACGCCTTTAGTAATTATTACATTCTTTCTCCTATTTTTAAGTAACTAGAAGCATTAACAGAATTATAAAACATGCTACCCCTTAGGCAATTGATCAAGAAATTGATCAAAGTTCTTTATTTTTTATCTCTCTAACCATCAGCTATCAAACTGTATCCATATTTTGCCCAATTTTCTTCATGGCTTCTCATCAATGTCTTCATGTGTTCTAATTCCTTTTTCAAGTATGTAACCCGAACTTCATGATACGATGGTGGTTTCAAATTAGGACCATATTGACAAATACTTTTAAGAAAAGACTTTAAACTATCATATCTAACAGCATTAAAAGGAATGCCTGCATCATACACTTACCTAGCACAATTACCATTCCTCTCAATTCCTTTTTGCATGCTTCCAAAGAGGTTTGATCAATTTTGTTCTTTCATTTTTCTCCAACAACCTTAAACTACAAATGCATTGGCTCTCTCATTGTAAAACTTAATTTCATCCTTTTATGTGTTTGTAAAGTATGTGAACTTGGTCCTAATGGACTTAGTCCTAAAATTGATTTACCACCTTTACGTTTACCACTAAGATCAATTGTATCCTCTTCTTCAATCTCTTCAACTTCATCGGCTATGTCATCAAAATGAGAGATTCCATGCATTTACTCCTTCAGTTCTTTTTTTTAGCAACGTATTGCATAACTTGTTCCCTTACTTCTTTTGGACACTTTTGACAAATAGTAACATTTTTATGACCCTCGATGAGATATTGTTTGTGCCTATAAATCTCTCCTTTTGTAATTTTCGAACAATAATAGCATCGCACCGAGATAATGTCTTTAGAATCGTGAAAAGCCAAAAAACCATACTTCCAGCCTATATCTTTTTTAGTAGAAGTAGTGGAGGCATCAGAGGATGACATTTTACCTACAGAACAATATAAATTATTACCCTAGTCGTTGCAGCTTGCAGCAGATAGAGAAAGTAAGGGAACAAAGTAGTCGTTGTAGCAAACACTTTCAATAAACCATGAAATCCCAAATTCAGAATAACCTAAGAGACCCTTCTATGTAAACCCAAAAAAAAAAGAACACAAACAAAAAAAAAAGGACAGAACAGAGGAAAAAATTACAGAACAAAGGAAAAAAGTCGAGTAACTACATAGCATACTATAAGATAAGTTCACATTAACTACAGAACAGACACATATTCCGTGTAAAATAAATTCACATCAACTGTAAAATAGACACACATTATTGTCCCAATTGTTGTAGTAGACAAAGGAAGTAAGGGAACAAAATAATTGTTGTAGCAAATACTTTTAATAAACCATAGAACCCCAATTTCAGAATAATATAAACCCAAAAAAAAAGAACACAGACAAAAAAAATGGCAGAACAGAGAAAAAAATTACAAAACAGTGAAAAAAAATTACGGTACCGAGGAAAAAAATTACGGAATAGCAATTGAAAAAAAAAAAAACGAGGCTTGAAAGAGGACACGGAGTAAGACCAAAGAAAAGAAGAAGATGGAGGAGAAGAAAAATAAGAGGTAGAACTGAGAAGAAAGAAAGAAAGAAAGAAAAAGAAGAAGAGGCAGAATCGAGAAGAGAGAGAAAAAGAGAGAAAGAAAGAAAGAAAAAAGAAGAAGAACTGAGAAGGAAGAAGAAGAAGAGAGACACACCTGACCTGGTAGATTAGATCTGTATTCCACAGTTGCCCGAGAGAATAGATCTGCGTTGCTTCCAAATAAAGTTCCCAAACACTTTTGAAATAAAAAATATTGCAATCCAATGCATGTTATCTATGAAACATAGCATAAACATCACATTTTCATCATTAATAACATCAAACGGTCAAAATTATATTAAAGTTATTAAATTAAAAAAATAAAAAAGCCATACTTTTCAGCACCTTGTGCTTTTTGTGCTTTATGTGCTTTATGCTTGTTTTTTCATCTCCATTGGACTTTTTGTGAAAAAAGTCCAGAAGTCTTGCCTCGCTGTGCTTTGCACTTAAAGTGCGCTTAAGTGCACTTTTAACCACTATGGCCAAGAAGATAAAATTTTGTCAATTTAATTAATTTTAGAGAGAATAAGCAGAAAGAAGTTACTTTAGAACAAATTTTGAGCTTGGGCAAAGTCAATGATGCACTGGAAGATGGGGAAATAGATTAGATAGAACAATCTAACATGCTAAGAATAGAGACAGTACATAAGAGAGAGAGAAATGTGGGTAGGATAAAGGATATATAGAAAATGGAGATTCACAGAAAGGATTTGAGGCGACGGTATAAGAAGAGGGGGCATAGTGATTTGGAGAGAGAAGCCATCGGGAAGATAAATGTGAAGGGGAAGGAGAATGAAAGAAATGATTATAAAGTGCAGGAGATGGGCTTGTCAAAGAAGTAGGCTGAGTTTTTAAATGAAGGCCTGAATACCAATGCCATAAAACAGGATGAGCTTACAGTCCAATATGATTTGGGTTTTGCTTTTATGGATGAGATTGTTAGTAAACCGCATCAAAGGGGGGAGATTAGAGAAGCCCAACGGTATAGTAGTCAACCTAGGAGATCCAAGCCCAAATCAAACCCCGGATTCAAATTTAACGGTAACATCAAAGGGAGATAATTTAAAAATTAACAGTAACTTCAAAATAGTTAAAAAATAAGGAATGGAAAGTATGATCAAGGAGAGATTAGAAGGAACTGAGTGGGCTATAGAGTAGGAAGTGATAAAAGTAGAGTTCTGCTAGAACTCCTTCATAAAGCCCTTTCTAGTTTTTTTTTTTTTTTTTAGTATAAATGAATTTAGCTTCCATTACATAGAACTGTAGAGGAGTGGAAATAATAGATTTAGAAGAGTCCACAAGGAGATGGTAAGAAACCACAAGCCAGGAATTTTGTGTTTATTGGAGATAAAAGTAGACAAAACTATTTTCTAAAGTTTTTGGACAAGTATGGTATGAACGGTGACTTCGTTGTGCCCACTTCAGGATTTAAATGGGGTATGTTGCTCATTTGGAATGCCAACATAGTGAAACTCACAATTCTCAGCCACTTTGACCAGTGGATTCATATGCAAATGGAAGATGGCACAACTAAGTGGATAATAACTTAAGTGCATTTTTAACCATATCATAGAGCCAAAGAAGTGTTTTGAAGGGAGCTTATGGAGTTGGCTAAGGACATTGTGTTGAAAGAATGAATGTTTAGGAAAAAAATAGTACAGAGAGAGAGAGGGAGAGAGCGCAGAAAACTTCTTCTATTAAATAAAAAGAGTTTTGCAAAATATAGATGATTGCCCTTTCAAAATTTGAACACAAGATCAAAAAAAAGAGCAAAACAAGAGAGATACAAGAGAAGAAGAAGAGATTATTTTTCCATACTCTAAATGAGTTGCAAATATCCTATTTATAAGGAAAATAAGCCAATTAGCTAGTACACATAGTCAACTAATTAGTACACACAAAATCAAGGGATAGAGTAGAGAAAGGCCTTTTTGGCTATTGGAAAGCTACCTAGTAGCCTTCCAACAGCTAATTCTTGTCATAGCTGTTGAAGATCATACCTAAAATGCCTTTGATAGGTTGGGCAACTTTTTTGGCTCCTTTAAGTGCATTTTGAGCAGTTTCTGGGCTACATTCTTGCATACATTTTGGGCTTTCTTGGTTAAACTTTGAAGTTTCAAAACTTGGGCCAAAACATATGCTATTAAGCTGGACTTTTATGAACAAAAAATTATGGGCAGATTCTTGGGCAGCTTGGGCTTTTTTTTTTTTAGCTGTGAGTTAGGTTGTGATGCAATGAGTTATGTTAGATTTTTTTGGTGCACCAACTAGTTTGATTATTTTTCTTACTTTCAACACTTCCCTCAAGTTAGGCGAATAGATGTTGATAAAACCCAACTTGCCAAAGATGTTTTGTAGATTACTAACCGTAGTTGTCTTAGTGAAAATGTCAGCAAGTTACTCATTACACTTCACACAAGTCGTGACTATAGTTTTTTCCTCCACCTTTTACCAAACAAAATAACAATTGACCTCAATGTATTTTATCTTCTTATGAAAGATCAGATTAGAAGAAATATAGGTTACTAATTAGTTGTCACAACAAAGTTGGATTGGAGATAAGGATAGATGTCTAAACTCTTCTAGTAAATCCTTTAACCATACTATCTTACTTATAACAAATGTTATAGCTTTATATTCTGTCTCAACACTTGATTTTGATACCACATTCTGCTTCTTACCCTCCCAAGATATAAGATTACATCCAACAAACATACAGTAGCCTATTGGAGATCTTCTATCTTCTAAATTTTTTGCCCAATCAGTATCACAATATCAATGATGGTTATACTTCGGTTATTCTTCATGCATATTCTACCTTTTGGATTTCCCTTCAAATATCTTAGGACCCTTTCAAGACCTCTCCTGCAGTTTAACTTGGTGAGTGCATATGTTGGCTTATTATCACTATTGTAAAGGCAATATCTCGGATGGGTGATTGTAAGTTGTATGAACCTCCTAACAAGTCTCCGATATCTCCCTACATCTTCAAATGGTCGGTCATCCGGTTCACTTTCTTAAACCGATTAGATATGATTATAAATTGATTTAACTCTTACTTTACATGTTTCACTAAGAAGATTAAGTGTGACTTCTTTTGGGATAGAACGAGCCTCTTGTGAGAATAGACAAGTTTTATATCTAGGAAATATCTTAATATACCTAAATCTTTAACTTCAAAATTAGTAATAAGAAATTGTTTTACAAGAGAAATTCCATTCATGTCCTTTCCGGTGATAATAATGTCATTGATATAAATAAATATAATGGTGATTCCTTCGCTTTGGTTTTCAATAATTACACTTGGTAAAACCATTACTAAGAATGATAGATCTAAGTTTAGCACACTATACTCTTGGTATTTATTTGAATCTATAAATTACCTTTTTTAGTATATATACTTGGTCATCTTGATTATTATTGAGGTTTTGAGGAATTTACGTATGGATCTCCTTTTCAAGTTCTTGAAAAAGGTGTTTTTTACATCCATTTGGAATATTGGCCATCCAAAATTTGTAGTTAGAAACACAATCATCTTGATTGTGTATATTTTTGCTATGAGGGTGAAAGTTTTAGAGAAGTTTATTTCCTGATTTTGGTTGAATCCTTTTGCAACTAGCCTAGCCATAAGTTGTTCAATGAATCTGTCACTTTTATGTTTAATTTTGTAAATTCATTTATATTCTACAACATTTTTTCCTTTAGGTAAAGAT
Source organism: Dillenia turbinata (assembly GCA_037126225.1). Lineage (NCBI taxonomy): Eukaryota > Viridiplantae > Streptophyta > Magnoliopsida > Dilleniales > Dilleniaceae > Dillenia > Dillenia turbinata. The sequence goes on from JBAMMX010000009.1 coordinate 10,587,853, forward strand.
GTTATTTTCCAAGTCCCACTTTTATCTAGGGCATCCAACTCTTTTTTCATAACTTTCCTTCATTTTGGATATTCATTAGCCTCATTGAAGCTCCTAGGTTCTTAAAACTGGTCTATGCTACTTAAGAAAGATTGGTGACTTGAGAAGATGTTAGTGATAGAATAGATTTCAAAAAGAGGATGAGTTGTAGAGAAAATTATAGTAAAACTTCCATTTTGAAAGATACCACCTTAGCCTAAATGACCTTCTTAGAGGAGGTGGAGAAGAGAGTCTATCATTTTCACTCTCTTATTTGTTTTTAAATTGGATTCTTGAGTTTGAACTCCCCTTTACTCTCTTACTTCTTTGACTTGAGGGAAAATTGGATTAGTTTCTTCCCTTACATTTTGGTTTAGATTTTAAGAAGTATTTTCTCTTTGATTTGATCCATCCAAATATGATGTTAGGAATTGGAGTGGTAGGAATATGTGCAAATCATGAAATTCATGTTCTTTTATCTTCTTTTCAGAGTAATAGAATTCATTTTCTACAAATATTACATCTTTTGACGTATATGTTCGATCAAAGATTGAATCAAAACTTATGTACCCTTTTTGAAAGGAGTCATATCCAATAAACATACAACGCCTCCCCCTTTTGTCTAGTTTATCCCAAAGATGAGAAGGAATGTGATTACAGCATACGCATCCAAATACTTTGAGATGTGAGATGGTTGACTTAGAGTTTCTAAGAGTTTCCAAGGAAGATTTGCCTTAGAGAACTTTAGTGGAGAGACGATTAATTAGGTATACAGCTATACTAACTGCATCACTCTAAAAGATTTTAGGCATATGAGCATAAAACATAATTGTTCTAGCTATTTTCAAGAAATTCCTATTCTTTCTTTCTACTATACCGTTTTGTTGAGATGTATAAGGATAAGTTGTTTGGTGAATTATTCCTCTTAATTCATGGTATTCTTTGAAGACATGACTCATGTATTCTCCTTTATTGTCAATTCTTAAGATTTTGAGTTTTGCATCAAATTGTTTAGTAACATATTGGACAAAATTTCTAAATGCCTCATAGGTTTCAAATTTTGATATTAGCATATAGACTCAAATATATTGAGATTTATAATCTATAAAAGATATGTAATACTTGAATCCTTACCTAGATTCTATGAGAGATGTCCGAATGTTAGAATAAATAAACTCCAATGGATTTTCGTATTTGGTTTCCGAAATGGATATATATTTTTGGTTTAATATCCAAATATACATACTTTACAATATCTATTATTACAATCTTTTGTTAGGAGTAGACTTTTTAAAACTTGTTCATTTAGATGATCTAGTCTATCATGTCATAATTCGTACGAGTTTTCTACGCTTACTATAAAAGCTTGGTTGTTTTCGTGCAAAAAATATAAGTTGTTTCTTCTTCTTTTTGATCTCTACCAATCACTTTGCATTAATCTTGATGTCCTAAAAACAACAATATTAGAGTCAAGACAACCTTATAGTCTAAATTTTTAGTAACTTTGCTAATGGACATAAGGTGAGATGAATCAAGAAGTATATAAAGTCTCAGTTTTTCTTTCAAATAATTCTATATCTCTTATGTTTTTAATTTTCAAAGTATTTCTATTAGCTACTTTAACCACTTTAGAATTTAGCAAGGGTTTGAGGTTTTGAAATTTTTTTCTTATCCTTAACCGTATGATGATCACAATTAGAATCTATTACCCATTTTTTGGAAATTAAAGAAGAGTTTAGGTTAGTACCTCGATTGCCAAGGGACTTAGTCACTTGGTGGAACATTTTAGTGATCTTTTTCAGTTGTGACCCCACATTGGCTTGGTGAGTTTGAGTCTGTTAGGGGAGATGTCTTGACCAGTATGAGAAAGTCCTCTCTTTGACTTTAGATGAGAGTGGAGAATCCATCATTTTTCTTTGACATGCCCAAGTTTCTTGTAACAAGCGCGGTGGGGTGAGGTTTCTTTACTTCACTTTCTTCACTTCCTTTCTTCTTCAATCATCAACCCATGGGATTTTGGCTTGGAGGATTTGGATTCTTCGAACCTCATCCGTCTCGCTGTTTTTTGAATCATGAAGCAAACTTTGGTAGGAATGGAAATTCCTCCATCACAATATTCCCACCTGGACATTGAGAATTCTCTCCAAGAAGAGAATTAAGTAGGCTGAAGGATTTATCCTTATCCCTTAGTTGCTTGATTACTCACGATGTCGGAGGTGATGGGCGGTGAGTTCAAGCTCATTCCATAAATCTTCACATTCTCCAAAAAGTTAGGATGAGGGTTTGCCTTCTTTTCTCATACTAGATGTTTGCCTTTTTATTTGAAGATTTAGGTGAGATTAGATTGTTAACCATTAGGCCGAACTTGATCCCACATGACCTTGGTGTTTGGAGCACAAGTCATCATGTTCTTATGGACATGATCTATAGAGCTAGCTATAAAGGAAGGAACACTTGTCATCTCTCATCTTCCATGCCTTATGTTC